>CM052809.1:57621483-57640875 GCA_028533885.1 Nasua narica | reverse complement strand
GTATTCATCCTTTCTGAGGGAGGCATAATATTCCATTGTATATATGGACCATATCTTCTTTAGCCATTCGTCTGTTGAAGGGCATCTTTGTTCTTTCCACAGTTTGGCGATTGTGGCCATTACTGCTATGAACATTGGGGTACATGTGGCCCTTCTTTGTACTGCATCTGCTTCTTTGGAGTAAATACCCAGTAGTGCAATTACAGGGTCATAGGGTAGCTCTATTTTTAACTTCTTGAGGAATCTCCACACTGTTTTCCAAAGTGGCTATACCAACTTGCATTCCCACCAACAGTGGAAGAGGGTTCCCCTTTCTCCACATCTTCTCCAACATTTGTTGTTTACTGTCTTGTTGATTTTGGACATTCTAACTGGCGTAAGGTGTTATCTCAGTGTGGTTTTGATTTGAATCTCCCTGATGGCTAAAGATGATGAACATTTTTTCATGTGTCTGTTATCCATTTGTATGTCTTCTTTGGAGAAGTGTCTGTTCATGTCTTCTGGCCATTTTTTGATGTGATTATCTGTTTTCTGAGTATTGAGTTTGAGGAGTTCTTTATAGATCATAGATATCAGACCTTTGTCTGTGGTATCATTTGCAAATATCTTCTCCCATTTTGTGGGTTGCCTGTTTCTTTGATTGACTGTTTCCTTTGCTGTGCAGAAGCTTTTTATCTTGATGAAGTCCCAAAAGTTCATTTTCGCTTTTGTTTCTTTTGCCTTTGGAGACATGTCCTGAAAGAAGTTGCTGTGGCTGATTTCAAAGAGATTACTGCCTATGTTCTCTTCTGGGGTTTTGATAGATTCCTGCCTCATGTTGAGGTCTTTTATCCATTTTGAGTTTATCTTCGTGGATGGTGTAAGAGAATGGTCCAGTTTCATTCTTCTACATGTAGCTGTCCAATTTTTCCAGCACCATTTATTGAAGGGTCTGTCTTTTTTCCACTGGATATTTTTGCTTGTTTTGTCAAAGATTATTTGACCATAGAGTTGCAGGTCCGTATCTGGGCTCTGTACTCTATTCTACTGCTCTATGTGTCTGTTTTTCTGCCAGTACCATGCTGTCTTGGTGATCACTGCTTTGTAGTAAAGCTTGAAATCAGGCAATGTGATGCCCCCAGCTTTGTTTTTCTTTTTCAACATTTCCTTAGTATTTTGGGGTCTTTTCTGGTTCCATACAAATTTTAGGATTATTTGTTCCAGTCCTTTGAGAAAGTTGGTGGAATTTTGATCAGAATGGCATTGAAAGTATAGATTGCTCTGGGCGCTATAGACATTTTAACTATGTTTATTCTTCCAATCCATGAGCATGGAATGCTTTTCTACCTTTTAGTGTCTTCTTCAATTTCTTTCATGAGTGTTCTGTAGTTCCTCGAGTACAGATCCTTTACCTCTTTGGTTAGGTTTATTTCCAGGAATTTTATGGTTCTTGGTGCTACAGTAAATGGAATCAATTCTCTAATTTCCCTTTCCATATTTTCATTGTTAGTGTACAGGAAAGCAACTGATTTCTGTGCATTGATTTTTATCCTGCCACATTACTGAATTGCTGTATGAGTTCTAGTAGTTTGGGAGTGGAGTCTTTTGGGCTTTCCATATAATGTATCATGTCATCTGCGAAGAGAGAGAGTTTGACTTCTTCATTTCCAATTTGAATACCTATTATTTCTTTTTGTTGTCTGACTGCTGTCGCTAGGACTTCTAGTACTATGTTGATCAAGAGTGGTGGAAGTGGGCATCCTTGTGTTCCGAGGAGATCTCAAAGGGAAGGCTGTCAGCTTTTCACCATTGAAAATGATATTTGCTCTGGGCTTTTCATAGATAGATTTTATGAAAGACATAAAATACACAAATATAAGACTTGTAATTCAATTTGAATTTCAGATAAGCAAAGTCTTTTTTAAAATATAAGTATATCCCAATACTTTGTTTTTGACATTAACAAAAATAATTATTGCTTATCTGATCTTTAATTTAACTGGGCATTGGCATATTTATTTGCTAACTTTGCAGCCTTTATTCCAAGAATAGTAATATATATACTTAAATGAGTCAATAAAATGCAAACAACAATTATTTTCACATTCAACTACAAAGGATTGATTAAGAATTAAGGCTAAATGATGTCAGCAAAGTGGTGGAATAAGAGTTCTCTACCTTATTACCACCAAAATGTGATTTTGACAACACCCATGGACAAGAATACCTTTGTGAAAGTTCAGAAGTTCAGCAGAGAAATTCTAACACACTGTTGGAGGGAAAAAAAAAGTCAAGATTGAATTCACTGAAGAGAATAAGATGAACAGTTTCAACTTACTCATATCACTCTTCCCCCAAGTTCAGGCCAAGGGAGTCCACAACCACCCCACCATCCCTGGCCTGTGATTTCACTCACAAGGAAAAATTAGAGCATGCAAGTGAGCACCCAGCTTCCCCAGCTGTGTGGGATGTTGTCAAGGAAGCCCACTTCTTTCAATAGGAAAGAATCCAGAATATTGAGGTGAGCTGCATGACCAAGGGGCAGGGAGGTGCTGGGAGAATAGCAGCCAGGGTTTGGAACATATCAAAGGAATGCAGACCCTATAACCCCTTCACAGACTCTATAAGGAGAACTGTCCACAAACCATGAGGACACTTCACATGTGGATTCCCCCCATCTGGTCCATGGTCATCCCAAACATTGCACATGCCTCACCCAAATGCTTCCAATTCCATACATAGTAAATGTGAGCCTTGCAGATAGCTAGTGAGTATGCACAGAAAACCAGCCTGATGCTGTAGGATTGAGTGAAAGCACAAAACCTGAGCATTCAGAGTCACTCTGGGCTAAATCAACCTTGTTTTGCAGGATCAAGATAAAAAAAACCTGCTAAGATAGAACAAAAAATATGCAATGGTCATATCCATAAAACAAAACAAAATGAAACATCAAAAAAACCCTCTGAGACAAAGTCTCTAGCAGCACTGACAGAAGGCTTTTCTTTCCTAAAGCCAGTAGTGAAGACTGGAGGAGGTGACTTCTTTTTCAGCTGTGAACATTACAACACAAGACATTAAGGAACCTGAAAAATAAAGGAAACGTGGCACCACTACAGGGACACAATAATTTTCCAATTACTGACCCCAGAGAAATGAATATCTACAAATCATTTAGCAAATAATTCAAAATAATTGTTTTAAGGAAATTTATCCAGCTACAAGAGAATAAAGATAGTTCCATAGAATTAGTAAAACAATACATGAACAAAGTGAGTTTAACAGAGACATAGAAAAAAAAATAATAACACAAAAGAAATTAAAACTAAAAAAAAATATTTTAACACAACTTCTGGGGCTGAAGAATAAAATAAATGGAATGGGGGAAAAAGAAAAAAATCACTAGATAGCATCAATGTAATACTTAAGCAGAAGAAGGAATAAGTGAACTTGAAGACATGTCATTTGAAATTATCTAGTCTTGGAGAACAAAGAAAAAAAAGAATAAAAATAGTAAAGAAAGCCTGCATGAAGTATTGCAGGCTTTACTAATCACTAATCATTAGGGGAATGCAAATCAAAAGCACAATGAGATATTGCCTCATACTTGTTAGGTTATCTCTTATCAAACAGGCAAAAGTTAACAAATGTTGGTGAGGATGTAGACAAAAAAGAACCCTGGTACACTGTTGATGGGAATGTAAATTGATACCACCATTATGGAAATAATATACAGATTCCTCAAAAAATTAGTGAAAGAACTAACATATGATCTGATAATACAATTTCTGCATTTATATCTGAAGGAAACAAAATAACTGTCTTGAAAAAATATCTGTATGTACATTTTAATTGCAGCATTATTTACGATATCTCAATTATGGAAAAAAAGGATATGGATAAAGAAAATATGATATAGCTACAGATATGTATATGTAAATCAATTATATGTGGAATCATACAAAATAAATATATATGTGAATATGTCACTTATTTGTGGAATCATAAAAAAAAATAAAATCCACACTCCTAAAAATAGAGAAAAATGGTAGTTGCCAGGGACTATGGAAGGAGGAACTGGGGAGAAGTTGGTGAAATGGCACAGATTTTTAGTTATAAGAGGAATAGAATTTGAAGATTTAATGTTCTGTGGCAACTACTGGTTATAATTAGTTAATAATATTTTATTGTATAGTAGAAATTTGCTGAGAGTAGATTATACACATTCACACACACACACACACACACACACACACACACACACAAGTAACTGTGAGATGATGGATGTGTTAACTTGATTGTGAGAATCCTTTTCACACTGTAGATGTATATAAAATCACCAGGCTGTGTACTTTAAATATACTACAATTTTGTCAGTTAAACCTCAATAAAGGTAGACAAATAAATGAAGTAAGGAAGTGAAAGTGTGATTTCCTTCCAATTTATAAGTGGAATTCATAGGTAGACTCTGAATTAGCTAGTACATGAGTGGATTTTAACCAGGCATTTATCTCTGGGTACAATGTAGTCAGATGAAGATCAGCAAAACTTTGTCAGAAGTCACTTTAATGTAAAGTTCTGGAGAGATTTATTTTTAGTTAAATGAAAGTACATAACATATCTGTCTGCAGGAGTTAAAAAGACTAATAATAGTGGCAAACTATTTCAGGCACATTTTTGTAATGTTGTGTTATTTTAATGTCAAAGAAAATTTGGCATTTAAATCTATATACTGAACTTTGAAATATCCTAAGACTGGAAAATGTAAACAAGAATTGCTTTGCCATTCTCATTTCCATAGTTTTCTTTGAGGGAACTTTATAATTGTAAAAACAATCTACTCCTTTTCTAGGAAGCAATTGTGTGGCATCGTTCAGTAACTATATGCCCTGTTGCTCTTTGACCTCTGGGTTCAAATATAATTTTTCTGACTTACTAGTAGTGTTACAATGGGCAAATCACTTAACTTCTCCATACCTCAGTTTCTTCTGTTAAATGGATAAATAGTAATAGTCCCACTTCATAAGGTAGTTACTAAAAATTAACAAGTGTTAATATTTGCAAAACTCTTAGAATACTATGTGACATTTAGAAGGCACTATACATGTTTATTAAATAAGATTAACATAGCAACTTATATTTAATTAACAGTGAACATATTACTAATTTCTCCACATCAGGACACAGAGATCTAATAGATATTTTTTTAATGGCTGCTTGGTATTTTTTTTAAGGCTGCTTAATATCTAGAACATTTATTTCATGAATTTATTTAACTATGGTGCTTCTGATGGATATTCAGGTTATTTATACTTTTTAATTATATAATAATTACAAGTGTTGCTACTACAAGTATCTTCATACAAATAACTTGGCACAGAGTGAGACTATTTCTGAAATTAGGTTACCACCGAATGTTTAGTTTTAATTTTGATAGTTCCTGCCAAATTGTTCTCTCAATAAGCTGAAGAATTACATGATGACAAAAAGTGAGTAAGACTTCCTATTTTCCCAACTGTTTCAACACTGAAAAGGTATTAATCTTCTCTACTCCAAATTGAACTATGGTGCCTTGCTCTCGGTGTAAATAACTTTAGTGAACCAAAAGTACACTATTTCGGACAGGGGCGTAGGGAAGTCTGTTTTAACTATGATACCGTAAACTCATTAGAGTGGTGTGTTTTTTTGTCTAATACATATTTCTGTTAAAGATGAAGTGTTGCACTGAAAACAAAACACAGGGATGTTTCAAGTTCAAATACAATGTAGAATAGATGAATATGGGAGAGAGAACAATTTTCTTTCATGAACTCTGTAATTTCGTTACTTAATTATTTTTAAAGACTATAACTCCTCAAGACGAGTCCCAGGGGAATTACTTGCCATGAGTAAAAACAGTTTTTGTAAGAATTATTGGATATGATGTTTGTTTTGTTTAGGCCACAAATACCTGGCAAGTCTCTGTGCCCTATCTGTCTTTCCCATGTGGAGGCTATTCCTGTATTTATTATCCCTAAGTAAACAGGGGTAGAAAAATATATTTGTAACACCTTAGAAAACATAGAATATTAGTCATTTATCAGCATGATTCAGTGAAACTCTAACAGACCGACTTGTTTGCCTAATAACTGTGTGGAAATGCACTAAATTGAGAGGAAGCAGTATAGTTTGGTAGGTGAATTTCTAGGAGATAAATTAGTCATATCTATTCTAAAATCTGTTAGAATTTATTATAAAACACTCTGCGTTTCCATAGAAAATATATGAACTTTAACTGACTTCCTAAAATTCACTTGCATTTTGTGAAATTTATTAACCTTAAGATAGAAGTTTAAAAGGAACACTGAAAAATGTAAGGACCCATAGTCCACTTTTTTTTTTTTAATCAAGAGAGCCCATGAAGAGTACAGTTTATTCCACTTCCACAGTGGGAAGAAGGAGGGCTGTGGATAAGAGTTTTAGGGCAACTGAGAAAATTAAATTCAAAACTACTAACATCGTATAAAGGGGTGATTCTCTCTCAACTGAGAATTTAATAAAACATGAAATTGTCAAAAATAAGAATATGATTTCTTGGTGAAAATTATTAGGTGCAATGTAATCCTTATTTAAGAATTAAAATTAAAATATAGACTTATCATTGACAGAATTTAATTTTCTCTTTGATGAATTTGAAGAAACCATAGTCTCCAAATTTGTTTTATTCCATAAAAGGAAAAGATGAAGAGAGTAACAAAAATATTGGCCACAAACTTTGGCTACAGTAGAAAGAGTGAGATTTTAATGTGAAATGAGTTTGAATCCTTGGCTTCTTTTATGTTAATTGTGTGTTTCAAGGTGCACCTAACCTATTGTTACTCTTTAAATATAATGACGTCTACCACATATTTTAAAAGTTGACTTTTATTTATATTTTCAAATTTGAATTTAATAGAATTTTAAGGAAGATTTTTTATTTAATGAAAATTTTGAGAATGTCTTAAGATAATAACATAAGGATCTAATGGGAATGACAGAATAATTGAAGGACATAAAAAAACCTGACAACAAAACAAAACAAACAAACAAACAAAAAAGCAAAGAATGGTTGTTGGCCAGACAGGAGAGGCATCTTCTATCCCAAAAACAAAGCCTAATACTTTCCCAAACACCCGCCAGAGTAGTTGAAATGGGGCTACTACCAGATGGTCTAGTGATCACAAGTGTGGACAAAGCCACTTATTCTTCTGAACTCAGAAAGCAGAGTTCAAGGTGAGACATGCCTACTTCTAAGATGAAAGAGAGAGTACACGAGAGGGGAGGAAAGATTTGAGGAGAGGAGAAGAAGGAAGAGCCTTGAAGGGGAGAGATTTTAAGTATCAACCCCAAATAACTTATGCTAAGGATATTACTATTAGTTTAAATCTATAATGAATATTTTTAGTCCTGCTGCTGAAAAGTGAGCCAAAGTGAGTATAATGTTCCAGCTGCAAACAACTATCTTTACTGATAGATCAATTTTTGGAATGTGGACATCTTTAATAAAACAGCAATTATATACTTCAATGAGGTGCAGCAAAAGAAATAGGATATTTTCCCTGATATCACCAATTTTCTTGGACCATCCCTTTATTTCCAAATGTAAGAGGGTCCTATCACTGTAATGAGAGAAAAAGGTCTAAATTTCAAGATTAATTTGGGATTAAGCTGCTTTTCACTTGTTAAAACTCTATGGAGCACCTCACACTGATCAGAATGACTAAAATCAACAACACAAGAAGAGTGAAGTTGGTGAAGATACACAGAAGGGAAACCCTCTTGCATTTTTGGTGGGAATACATACCAGTGCAGCCACTCTAGAAAATGGTATGGAGGCTCATCAAAAAGTTAAAAATAGAACTACCCTATGATACAGCAAATGTACCACTGGGTATTTACCCAAATGATACAAAAATACTAATATATGCACACTGATGTTTATAGCAGCATTATCAACAACAGCCAAATGGTGGAAAGAGCCCAAATGTGTATTGACATGAATAGATAAAGAGTCTGCATATATATATGTGTGTGTGTGTATATGTAAATATGTACACACACATGGATATATGTACATATATGTATATATATTCCATTATATATAGAAGAAGTGAATAACTTATGAAAATTGGTTAAAATGTAATGTTATAATTATACTAATAAAGTTGGATCAAAGTTATAGTATGAACAATAAATATATATCAGTTTATAATGTGCAAATATTTTCACATTTAGAAATGATTTCTACATATTTAACTTAAAAAGCAATTGTTTGTTCTTATGATCAATAATCTAATAATTCTCTCTAATAATTTTTATACTCTATTTTTTATATGTAGTCAAGTTCTATATTTTTCTAGTGTTGACATTTTTATTGGTCTAGATAAGATTCTTTTTTTAATTTCATTTTATTATTTTTTATTAACATATAATGTATTATTTGCCCCAGGGGTACATGTCTGTGAATCATCAGGCTTACACATTTCACAGCACTTACCATAGCACCTACCCTCCGCAATGTCCATAACCCAGCCACCCTATTCCTATCCTCCTACCTCCAGCAACCCTCAGTTTGTTTCATGAGTTTAAGAGTCTCTTATGTTTTGTCTCCATCCTGATCCCATCTTGTTTCATTTCTCTCCCACCCCCCACGTCTCCACGCCCTGCCTCTCAAATTCTTCATATCAGAGATATCATAGGATAATTTTCTAGGTAAGATTCTTTAGATTGATACAGTCTACAGTAGAAATACACCACATAATTTGTTCATGACAAAATGCAAATTGACTAATGATAGAATCTAAAAATTCTGTTTCTAGAATGATTCTGTGTTATATCTCAATTCAGGGAACTGCTTGAAAATACAGCATTTTGAAGGCCTCCTGATGGAATGAGGTCTTGGGGATGAAGGGGAGATCAGCTAAAAATCCTTAATACTTGGGAGGAAGTCTTGACGAGAATCCTGAACATTAAGCTTACCTTGACTGCTAATACCCTTACCTGCTAATAGATTTAGTAACTTTATGTTTGGATCTTGAGCTTCTTTTCTTTTTTAATACACTTTAACAAATTAAGGGTTCTATTTTAATTTAGCACACACCAGTTCTCAGTTTCCACAACCTACCATAAAGTGTTGATAATAGACACGAGTTGTTGCTTCCTAAATGCCAGAGAGTTAGTCACAGCCATTTCTGTCTTGGAAGTATCTGTTATACGGTCCTAAATCGTTATTCCATGGCCAAATATCTCATTTAAAATGTATGCTTACATGGAAATCTCAGTTGATAGAAGCTGAGTGCAGATTTGTTAAATACACATTAGAGTTCCTAGTGTGATATCTTGTAAATAATACACTGTGAACAAAATACTCCAAAGGAATGGATTACAGCAAGTATTTTTATGGTAAACTGAGATATTTCCATCAATTGTAATCATTAAAAAGATTAAAGAAATGTCTTGATTACCAAGTTTAATCAAGAGAGGAAAAATTAATAAGATTTATCTGATTAATCTTATTAACGAGAGAGAAAGAGAGAAACCCCCTCACACAGAGAAAAAAGCACTATATCCTAGAGCTATTCCTTGTATGAGATACATTTATTTTATATATGTTATTTATTTATTTATTTATTTATTTCCTTCTGTTTTTAGGGATATTTAGAGAGACCTATATGCATATATATAGTAGTGTTTTTTTTCTTCCAAGAAATTTTTAAAATATTTATTTATTTGAGAGAGAGCATGAACAGGGAATGGGGGAGACAGGGAGGGGGAGAGAATCTCAAGCAGGCTCCCTACTGAGTGTGGAGCCAACTCGAGGCTGAATCTCATGACCCTGAGTCAAAATCAAGAACTGGAGGCACCTGGGTGGCTCAGTTGGTTAAGCATCTGGTTTAAGCTCAGGTCATAATCCTGGAGTTTTGGGATTGAGTCCCACATCAGGCTCCCTGCTCACCCTACTCTTGTGCTCTCTCTCTCTCACTCTCTCTCTCTCAAATAAATAAATAACATCTTCAAAAAAAAAAAAATCAGTAGGCTGCTTAACCGGCTGAGCCACCAAGATGCCCAAGAAAATATGGGTTTGTGTTTTTTTAAGATTTATTTATTTATTTTAGAGAGGGAGAGAGAGAGCCTGCTTGCAAGCCTGATGCGAGGCTTCATGCCGCAACCCATGAGATCACGACCTGAGCCAAAATCATGAGTCAGATACCTGACGGAGTCACCCAGAGGCCCCAAGAAAATATGTTTTGGAGTTGAAAAGTTTAGTTTTCATAACATTTCTATATATTGTATTTAAAAGGTGTGTGCAAACAGAGAAAGTACAAAAGAGACATTTTATCCTTCAATATGCTTGGAATACAGAAATGTGCAAATGATACTGAAATTATATGTACCAAAAAAGAGATAAAAGAACAGGAATTTCACAAGTCTATTTAATTATGCAAGTGGAGTATGGAATAAAACCGTGTTTTCACAATCTATCTCCTTTTATTAAAGAGATGTAAGCTTCACATTTATAATTAAAATATTCCAATTGATTTCTATGGTCAAAGATTTCTAGCCTTTTTTTGTTTGCTTGTTTGTTTTTCTAGTAAAGTGCCCATTAAATCTGACAAACTGAAGTTTTATTTCCGGTTTTATAGAAAAGTGGGACATGTGTGCAAGAAATTGAAAACTAAAATATTGCCATGAACTATCATAGTGATATTTTCTAGAAGGTATATTGGCAGATGTTAGCTTGTGGAATTGCTTGTTTTTTTGACTTCCTGGGCATTCTTACATCCAAATAGAAATTTCAGCAACTGCAGTGAGGTGTTTCTGTTCTTGGAGAAATTTAAGTAGATAATTTCACAAAACGGTGTCCAGTAAAACTAATATAGCCTTCTACCTTCTTGACACACTTCTATATATGACCCAAAGCAGAATGTGATAAGGTGACAATTATTTAGGAACAGGTTTTGTCAGTATAAAGAAAACTTTCCAGAAAACATAAAAATTTACTGTTTTAGAAATATAATTAATTCTAATCAAAACCATACATAATTTTTTAAAATGTACTAGCCAGAAAAGGAAATCATTTCTCTTAAAAATAAACACATACCTGTACATCCATCTATATGTAATCTCATTATAGTGGTACTTGGCAACAATAGTTTATTTTAAAATCCTGACATTTGGTTTTAAGATATGACAAAATACTGAAAAAACTGTAACATTCTTCAGTAATAGAAAATTGTAATTGCTCTACAAAATTGCTTGGGGCAATATTGTAGATGAGAAAATAATATCATTTTATAGATACGATTATAGCCATGTACATGAATTACTTTTAAATAAAAATAAACAAAAGTCAGCAATAGGATATACATAATTGGAGTAAAAGAAAGCCAAGAAAAGAGCATTGAGAAATGTTAAGTCATTATATATAGGAATGAATGGAAGATTAGTAAGAGAAGAGATAGATACAAAGAGGTGATCTCAGCTGTGTCAGTAGATTTAAGGAAAAGATATACTACAATAACAAGTGAAGAATATATAAATCAATAGTGTTATAGGAATAAAGCAGATCATATAGCTCAGCATGCTTATTTTGTAGAAAATATGAACTGGAGACATTTAGGCATAGAGTCATATGAAGAGCATATGAGTTTATCAGTTAGACAGATTCCAGTTCAAATCATGGCTCTACCATTTACTTACAATGTGACCTTGGGTACTTAATGATTCTGTGTCTCATGTAACTTTGGGATGATTCCTATTTCATAGAGCTACTGTAAAAATTCATGGCAGTTGTAAAGCATCCTACATGTCATAAATGCTCCATGAATAGTAAATTCTTTGGGTGACTGTCTTAGGTCACAGAGCTGATTGGTAGTAAACAAGGAAATTGGTTCTCCTGATGTCCAGTCTGGTTGTTGTTTCCTTTTATTTAAGTATCTAAGTGCTCAGTTCCCACAAGCATTTAAGAAAAGTATAGATCAGATATATTCTTTCTTTTTATATGTCTTTCAAAGTAAAATTGAGTACAGGAAAAAGTATACTATTATCATTAAATTATAATTAAATTATACTGTTATAAACTGTTCTAAATTCTAACACATATATAGTGAATATTATAAATAAAACCTGTTTTACTAGACATTGTTTTTATTCTAAGATATCTATCATTGTGTATCCCTTACAAACACTTGTTACAATATAATCTTACCCTTTCCCTTCAATATGCAATAGAACAAGCTTTATAATTATATAATCTCTGAGAGATTAAATGTTCATGTAAGGTTTTTACTCTAAGGTTGTTGGAAAAATAATATATAGCTCTCTTATTGTGGTCTATTTCTATTTCTTATTTAAATAGCACACTTGTAGTTTACTCTAAGAAGCAAACCTATCGGTAAGTCATTTTTATAAAACCCAGTCACAGCAACCTGAAAGCATACATAGAACTTCTGTGTATACCCAAACGTATGATAATAATTGAGACTGACACTGGTTTTATTCTTTCTATATTGTCCTTTTTTAAAAAAAAAAAATCTCATTTAAAAGAGAAAGCGCAAAGCTCTTGGCATATCTTTTTTTCATACTGATGGAATAGAAGATTGACTGAAATTTTCTGTCTCTTGTTTCCTTCCTAGTGATTTTCTCATTATCCTAGTTTCTTCTTACAAATGAAATTTGTGCCGTGGCTTCTAGGGAGTTCACATTGTCTTTCCATGTAGAAACAGAATATGATTTTGATATATTCAGGTTATAGTCAGCTTATATATCATGGGGACAGCTCACTATAGCACTTTTTAAAGTTGCTATTTGCATTTAAGAGTTCTACATTCCTGTTATTTCTAAGTTTTTTTTTTACCTCAAAAAAAGACTATAACTACACAATAGCAATTTGCAGGAAAATATGGATCTTATTTTTGAGATGTTGTTTTTGGTTTGTTTTCTCTAGAAAAATAATGGCCAGTAGTGAGACAACAGTAAGATAACAGTTCCATGCTGTGCTTTCATTGAATGTCAAGAGAATTTCTTCTATTTCACTTTGAAGAACATCACACATACACATTGTCCCTCACAATTGACCAGACTAATGAGGTTAAGGATTGAGAACTGGCCTAGACAAAAACCAATGTTTTTGCTTTTTATTTGTTTGTTTGTTGTTGTTGTTTTTCTTTTTTTATTGAAGCATTTGTTGTTTTTCTTTCAGATTTTGGTTCGTTTATTTGCTATTGTTTTGTTTAAGGTAAGGCCAACTCAGATGGGAAAAGAAACAACCTAGGTGCTGGTCCTTTTTATGACTCATGAACTAGTATTCTGAAAGTTTCAGGGGCCCAAGAGTAATTATTTGTTTCAAAATAACCATGCACAACTGCACAGATTGTGGACAGGAGGGCATCATACACGTAGAAGAGAAGTCAATACAGTATTTCTGTAAAGGGCCAGATGATAGGCTTTGTAGGCCACATATGGTCTCTGCCACATATTTTTTGTCTTTACTTTTTTTTAAACAATATTTAAAAATGAAAAAAAATTCTTACTATACATTGAAAAATTATGCATAGCTTATATTTTTAGATCTGAATTGTTATGAGGTAGAGAGTAAATGAGGGAAATTACTTTACTTAATAATTATATATTGACAAGTCTGTGATAGTATCTATGCAAGATATATTGTTCTAGGTTCAAACAGTGAACAAAATGGTCATAGTTCCTCCTCTTCATGGAATTTATGGTGAAGTGGAATTAGAAGGGATATAAGGGGCATTATGAATATATAGTGCAAGGTGATGAGTAACGGTCCTCTGAGAAAATTAGGTTTTCATTGAAACTTTATTGAAGTATAGTTGACACATGTTAAATCAGTTTCAAATTTGAAAATGAATAAGTTAAAGTTTGTTGTATGAATGATGAGTTGTAAAAGGAAACAGTCTGTGTCTGATATCAAAGTAGACATGTCCAGAAGATAGTCAAATGTATCTGTGTGTGAAGCTTGAGTATTCTTGAATTGGAATGATAAATATAGTTGTTAATTATATCCATATGTATTTTTCAATTTTAAGTCATGGGATTTAGTAAAGTGACCTAGAGAGGGTGTTTATAGGAAGAGTAGAAGATGTAGGAAACAGCTCTGGAATTATTTATTTAATGAGTTGAAGGGCTTACTCAGGACACAGAAAAATTATCCAAAAGGGCAGAGATAGAATAGTTAATTTTAGAATCACTGAATATGAAGAAAACTATTGTTTCACAAATTCATCAGAAGAATTTATTGTGCAAAATGGGAAATGTGACTGTGGTAGATGCAGTGTCAGGATATTTCGTGGCTATACAGAGAGAGTAGGGCTGAGGGTTAGGATACCTTTAAGACACAAATTTAGGACTAGGACACAGAATCAACTCGTTTTGAGACATATTCCCTAGTCTAGTTATGAGTTGCAGTGATATCTCCATTGGAGAGAGGAGATAAGAAATTGTAGCTATTCTGCAGATGAGACCTGTTGTCTGATTTAGCATTTATTTGTTTTGCTTCTTTCTACCTGTAGTTCCTTTTACTCCAGTATTTAATTCACCATATGCATAACTACAAATTATGTTGAATCTTTTATGAAATTTTTTGACCAAGTATTATTTATATTAAACCCTAATGATTCTCCATGATGCATCAATAAAAATTCCTCAGTTAGCTTCTAAATTTTCACTGAATGTCTAATTTCCATTATAATGTTGGCCTCTTATATTCCATTTAACTTGTGCTGGATATAAATGAGTTTATTTTCAGCTGTCCAGTGGGCATTTCCAAGCTGTGGCCCTCAGTATTTCACAATTCTCATGTTAAAGTGATTATAGTACATTGTTATAGATAGACAATATTATAAAATCTCAGCAAAACCGTGCAGGCATGATGTCTATTTTTCATTTCTGTATTTCGCTAAATGAAAATTCCATCAGTTAAAAGTGACATACCATTATATGTTACATTAATTAAGAAGAATACCCTAGTTAGGGAGTCTTTTAGGAGACCCACATATAAACCTGGACATACTGAGAGTAAAGATAAAAAGAAATAAATATACCATCAGGAAAGGATCAGAAAACATTTTCATATGTCTTGAACTTGAAATTAGTTGTTGAAGATGAAGTAAAAACAAATCTTTCCAAGATTCACACTAACAGTGCAGCTGAAAGATTCTTAAGCAAAGATTTTAATTTAAAAGGTTTCAGGTTGGCATTGCCCCCAAGTAACACAGAAACAAAAAAAATTCTGGAAGAAAATCTAATTTAGACTAGGTCAACATTTATAGTAGACCTCCATCATTTAAATTGTGTATTCCACTTTCTGAGATACTAACATTTGACAAAGCATACCTATACACATCAAGGAAATAGGATTTATAACTTGTGGATAGCACAGTCATAAACTTGATGTTATAACTATTATCAGAATCTGAATTTTATATTAGGTGAAGTGACTCTCTCAAAGAACTTTTGCATCCATGTAAGATAATTCTGTTTCAGTTTCTTGATGGCATGGCTGGGAGAATGATAGTGAAGCTTGGAAAACTCACTTTGCGATTGCCTGCAACCTAAGAGAATCCCACCATCTTCCACTCACATTCCCTGGAGACGAACCCTGGTGGTAGGAGATTGGAATTACAATCAAACCGTGTGTTTTTTGGTTTTTTGGTTTTGTTTTGTTTTGTTTTGTTTTAGATTTTATTTATTTGAAAGAGAGAGAACAAGCACCTGCGCACACAAGAGGTGGGGAGGGGCAGAAGGAGTGGGAAAAGCAGACCCCTCTCCGAGCAGGGAGCCCCTCGCAGTGCTCCATCCCAGGACCATGAAATCATGACCTGAGCCAAGGCAGATGCTTAACTGACCTGAGCCACCCAGGGGCCCCCCAAACTATGCCTTTTTGATGGCATCAAAGATAGTTAAAACTTGTCTTCCATAGCTTGATGTATTGAGTGTGATTTGCATTCTACCTATGTATGAGAGGTCATTTTACAGATCCTCAAAACCACTGTTGGACTACTTTGCTTTGGTTATGTAAAATATGATAAAAAATACTTATTTGAAGGGAGTTATTTAATATGCTTTGAGTTCTAACAGAGTTGTAAAACAAATTAATAATGACTGCTACTACTAATAATAACAATTGATAGATATTTGAAAATTTAATTTCAAGTTAGGTGAGTAAATTAGACTGCCTATGAATGCTGTAGGTGAAGTACAGTTATGCAATGTGCAATACTAAACTTTCCCAACACTTTTTGCTGCAAATCCTTAAAATTTTGAACAGCAAGAATTTCAAAGCTATCCTGATGTCTGGTGTCTATCAACATCTGGGACTGGCCTTCATACATATCTGGTTTTGTATTTTCTATGAGGAAAACAGTCTTCTACTAAATTTCTTGATGAATGACTGTTGCTCCTATTTTGGTTAGAATAGGTCAAAGAAATGTGTCAGATTACAGGAGAGATTTTCATCTTGGAATAATGTAGTTTATAAATCAACCAAAGCTCCAGCAACTGAAACATTTTCAGTGAATATCAAATATTATATGTAATTTGACTTTCTGTTTGGATCCATCATGTCAGTAATAATAATCCATTCTTTTCCCAAAGTAGTCCAAACATATTTGTATACATTTTATATGCTCTTCTAAGGAAAGAGTTGGTGCTTCTGAGATTCAAAAAAATAAATATTTAAAATCTAGAAGACACTTTTACCAAAGAGAAAGTAACAGTATACTTGATAGAAGTTCTTGATATTTTACTTACATTTTAATCAAAGAAAAATAAGTAAATGTATTCTATTATCAATAATTTGCACAATACCTAAATAGAATATCAAGAAAAAGAAAGCATTTTTAAAATTGAAATAAAGAAGAAATCTTAATCTAAATAATGATAGTAACCTGAGTTTGAGCTTTTGTGTGTGGCTTCCAGTTACTCTTTACTGGGTAGTCTATGAAAACAAATTATGCATGGTTTTTGATTATTTTTTGCATAAATGTCTGGGAGAACAGATATGTGGAGAAAAGGTGAAGAAGTTTTTGTCTTTCACTGCATCTTTAAAAAAATATTACTCAGATCCTCCTTCTATTGAGAAATCCCAGAAAAAAATATCCCAGGAAAAAATCCCAGAAAAAATATCTCCTGGTGTTTCTAGTATTGATTTTACATATATTGACCAAGAATATCAGTTACTTAAAACTTAACAAATCCAATAGCTTTTATAACATGTCAGTAGATTTTCTTTCATAATATATATATAAATGATTTCTCTTGTCTAATTATTGGTCTCACATATTCCTTTGGTGGTGGAAAGTATACATATATATTTTATTTTGCCATATAAAACATGTGTACTGAACACTCTTCCCAAATATTGGTTGGCTGAGTGTATACATGATTTTCTATACCCTATATCCCACTTCATACTTTAATACTGATTTTATTATGCTTTGTTATATTTTTTTGTATTTTATGATCTTTACACAACTTCTATTAGTTTTAGTCTTTTTATGCAGACTTTTATTTAGTGTCTCTTCTACAGAAAGAATATGTCTTATTGAGGCTATATCTTATTGATTTTGGTCTTTTGTTATAATTTCTGTTTTCTAAAGTACTTTTAATTTGTATTAATTTTAGAGTTGATATATTTGAACTTTTATGACTTTTCTGCTTTTTATTCTTTTTGGTGATGGTGGTAGTGATAGTAGTGGTTAATATTTTCTCTCATGAAGAAAGATAGTATAGCATAGTGTGTATTAAGTCAGTTGAAGCTGTTGCTTCATCATTTATTAGATGTATGACCCTGGCCAAATAATTAATATTTCATATTTACTTCTTGACTTATAAAGAATAGGTAATAAAAGAATTTATGTTAAAGCTCAATTTAGCTTTAATCACATATTTTGAAACATTTGCTTTCAAAACAAAACAAAATTCTCTTTTTGTTTTAAAGGAGAACAGTTTAAGTTAACCACAATTCTGACCATGTACGATATGTAATGTTGAGATAATACAGACTAGGGGTTTCTCCACATAGAGAAATTTCTCATTCTATTTTTTTCTCAGTCTATTTTCCCTATACAGTATTTTTTGTTGTTGTTTTATAGATAACAAGATTATTGAATTTTCTGAAGGATGCCAAACAGTATTTTAAAAGTTTGTTCTAGATGCTGCAAATATTTGGGTCTGATACACTTTTTTTTTTTTTGAGTCTTTAACACAATAATCTTTTAACTTGTATTATAGCATTTTCCTTAATTTCTATATTTTTTAACTTTATGTTATTCTTCAAGAGATTGAGGTCTATTTAAAATTGCAACTTTCAATAGGTGGATTTGATGACTTATCCTTGGCTCTTGCACTGTCTGCCAATGACAGCATGATTCACCTTCTAGAGGACTGCATCTGTATGGTAAACTGGTTTCCGTAAATTCATCAAAATTTACGTAGGTATCTTTGTTGTCTAAAGATGAGAAATATTTCTGTTTTCACTTCACATTTCTTAATATTCTTAAATTAGAGGAAATAGCTGAGAAATATTAATAGCCAATGTGTACTAAGTGCTTTCATCTCTCTTCTTTCTCGTGCAGTGCTGTATAGCTCTCCCTCATATTTGTATATGGTCAGATTTGAGGGCATATTGCTTTCATTACCTTAAATAAATATGTTTGTACAGAATAATTATAAATTTCCCATTTTTTGGCTGATAAGTAATTTAGTAACCAAGGAAATTAAAAAAAAAAGACTTTAGTAGGTATAACATATGTTTACCTGATTCTTTAAAAGAATAGTGGACACACATACACTAAATGTTTGGGGGGGGTGGCATTTTTTTAAATTTATTTATTTAGTAACATATTATGTATTATTTGCCCAAATGTACTATTTGCCCTACATGTCTGTGAATCATCAGGCTTACACATTTCACAGCATTTGCCAAAGCACATACCCTCCCCCATGTCCATATCACTATCCCTCCACCTCCCAGCCACCCTTAGTGTGTTTCATGAGTTTAGGAGTCTCTTATGGTTTGTCTCCTTCCCCATCCCATCTTGTTTCATTTCTCTTCCCCACCCCCACATAACCCCCTGCCCTGCCTCTCAAATTCTTCATATCAGACCGATCATGTGATAATTGTCTTTCTCTGACTTATTTTGCTTAGCATAATACCTTCTTGTTCCATCCATGTTGTTGCAAATGGCAAGATTTCGTTTCTCTTGATGGCTGCATAGTATTCCATTGAATATATATACCACCTCTTCTTGATCCATTCATCTGTTGATGGACATCTAGGTTCTTTCCATAGTTTGGCTATTGTGGACATTGCTGCTATAAACATTCGGGTGCATGTGACCCTTCGGATCACTACATTTGTATCTTGAGGGT
>CM052809.1:57543989-57620983 GCA_028533885.1 Nasua narica | reverse complement strand
TTCTTGAGAAAGGCTTGTATTGCTATATATTTTCCTCTCAGGACCACCTTTGCTGTGTTCCAGAGATTCTGAACAGTTGTGTTTTCATTTTTATTAGTTTCCATGAATTTTTTAATTCTTCTTTAATTTCCTGGTTAACCCATTCATTCTTCAGTAGGATGCTCTTTAGCCTCCATGTATTTGAGTTCTTTCCAACTTTCCCCTTGTGATTGAGTTCTAGTTTCATGGCATTGTGGTCTGAAAATATGCAGGGAATGATTCCAATCTTTTGGTACCGATTGAGACCTGATTTGTGTCCCAGGATGTGATCTATTCTGGAGAATGTTCCATGTGCACTAGAGAAGAAGGTGTATTCTGTTGCTTTGGGATGGAATGTTCTGACTATATCTGTGATGTCCACCTGGTCCAGAGTGTCATTTAGAGCCTTTATTTCCTTGTTGATCTTTGCTTAGATGATCTGTCCATTTTGGTGAGGGGGATATTAAAGTCCCCTACTATTATTGTATTATTGTTGATGTGTTTCTTTGACTTTGTTATTAATTGGTTTATATAATTGGCTGCTCCCACATTAGGGGCATAGATATTTACAATTCTTAGATCTTGTTGTTGGACAGTCCCTTTAAGTATGATATAGTATCCTTCCTCATCTCTTATTACAGTCTTTGGCTCAAAATCTAATTTATCTGATATAAGGATTGCCACCCCAGCTTTCTTTTGATGTCTATTAGCATGGTAAACTGTTTTCCACCCCCTCACTTTAAAGCTGGAGGTGTCTTTGGGTCTAAGATGAGTTTCTTGTAGACGGCATATCGATGGGTCTTGTTTTTTTATCCATTCTGATATTCTGTATCTTTTTATTGGGGCATTTAGCCCATTTACATTCAGGGTAACTATTGACAGATATGAATTTAGTGCCATTTTATTGCCTGTAAGGTGACTATTAACTGAATATTATCTCTGTTCCTTTCTGGTCTATGTTCCTTTTAGGCTCTCTCTTTGCTTAGAGGACCCCTTTCAATATTTCCTGCAGGGCTGATTTGGTGTTTGCAAATTCCTTTAGTTTTTGTTTGTCCTGGAAGCTTTTTATCTCTCCATCTATTTTCAGTGACAGCCTAGCTGGGTATAGTATTCTTGGCTGCATATTTTTCTCATTTAGTGCTGTGAATATATCATGCCAGTCCTTTCTGGCCTGCCAGCTCTCTGTGGATAGGTGTGCTGCCAATCTGACATTTCGGCCTCTGTATGTCACAGATTTCTTGTCCCGAGCTGCTTTCAGGATTTTCACTTTGTCACTAAGACTTGTAAGTTTTACTATTAGATGAGGGGGTGTAGACCTATTTTTATTGATTTTGAGGGGGGTTCTCTGTGCCTCCTGGATTTTGGTGCTTGTTCCCTTCAGCAGATTAGGGAAATTATCTACAATAATTTGTTTCAATATACCTTCCACCCCTTTCTCTCTTTCTTCTTCTTCTGGGATCCCAATTATTCTAATATTGTTGCATCTTATGGTATCACTTATCTCTTGAATTCTCCCCTCATAGTCCAATAGTTGTTTGTCTCTCTTTTTCTCAGCTTCTTTATTCTTTGTCATTTGGTCTTCTATATCACTAATTCTTTCTTCTGCCTCATTTATTCTAGCATTAAGAGCCTCCATTTTTTATTGAACCTCATTAATAGCTTTTTTGATTTCAACTTGGTTAGATTTTAGTTCTTTTATTTCTCCAGAAAGGGATTTTATTTCCCCAGAAAAGGATTCTTTAATATCTCCCATGCTTTTTTCGAGCCCAGCTAGCACCTTGATAACTGTCATTTTGAATTCTATTTCTGACATATTACTAATGTTTATATTAACTAGGTCTATAGCTGTTGGTACTGTCTCTTATTCTTTTTTTTTGTGATGAGTTTTTTCACCTTGTCATTTTATTGAGCTAAGAATAGATGAGTGAGAGAGAAAAAAACTCTGTAGTTCCACAGTTTTCACTGATTGATAAACTTGGTCTTGGCTGGATATTCTCACTGATCTTCTGGGGGAGGGGCCCTTTGCCTTGATTCTCTAATGTTTTTGCCCGAGGTGGAATTGCCCCGCTCTTGCCAGGGGATGGGCCAAGCAATTCAGTCAGGTTTGCTCTCTGGAATCTTTGTTCCCTGAGGACTTTCCGTATCACCCTGGAGGCCGAGAATGCAAATGGCTGCTCCCAGTCTCCGGCTGGAAGAGCCGAGCGCTTGGGGCCCTCCTCTGAATCCAGCAGATTCCTGCTGCGTGCTCCTGTGCCGCTCCTCCCAGAGAAGGAAGGAGCGGGTCTCTCCAGAGCTTCCTCCTGTGGGTTCCCTGCTCAAAGAGCAGTGGCTGGATTGTGCCTCAGATCATGGTCCATGGTAAACCCAGGCTGAAAGTGCACTGCATAGCTCCTTATCTGCTGTGGGCTTCTCTGCCATGATAGCTGGGAGCTCTGCCATACTCAGACACCCCCGGTCCCTTTGTAATCTCATGGGTCCTGACACCACACTGTTCCCATGAGGGCTAACCCCCCCCACCCCCACCTAGCCTCTGGAGCGATGTCCCTCAGCGGAGCAGACTCTAAAAGTTCCAATTTTCTGCTCTGCAACTCTGTGGCTGCAGTGAGCCGACCCTTACCCCCCATGGTCTCTCTTCCCGTTGCTTAGGATTCACTTTTCCAAATGTCCTACCATTCAGAAAGTGGTCGATTTTCTGCTGGTCGAATTGCTGTTCTTCCTCTCTTCTCTCTCCTGTTGAGTGTGCTGGCTTTTAGAATGGTTTAATAACTATGTAGATGAACTTCTGGGATCTGACTCTATCTCAACCTCCTACTTCTCTGCTATCTTGCTCCTAAATCACATACACTAAATCTTAATTATCATTTAGCTAACACATTTTTAACCCAGCTCCACAGTCCACAAAATAATATATGTATATATTTTTATCACGTTATACTTGCTGGATGTCTTTATTTTTTATTTTGTGGCATTTTGAGTATTTACCTTTTTTTCAGCATTACAGATATCTTTAGTGTGAAATTAAGAGATACTGCATCACAGCTTAAAACAAGACATTTAAAAATAAAGGCTTCTGGGGCACCTGAGTGATTCAGTTGGTTAAGTGTCCAACTCTTGATTTTGGTTCATGTCATGATCTCAGGGTTGTGAGATCGAGCTCTGCAATACTGAGGAATAAAAGGGTCTCAAACCAACCTGAATTTTAGATTACAGATAGAAGCAGCACAGATTCCTCAAGTGAATTGATGGGAATGATTATGAGACATCAGTCCTAATTTCAGCCTTTGACTCCAAGGCCTGTGAATTATAGCTATTGGGGTCAATCTTGTATTATTGGCTATTTATCCAGTGTATATACTATATGATTGAGCACCCCTCTCCAATTCTTCAAAGTTGTCCATAAGCCAGCTCCTTAGCTGTCTTCAGTAGATGTAGTCCATTATTCTTTAATATTTGCTGCTTCTGAATGATGAATGGGATATATGGTAAAATCAGGGAAATCTGGGATCATGAACCCATTTTCACACTTTCTTTGCTGTAAAATGGAATATCTTGATCCACGACAATGTTATGTATTGATTTACCATGTGTACACACTACGCAGACAATACCTTATACATTGTGTATCAGGCAATCTGTGAACCTTCTGATTATTGTCCTGGCAGAGATAAAATGAGTAATACGAGTATATATCATATCACCTCCAAGGTTGAAAGAATCAGATATAATTGATCATAACCAGATGACTAGCTAGTTTCCCCAAAGGTGAAGCTATAACTAGGACTCAGACTCTCTCTGCCATTGTTAGATGGATTTTTCTGTATCAGGACATTGAATGATGATACTATATCTTCTAAAAAACTTAAATTTGATTGTTTCCTTAATAGGTAAGAATATTGCTTACAGTTAGGGGTTAAATGGGATATATGAGTATTTTTAATCATTTTAAGGTGCTAGTTACATAAGCACCTTGAAATTGTATATTAATCATGATTTATTCTCCTCAATTTTGTTTATGCTTACATATCTTCCTCAATTTACAATGCGTTTATGTCCCAATTTACAATGGGTTTATGATGGTTTTACATCATAAGTTAAAAATATTGTTAAGTCAAAAATCCACTTAATACATCTAACTTACTAAACACCATAGCTTAGCCTAGCCTATCTTAAACATGCTCAGAACACTTACATCACCCTTCATTTGTGCAAAATTATCTAACACAAAGTTTATTTTATAATAAAGTGTTAAATATCTGATGTAGTTTATCGAATACTTTACTGAAAGTGGGAAAAAAAGAACCCAGAATGGTTGTATGAGTACAGATGGTTGTAAGTGTGTACCTTTTCATCACATGTGTAACCAGGAGCTACAGCTCCCTGCCAGTGCCCAGTATCAGGGGAGAATATTGTATCACATATCATTAGCCTTGACACAGATAAAAATTCAAAATTTGAAGTATGATTTCTATGGAATGATTCAATGATTCAAATCATTGAAGAATGATTTCTATGGGCATGCTATCACATCATCAGAAAGTTGAAAAACTGTAAGTTGACACATCATAAGGTACTGTCTGTGTAGTGTGTACCGACTTAAAAATTGAATACACAAAATAATGCAACAAATAGTAAGTATGTCTAAGTTGTCGAAGGTGGCAAAATGTAATTTTACTGTGCTATCTTTCAAGTGCATATTTCATACGGCTTTGTAAACATCTACTAGAGGAACTCTCCTTGAAGACGAGGCAGATTTTGGCGTGAGGTCAAAAATCCACTACATTAAAAGTTGAATGAAAACAATAACAACAAAAAGTCATTCGTATGCAGTGCACTAAATATATTTCATCTCATGTGTATACCTAGCTTAAAATACCTGGGTGGCTCAGTCAGTTAAGCATCTGCCTTCTGCTCAAATCAAGATCCCAGGGTCCTGGGATTGAGCCCCTTGTTGGGTTCACTGCTCAGTGAGAAGTCTGCTTCTCCGTCTCCCTCTGCCCTTCTCCGCCCGACTCATGCTCTCACTTGCTCTTGTCTCTCTGTCTCTCAGATAAATAAATAATTTTTTTAAAAAAGGGAAACTTTCTAAATGATGTTATCAAGATTATGCAAAATATGTCAGTAAGCAGTTGACAATTAATGTAATCACCTATACAAATGATTCAATGTTGAAGTGTTCAATCTCATATTTAAAATGAAAATTCATTATTTTAAAGTAATATTAAAATTAACTTAGAAAATATAATGCAATATAAATTTCAATAATACTATTATTTTTATGAATAAAGTAGCAGGGATTATAAATTGCTATAACTGTTTTATAAAGTGTTTGGCATTATCTGGTTAAAAAGGTAATAAGCACACTCTATGACTTTTGACTTTAGTACTAGATATGCACCCTTGAGAAACTTTATATGTGTGCCAGGATATGTATACTAAAATGTTTGATTAAGATGAAATTACAATAAACTGGAAATAGTCTACAAATCCACTAGCAGAAATATTTATTAGTAAGTCTTAATATAGGAGTGCCTGGGTGGCTCAGTCAGTTAAACATCTGCCTTTGGCTCCAGTCATGATCCCAGGGTCCTGGAATGGAGCTTCATGTTGGGCTCCCTGGTCTGTGGGGAGCCTGTTTCTGCTTCTCCCTCTCCCTCTGTCTGCTGCTCCCCCCTGGTTGTAAGCACATGCTTTCTCTCTCTATCTCTCTTTCTCTCTCTCTCTCTCTCAAATAAATAAATAAAATCTTTAAAAAAATAAGTCTTGGGGCTCCTCGGTGGCTCAGTGGGTTAAAGCCTCTGCCTTCAGCTCAGGCCATGATCTCAGGGTCCTGGGATCGAGCCCCACATTGGGCTCTCTGCTCAGCGGGGAGCCTGCTTCCCCTTCTCTCTCTGCCTGCCTCTCTTCCTACTTGTGATCTCTTTCTCTGTCAAAATAAATAAATAAAATCTTTAAAAAATAATAAAAAAATAAAAAATAAGTCTTGGTTCATAATTGCACTTTGCAATATTAAAGAAAGGAAAGAGTTAATTGCAGCTATATGTAACAACATAAATATATTTCGCAAACATAAATTTCTTTGAAAGCAGTCACAGAATAATAAATGTAATTCCATTTATAAGTTCACAACTAGAAAACAATTTTATATTTTAGTTATGTATATTTTTATGTAACTATTGCAAATAATAAATTTGCTATCATATATAACAGGATTGAAAGTATTACTAAAGTGGAGGGAGGACTTTGTTGTGAAATGAACCATATGGAGCTTCTGAATTCTAGAAAGGTTTCATTTCTCTGCTTAGATAATCATTAAATGAATATTTGTTTTTAAGAACTCTTCAAACTGTGCTTCTATTTATGTACTTTTGTTGGTTCACAACTTTCAGTGTATAGTCTTAAATTATACCAATACTCACTGAGAACAGGGAGAGACCAAAGAAGGAGGTCTACCTCCTGGAGGTAGACCACTCCAGATTGGTAGGTGGCAGAGTTAATAAGCAAGGTACTTACCTATGAAGCCCGTTTTGGGTGGCTGACAGATGTGGTTTTCTGTACCTGTCTGACAAATCTTAAAAGTTCATATAGAGGCTTCAACTATGTTCATCCATATTTTGCTATCCAGATAGTGTCAATACTGCATTTCTATCTCAAAGCTGTATCCTTGGGGATGCTTCTGGGATCGGGAAGAACACACGTCCCACAGACAGGCGGTTGGGGAGCCTCCAATTTCTCCAGTCCAGCTTTTGGGTTTACTCACACTCACATCTTCTCAGTGACCTCCCGCAACAATTCCTCTCTATGCAAAATGTAGGTTATAGTGAAGGATGGAGTCATGAAAGTAATAGCAACCTAGATTGATCAATACTTGGTCATACAGATGAGAGAGAGAAATCCCAACTTCCAGATAAAACTGGCTGTAGATATCATACCAGGTTTATTTTGTACATCAAAAAAAATGTACAATTTCCCTCTTCTTGTCATTTAATAACTACTTTTCAAATTATTCTTCATACCTGCTTCACTGTCATCTTTTCAGTTGACGTTTCTGATGATTCTCAAAAAATCCTTGCTTTACCTATAAGATTTCGGGCATGCCCCTAATAAAACAAAATTTTGCAAACCTAGTTTTCTGGCAATAAAAATACATTAAAATAATAAAAATAGAGTGAAAGGAAAGAAGAAATTGGTAGTATCCATTTGTCCCTAGATCTCTTCACTTTAATAGAATCATTGAACATGATTTTCTAGAAATGTGATACTGACTTAAAATAACTTATTTTCTGTTTGAGAATCTAAGTGATAATATTTGTTAAAATATATAGAAATATATCTGAGCAAGTATATGATTTATCTGGGCCTCAATTTATGAATCTGTAAAATAGAAAAAATAGTGTACCTATCTTACAGAGTTTTTGTGAAGATTATAGATGTTAACATATGAAAAGCATTTATAACTATTCCTGGCCCATAAAGTCAAGATGATCATGACACTTGTCTACAGTGAACACCCTTTGTGTATTTATGACCTACTACAATGATTATTAAACTTTGGCCTTCTTGTTTTAACTCTGTACCCACACCTCTTCACTAGAGTGTTACAAAGCAAAACTCAAATGTCATAGCTTCTTATCCATAAATGATTCAGTATGTGTAGATCAAATATTTCTTCCTCCTTCCTTTTTTATCTCTCCTACAATAACATTATCAAAATTAACAACAATAAGACTTTATTATCAAGTAAGCATTCTATCTCCAATGTTTCAAAGCATTTTTTTTTATCCATTGCAAGATGCAAACATTTTACACATTTGGTTGGCATGAGTAACAATAGACTAAAATGCATTTGTTACCTGTTGAGCCCTATTTGATTTTAAATATGGCTCCTGCTTTACATTCAGAATAATGAATGATTGTCTGAATTTTCAGTGTATCACACTACTCTCTCGAACTCAGTAGTCACTCAACAAGTAGTTTATTGGGGAATTTGATAATGCAATAAACATGTAACTGCAGACTAGGTGCTTCTAGACAGTTAATGCAAACGATTTTCAAAGTGAGTATACTGTTTGACATTTTTTAAAGTACATCGGAAGGAAAATTATATATAACACTGACTTCTGAGGTCTTTGATGATTTTTCAATTTTTTGAAATAAAGTAGAATGTCTCAATACCCAAAGACTCAATGAAACACCCAGAAATTTTACAGATATGTCAGCATAATTTTGAAACTGGAATAAAAAAATTAGAGAACTGTCTTCAAAATATGTATGTAAAGTTAACAGTTTACACTCCACAGTAACACATTTCCTAATGATCTAACAATATACCAAAAGTAAAGTGGAAAATTGGTTGAGCTATCTAGATATCCATTCAATTTAAGCAAAAATAACAACAACAACAACATGGCATGAATTATCAGTAATTGCTTTAATTGTTCATTTTATTTTGTGTGTGGGTAAGCTGAACTGAAGACGATCGTATCAAGAAAGATGAAATAACCCTATTTTTATGGCATTAGATCTTTTCCAGATGGAGGAATATTTAAGTGGAGTGCTTAAAAATCATGTTTTATTCTTTCATTTATTGATATCTGAATCTGAAGCATAAGTTATTCCAAATGCAGATGTTCTTACTGCTAGACTTATTTGTTCCAATAAAGTAAAGGCATATATATTAACCCTATTTGGTAATACCATCTATATGCTCAAAGATTTGCTTTACACTGGTAATTCAAACACCCATAATTTGTATATGAAAATGTGTTAATTATCTGATTTTAATTACATGATATTTTTCATGGAGATAATATAAAATGATAATGGCCATATCTTTTCCTATAAGACTTGAAATCCTACCACTACACTGTTTCAAACAATATAAACCCAAAAGAGCAGCAAGAACATCCTTTTGCTTTTGTTCATTTGACCCACTTATGTTGCCTTTTATGTTGCCTCAACTTACACCTGATAAGCAATGAGAACAGTGCTCACCTTGACCTCTGCAGCCAACCCAGTGCCAACATTCCCTGATAGAGACAGTTTCTTGTTACTTAAGAGGAATGCCTATTTCTTTTCTGCTCTCTCTCTGGTCTTGATAGCATCTCTGTGATCCCACAGTCCTGCCACATCTGGCTCCATATATCATCATTGACTTGACTCTAATTTACAGTGCTCATCTGATTCATGCAGCCCTTACACACATAGCATTTAGTGAACTCAGTTATTATTTATTTATTTATTTATTTATTCATTTATTTATTTATTCATACCACTATATAATCAAATAGGATAGTTTATTCTGTCCTATTTAGTTATTTAATGAGTTAGGTCATTCCTCTATAAGTATTGGGCAAATAAACTAATTAATAGCTCAGATTTGGCAAATGTGATGTAATCTAAATGATTTTATGGGTTACATAGTTATTTTTATTTTATAGGGCAAATTATATGTGTACCTCAAAGTATTCTCATACTTCTATAATTAAAAAAATTCCTCTGTAAAATAACCTGAATGGTTATTCTAGTTCTTTATGTAAATAAAATTTATATAAAGCATAATTAATCTTTGAAAGCTTTCACCAATACACTCACTAATAGGAAAGACTGGTTCATTATGCATAATTAAAGTTATAGAAGCTTTTCAGTAAGTTCAGTTCTCTAGAATACCATCCACAAATCCTGCTGTCTTCTAAAAATGCTATCCTGCTGCAGGGTTAAATAACACAAAGGGACATGGTTTTTATGAGGATCACCATGATTTTTTAAAATGAATTTTATATTCATTTTACAATAATTTTCATTTCTGAAATAACAGATTCCAAAATTAAAAAAAAAATAGAGGAAATTCTAATTTATCATAGTGAATGAAGGAGGAAAATTTCACAGACAAGTACTCTAAAAATTATTATTTTTAAGTATAAAAAGTAAAATAAATGCTTATATACCAAGCACCCCAAATTGAAAAAATAATTAACATGTGATTAAATCTCTTTATTTTTTATTCAAGACATAAAGGGAGATTACTACTCCATAATATTGCTGCCTTGAGCATCCATTTTGTGTGGCCTCGTGGCCTGCAGGGGCCTTTAACTAATACTTGTCCCTCTTGCCAAAACATGTCCTAAAAACCACCTGCAGAGTCTTAGGTAAATGTCGTTCCTGATATGACTACCCTCAGCCTTGTGTGTGCCTTAGATAAAACCCAGGTGAAGTTTATCATAACCCCACTCTCTCTGGTTTGAACTGACCAATCCAGCTTTCGCCCAGTAACTCAAAGCACTCCACCCATTGATCCTGATACAGACAGGTAACCCACGCCCTGCCTGGCCTGCTCTCTCTGCCTGCACCCTGCCTTAAGCTTCTGAGTACCTTCTTCAGGACCTGTGAGTAATAATCTTCTCTATTTAATTTTCTATTATGGTCTTTTGTTGAACAGTGGCTCACCATTCCATATGCTGGAGATCTACTTTAACAAATGCAGAAGTTGTGACAGACGTATATAAACAGTATTGTTTTTGACATTTTGAGTTTTGTTAATGATTTTATTCTGTATGTGAGATTATCAAGCGTCTATATTTATTTAACAGTGTGATTTCAGGATTGTAAGTGCTGATAAACACAGACAAGCACTTGTTTATTTCCCTAGACTGACATTTCAGGCTCTTCCTCATTTGTGCTATTGTAACAAACCTGTGATAAATATCTATGAATGTGTCTTGGTGTATTCATGCAAGAATTCTTTTTTTGTTGTTTTCAATGTAGAAGTGGAATTTCTGGTTCATGTGTTCTTTATGTTTATATTATCCAATGTTCCATACTCTTTTAGTACTCAGAACCCTATCCCAATTTAAGAAGCGTCACCTCTCCCCTCAGGTGTTGATGAAAACAAAATGGCAGCAGCGTCTGGGAAACTCCTTAAACGATAAACTGTGGCATGTTAAAAATTTTCAGTTTATTTGAGCAAAAATCTGTTTGAATCAGCTGCACCAAACTGAAAGTGATTAGGAGCATACCAATGAGAGGAGTTGGGGGAGAGACTTTTTTTTTTAAGATTTTATTTGTTTATTTGACAGAGAAATAGAGAACAGAAGTAGGCAGTGCGGCAGGGAGAGAGAGAGGGAGAGGGAGAAGCCGACTGTCCCAGAGCGGGGAGCCCAATGTGGGACTCCATCACAGAACCCCGGAATCATGACCCCAGCTGAAGGCAGCCACTTAACCAACTGAGCCACCCAGGTGCCCTGAGGGGAAGAAACTTTTTTATAGAAAAGATGATGCAACGTAAAGTAATAGCATAAACTTAGTTGGCTTTTGTGATTGGTTGCCTTAAAGTTTCAATTTCATAACCTTGAGACATTTACAGGCTTAGCTGTTCGTTTGCTTATATACGCTGCCACTTCATTAGAGCCACCTCAATCTGATGGCCTCGTTCTTTAATTAATTTAAGAAGATCAATTATAGAATTAATCTATGAGAGAAAAAGGACAACAAAAATTTTAAGCTATTTATGGAGACTAAAAGGCACTATTAAAATATTTTTTTCTTCTCTGAATTTAACGTTCTGAAGAGATATGATATTTATTTTAGGCAAAATATTAAATGTGCTCAAATATGAGTCACTGTTTATATCCTTGGGAAACCAGAATATGACTTATAGATTGTCATTATTTACTAAGTTTTGACCATAGTGATGCCTATCCACAATGGAATAATCAAAAATGGGTTAATTGGTTTCAAAGTAAGGAAAATGATTGCATATCCTTTTGGCCTGCTATCAGGAATATGGCTTACTTTTTTTTTTAAAAGGTTCTTTTTTTTCTTTTATTAACATATAATGTATTATTTGCCCCAGGTACATGTCTGTGAGTCATCCGGCTTACACATTTCACAGCACTTACCATAGCACATACCCTCCCCAATGTCCATAACGCAGCCACCCTATCCCCACCTCCCATACCCGCCCCCAGCCACCTTCAGTTTGTTTCATGAGTTTAGGAGTCTCTTATGGTTTGTCTGCTTCCTGATCCCATCTGGTTTCATTTTCCTCCCCAACCCCCCCCACGACTCCCCGCCCTGCCTCTCAAATTCTTCATATCAGAGAGATCATATGATAATTGTCTTTCTCTGACTGACTTATTTCGCTTAGCATAATACCCTCTAGTTCCATCCACGTCATTGCAAATGGCAAGATTTCGTTTCTCCTGATGGCTGCATAGTAAGGAATATGGCTTACTTGATTCTGGAAAGGATTATTTGCTTCTATGAAGGAGAAACAAAAACAGTACCATGGCCATGCAGTTAGCAGATCTGGCATCTAAATGTCTGATCCAAATATCATAGTGAACAATTACTTAACCTCTAGGACCTCAATTTCTCACCTTTAAAATGTTATATTAGTTTCTGTTTTGCTTTTGTCACTGGGTTGTATAGAAGTCATTATCAAGCAATGTAGTGAATGTGAATGGGCTTTTAAAACTGATAACATTATGTAAATGTATGGAGTGGTTATTCAGGACTTCCAAACACATTCATAGAATGAGACCAGTGAGCATATGGCTTTGGTGACAGGGAATATAATCTTGTAGACTCTGAACACTAAATGTATTACTGCTTACTGCTGTGAAAGCCATATCTACCCACACAGTGATATATACACACACACACACACACTGGAAAAATACACATGTGTGTGCGTGCACGCATGCACACACACACATGCACACACAAGTCATAATTACCTTGAAGTAATGTATAATGTTCTAAAATACACTTTGAAACCAATACTACCAGAGAGCATCCTTTATAATGTTGATGTCTAAATGAAATTTCAGTTGATTGTAGCAGTGTTCTGGCATTGAATCTATGTTAATCAACAGACTGACTAAATGAACCAAAAAAGTATCTTATGATTGCTGTTAACCTCAGCAGACAGAGGCAACAACAGACATGATAACTGTTTACAAACGCCAAGGGAATTGGTGCACTGCCATTCTTTGCAGAAGCTGACAGCTATTAAGTCATCTCTTGTGTAACTGCTATTTGTTTTACTCTATAATTTTACATATTTGATATTAGGGTTAAAATCTAAAGTTAGAATAGAAATTATGTAAGGCTATACTGAATTATAAATATAATTGCTTGACTCAATCAATCGCTGCTTATTGCTAAGCCAATAGTAATTTATCATATCAGTAGTTATATATAAAATGTATATTATATATAATTTATATGTATACATATGTATATATACATATATATGACTTTCTGATATGGTTCAAACTGGGCATCTGTCTGATTCAAAGGAGAAAGTATTACACAGTGACTCAACACTGCTTGAGTCTGTCTATATTTTTCCCTAACTGTGGTATCTGTATGTCCAACAACATATTTAAATTCAAATTTATTTTCAAACTACTAATAACTAACTTTATGCCATGTTTTCAACTTTTGAATTCCCTGTAACTACAGTTTCTGTACAAATCTATATTTTTGTGCAAGGTAATTCCCAAAAATGTAATCCTAGATTATACTTTGCAATCTAAAAACAATTTTTGAAAAATTTTATGTTTGATATATAATGACTAAAGTGACTTAAAAATAGCACTTAATTAGGGGCACCTGGGTGGCTCAGTGGGTTAAAGCCTCTGCCTTCAGCTCGGGTCATGATCTCAAGGTCCTGGGATCGAGCCCCACATCGGATTCTCTGCTCAGTGGGGAGCCTGCTTCCCTCTCTCTCTGCCTGCCTCTCTGCCTACTTGTCATCTCTTTCTCTCTCTCTCTCTGTCAAATAAATAAATAAAAACTTAAAAAAAATAGCACTTAATTAAACTTTATTTAAATGTAAATTCTGAGTTTTTAGTTGACATATTCTGTCCCCCAATTATTATATTTCTTATATTACCTTTGCTCAAAAAGAAGAGATGGACACATGATAGACATTGAAAGTATTTATTTAATGAACCAATTTATATACAAAACAGTTTGATTAATTGAGAAGGATAGAAAATAGATATCACTGTCTAATTATTAAAGTAAATTATACTAGACAAAGTGATTAATATATAATATACATAAAGAATACTGAATCAGGGGTTACTGAGTGGCTCAGTGGGTTAAAGCCTCTGCCTTTGACCCAAGTCATGATCTCAGGGTCCTGGGATCGAGCCCCGAATCAGGCTCTCTGCTCGGCAGGGAGCCTGCTTCCACCCCCTCTGCCTGCCTCTCTGCCTAGTTGTGATTTCTCTCTCTGTCAAATAAATAAACAAAAATCTTTAAAGAAAAAAAAGAATACCAAATCAACATTATGAGAGATACAGAAACACTGTGAAAGTTGAAATAATATTAGGTTTCTAAGGTCTTAAAAAAAAAGGTTTCTAAGGTCTTTAGCATATATTAAATATTTATAAGTTATTTTAGAATTTGGGTCAAGAAAGATTAGTGGAGGTCATAATGGTCAATCCAGATCAAAGACTCATGGATTTTAAAATGAGGAGAATTGTATGTTCTAATGAAAAATGATACTGAAAGTTCAGAGAAGCAAATAATAATTATTCTTGTTAACATTCAGGATCACATTGAACCCAATCTGTCTGAAGAGAGAATGTAAATCCAAGCAATGTCTTCCAAATTGCACAACTCTATTAGTCACTCATTTTCCCTTAATAAATATTTGCTTTTAGTCCACAATCATATATTCTATTTGTAAGGGTTTTTTTTAATTATTTATTTATTTGACAGAGAGAGAGAGAGATCACAAGTAGGCAGAGAGGCAGACAGAGAGAGGGGGGAAGCAGGCTCCCTGCTGAGCAGAGAGCCAGATGCGGGGCTCGATCCCAGGACCCTGAGCTCATGACCTGAGCCGAAGGCAGAGACTTTAACCCACTGAGCCACCCAGGTGCCCTTCTATTTGTACGTTTTAATTAATTCTCATTTTATCGGCATCGTGTAAAATGCCGCTTGTTTTGCACTTGTGAAGTCACAGTGCTTATAATAAAATAAAGATGGCCCTATCCTTTGAATGAAAGAACATGTAGTGATTAGAGATAGTAAAAAAAAGCTATTGGGGTTCCTGGGTGGCTCAGTGGGTTAAAGCCTCTGCCTTCAGCTCAGGTCATGAGCTCAGGGTCCTGGAATAGAGCCCCGCATCGGGCTATCTGCTCAGCAGGGAGCCTGCTTCCCCCTCTCTCTGCCTGCCTCTCTGCCTACTTGTGATCTCTCTCTGTCAAATAAATAAATAAAATCTTTAAAAAAAAAGTTACTGTACGTTCACCATATGAATATATGCTTTTCCCGCTTGCTGAGACTCTGAATATGCAAGTCAGAAAATAACTATTAAATGACATTTCTCTACAAAGCTGAGAAAATGATGAATACATCATCTTGGGTTCAAGACACCCAAGAATGTGTGTATGTACTTATGTGTATATATACATACATAATACCAAACATACCTTTTAGTTATTTCTGGTCATATTCTCTTTCATTAAATTATATGCAGTTTTTAGTTCTGTATCAATTCTCATTTAAATGAAACAATGATATATCTCTTTAGCAAAGTTAGTGTGAGGCAAGTTCTTTATGCAGGAGTCCACAAATTGGTGCTGGAAATCATGAATTCATCAATCTTAGATTTCTACATTTTAGAAATCTGTTAGATCTCAGGTATAACATTTAAGTTGTGGGTTTTTTTGTAGAATGTAGTGTAACATTTTATCTTTACATTTGGGAAAAATAAAAGTGGACTTGGATGTAATATGTGAGAAAACCAATAATTATAATTTGTCTTTAACCTGAAGCTGTAGTACTCTTGCCACTACTTATTCTTCAAAACTGTGTGACTTTGTATAATCAGCAGTATCTTCTCAGTAACATTTCAGTTGTTATTTTGATTTAAATGTCATTGTAACTAGTGTATATAACTTTGACTTTACTGAAACTATAAAAGCATTTTTTTATATTTGGAAAGCCATAATGAATGATAAAAGAACATGATGACCCAGCAAAAGTTGTCTCAATATAGTATTACTTGTATCTAAGTGTATTACAATAAGACTCTAAAACAATGTAGGTTGTATGATAGAGTCTTACAAATAAATATTGTAAAACGGGATATTTCCATTTATCCTTATGTGTGCCTTCAATTGATTCAAAGACAAAGCCTTTTGAATTGATAATATAAACTCTAAGATATAAATAATTATGTTTCTTAATATCTAAATGATATATACCAGGTGGTATTTTGATTAACAGGTGAAGCACATGGGAAGAACAGTAGGTGGGTAATGAGATGTTTTCTGAACCAGAAATATCTTTCATTCTTCATGGTAAATTCACTGTTGTAGACAGTCTAGAATACTTTGGAAAAGCCAATGGCAATTTTAAAAATGTGGCAGCTTCTGATAAATCTTAATTAATACATCTATTACTGTTTTATTTACTAATATGTTTATGTTTAAGTTAATTATTCAGTATTTGTTAATTCAATCTTAGATTATTTAATCTCATTTCTTTTTTCTTTCTTATGTATTCGCACTCATTGATTACATCCTTTCAACAATGCAGGAGGTATTCCCCTAAGAGTTAATTCTTCCAGCGATTCAATAATTTGTGTTGTCCTTTCTTTGATCTCTTACTGTCTCTCACTATGGATATGGGTTTGATAAAATAGCTCCAAAGAGGGGAATTTTGCTATTAAAGCATTTTTAAGTAATCAGAATAATCTCAATCCTGTTCTGTTACTTTTAAACTTAATGTTGGAATTGATTCAATTCCAATTTCCTGCTTCATGTTTGTCTAGGAGAAAAATATCTGAAAACATAGTCATTGACTGAGTCTTTGGTTTGATTTAAAAAAGCAATTTGGTGGGGGCGACTGGGTGGCTCAGTCAGTTAACCATCTGCTCAGGTCATGATCTCAGGGTGCTGGGATGGAGCTCTATATCAGGCTCACTGCTCACTGGGCAGTCTGCTTCTCCCTCTCCCTCTACCTGTCTCCACTGGCTTGTGCTCTCTCAATCACTCTTGCACACTCTCTTTCTCTTTCTAATAAATAAATGAAAATATTTTAAAAATAAAATAATTAAAAAATAAACAATTTGGATTGAATTTTGGAGTTTAAACATACATTTTAAATTTTGTATTCACTTCACTTAATTCCTAAACTTTTAAATTTATACTCTAGCATCCACAATTTCTGGATAACCTGTGCCACACTTTTTTTTTTAAGATTTTATTTATTTATTTGACAGAGAGAGAGATCACAAGTAGGCAGAGAGGCAGGCAGAGAGAGAGGGGGAAGCAGGCTCCCTGCTGAGCAGAGAGCCTGATGTGGGGCTCGATCCCAGTACCCTGGTATCATGACCTGGGCCAAAGGCAGAGGCTTAACCTACTGAGCCACCCAGGTGCCCCGCCACACTTATTTTTTATGCTTATAAAATTGTTAGTTTATGGTGCAATTATAATATTCTTTTTAAATTTTTTAAATTTACATTCTAGTTAGTTAACATATAATGTAATATTGGTTTCAGAAGTAGAATTTAGTGATTTGTAACTTACATAAAACACCCAGGGCTCATCAGAACAAGCGCCATCAATACCCATTACCCATTTAGCCCATCCCCCACCCTCCTCCTCTCCACCAACCCTCAGTATGCTCTCTATAGTTCAAGTCTCATGGTTTGCCTCTCTCTCTCTCTCTCTCTCTCTCTCTCCCTTTTTTTCATTTTCCTTATGTTAATCTGTTTTGTTTCTTAAATTCCATATGTAAGTGAAATCATATGGTATTTGTCTTTCTTTGACTTATTTTGTTTAGCATAATACACTCTGGCTTCGTGCACATCCTTGAAAATAGCAGGATTTCATTCTTTTGATGGCTGACTAATCTCCCACTGTGTGTGTGTGTGTGTGTGTGTGTGTGTGTGTATTTACCACCTCTTCTTTATCCATTCTTCAGTCAATGGGTTTTTGGGCTCTTTCCATAATATGACTATTGTTGATAATGCTGCTATAAACATCAGGGTACATGTACCTCTTCAAATCTGTATTTTTGTATCCTCTGTGTAAATACCTAGTAGTGCAGTTGCTGGTTTGTATGTACTTCTATTTTTAACTTTTTGAGGAAATTCCATACTGTTTTCTAGAGTGGCTGTACCAGTTTGCATTGCCACTAATAGCGTTAAGATTGTTCCCATTTCTGTTCGTATTCCCCCACATCTGTTCTTTCATGTGTTGTTAATTTTAGCCATTCTGGCAGACATGAGGTGGCATCTCATTGTAGTATTCATTTGTACTTCCCTGATGGTGGGTAATGTTGAGTATTTTTTGATGCGTCTGTTAGCCACCTGTGTCTTCTTTGGAAAAATGTCTATTTATGTCTTCTGCCCTTTTCTAAACTGGATTATTTATTTTTAGGGTGTTGAGTTTGAGAAGTTCTTTATAGATTTTGGATACTAATCCTTTATCAGATATGTCATTTGTGAATATCTTCTCCCATTCTGTAGGCTGCTTTTTGTTTTGTTGATTGTTTCCTTCACTCTGCATAGATTTTCATGTTGATGAAATTCCAATAGTTCATTTTTGCTTTTGTTTCTCTTGCCTCGGGAGATGTGTCTAGTAAGAAGTTGCTGTGGCCGAGGTCAAAGAGGTTGCTGAATGTGTTCTCCTTTAGGACTTTAATAGTTCCTTCTCTCACATTTAGATCGTTCATCCATTTTGAATTTATTTTTGTGTATGCTATAAGAAAGTGGTCATGTTTCATCCTTTTAGGTGTTGCTGTCCAGTTTTCCTAACACCATTTGTTGAAGAGAATGTCCTTTTTCCATTGGATATTCTTTACTGCTTTGTAAAAGATTAGTTGACCATAGAGTTGAGGCTTCATTTCTGAGTTGTCTATTCTGTTCCAAGCATCTGTGTGCCTGTTTTTGTGCCAGTACCATATGGTTTTGATGATTATAGGTTTGTAATATAATTTGAAGTCCGGAAATGTGATACCTCCAACTTTCCTTTTCTTTTTCAAAATTGCTTTAGCTACTTGGGGACTTTGTGGTTCCATACACATTTTAGGATTGTTTGTTCTAGCTCTGTGAAAAATGCTATTGATATTTTGATAGGGTTTGTATTAAATGTGTAGATTGCTTTGAGTAGTATAGACATTTTAAGTAAAAACTTGAAACTAAAGAAAAATTTTAAATAAGTAGGTAGATAAATAAATATATAAATAAAAGGAAGGCAAGATGATGCTCTCTGGCAACAGGTTCCAAAAAGTAACTGTAGTGTATGGAAATGTATCTAGCCCATATAAGTCTTATATGTGTTCATCAGTGCTATAGAAACAGTAGAAAATTATGTGACTATTTTTGAAAACTTTAATATAAAGCAATTCTGTGATATTTCTAGAAAAAAATATAGTAATTGAATGGTTGGGAGAAGAAAGGAGGAAAAACTTATCTTTTATTTTTACTATTTTATTTTTTTAAATTCTATAATATGAGTGTATATAATTATTCAAAAATTTTTTGAATAAAACCTTTTTTCATTAAGGAATGTCAAAATGAAATAAAATAAAATATACACTGTAATATTCATTAACATAAAAAAACCTATAAACATCTCTGCAAAAAATAGTAAATCTCATTTGGTAGCAGACATCATGCTTCCAGGGAATTTTTGTAGGACAGCAGGGTCTACACTGTTTCAAAGAGTTGACCTACATGATCTGATAGCACTCAGTTGCGTTTGAATAAGAGATTCTGAGAGGGGGAAAGAGAGAGAAAAATGAGTTGGAACAGAGGAAAAGAAAACAAGCATTCCTTTTTTTACGAACTGTTCCCTACTCATATTACCGAGTCCCAGGGTGTTTTAAGACTATAGTTATAGCTTTTCATTTTGTCTCTAATTAAAATTAAATTAGAAGGGTGTCAGGAAAAGAAGATTTGACACAAAAGTGAATTCTTAAGATTTTCCTATCTCAGTAATAAATCACCTCTGAAATATGTTACTTTGAATCATTCATGACAAAGGTAGAAACAGACTACACGAGAAGTATCATAAATTGTGTGAGTGTTCTCTTTTTAAATCAATTAGACATCAATTATGATACCTTTCATGGCTGGACAGATTACTCTTTGTTTAATGAAGCTTAGACTTTACATTTAATCTCACCTACTTTAATGTGTTGTTTTTGCTGATTTTCTATAAGGCTCAAGGAGATTTCAAAGAAAAATAGTAATTATTATTTCAATGATAATGTTACATGGCACTAAAGTGTTAAATTGACTTTAAAAAAAATTATTTATTTGAGAGAGAGAGAAAGAGAGAGGTGGGGGAGGGCGAAAGGAAAGGGGAGGAGAAGACCTCAGGCAGACTCCCAGCTGAGAGCGGAGCTTGATGCAGGGCTCCATCTCTCGACCCTGAGATCATGATCTGAGCCAGACTCAAGAGTCAGACACTTAACTAAATGAGTCACTCAGCCCCCCCAGATTGAAACATTTTGTTATTTTCTGATATTTTAAAAAAGCCATAGACTGTAGACAAATTACATGTGTCAATTATTTTTTTAAAAATGGGCAATGATTTTATAAATCTCTCTGAGCACTGAGAGTTCTTGTCATGTTTCGATGAGTTATGGTTTCCCTGACCATGACTCTCAGATGGCAACCTAGTTATCTAAGAGGTAAGAGGAATTAATCATAATAGTTTAATATGGAAAATAAGTAAACAATGCACAAATGGGATGAAGAAATTTGATTTGTATCATTTCTGTCTACAGCTATCTCATTGTGGCCATTGATCATTATCTAATTAATAAAATTCACAAAAAGATTTTATCTTAAAGTTCTTTTTTTTCTCCTGTGTGTCCCACTCCCTTCTCCTTTTATCTTAGTTGGTATACCTCTGGGTTTGTTGAATAAGAAATAAAAATGCTGCAGCGCCTGGGTGGCTCAGTGGGTTAAAGCTTTTGCCTTCGGCTCAGGTCATGATCCCAGGGTCCTGGGATCTAGCCTCACATTGGGCTCTCTGCTCAGCAGGGGGCCTGCTTCCCCCTCTCTCTCCGCCTACCTCTCTGCCTACCTGTGATCTCTCTCTGTCAAATAAATAAATAAAATCTTAAAAAAAAAAGAAAGAAAAATGCTCAGGCCTTCTATGCTCCATGTTCACCTTTTTAAAAGTTTGTATCATACCCTTAACAGGAATAACAAAAGTTAAAGTCTTTGGCAAAACAGAAACTGAACTCTGAGTATTATAAACTATAATGGAAACTATTGAGAAGACCAGGTTGAACATTTCGGTTACAATTTACAGGTCATTGGCTTCTTTATTATAGTCATCTGTGAGTAATGTATTTTCTAATAAGAAGGCAGCTACTAGCCAAGCTAAATATGTGAGAACTTCAATTTACCTATGACTGCAGGGTTTTAATATACATTTAATAAATATTTTCATTCCACCGTGAGCTTTCTCAACAGAATTGGTTTCAACTGGAAAAGGAACAGGAAGATAGAACAACTAAAGGAAAGGAAGAACTTTCCTTTCCTTTAGTTCTTTAAACATCTTTTACAAAAATATCTTGCTGATATAAACCACAAGTAGTAATTTCTTTAATGTAGTAACCAAAATTGTGGCTGGTACCAAATCCTTCAAGAGGAATTACTAGTCATAATGGCTCGTGTGATATAAAACAACAACTGAATGATTACAAGAGTTCCATCTAACTTAGAAGTCACATAATGAAGGCAGATTTGGGTTGAGAGCAAACTGCTAAAATTAATAAGCTTCTGTTATTTTCTGTAAAAGAGTAACATATAAAATACATATAATACATATGATATATGCATAAAATATATCATATACTATATTTATACATTATATTTATTTATATGTTATAGAATATATAACTGAATATATATCTATGTTATGTTATTATATATTGTTATTACACATATATTTCAGCTATATATTAATTAGGTATTTTGTGTTTATATACACTACATAATATATATTTCAATGGGTTAGTAATTTAAAGATTGATAACTAGTTTGACAAATTTTCCAATATTAATTAAGAATTAATTAATGCTTAGAAAATCATTATCTTAACTAATGGCACAATTGTTATAAAACAACATATGTGTAAAATACCACAAACTTTATAGATATTGTTGTATTAAAATTTTATACTCTTTTCTTTCAGGTAGTTCTTTAATTCCAATTTAAAAATAAGAAAGCTAAGGCTTAACTTTTTTTTCTGTTATCCAGCTTGTTAGAGATGGAGCACAGAATTTTTACTGTTACAGAAAAATCTCTTACATGTAGTTTATAAAAATTATTTAAATAAATACAATGTTCATAATTCTTAAAAAAACTTACATTCAATCATTCAGATATTAATTTTCTTGTATTAGTTTCAGGCTTTTTCCTTCTCCCTATTTGATTTTCTCTTTCTTGCCACTTGAGCACTTCAGAACTCATTAACCTCCTAGGGAGTCTTTGGGAGAAACAACTAAGCAAATCAAAGAAAGTGTCACTTTGCCATTTACTAGAAATCAAAGTGATGAAGAGGCTCATGAGTTCTTTGTGGATCCATCTATTGAAAAATTTCAGTATCTGATAAGTATTTTTAGGAGAGCCTTATAGCCATTATACACAGAAAAGTAAATAGACCATTAACCACATCAAACTCCCCTGAAACAAATAACAATTTCTATGAAGAGTCATTTTTCAGGAAAAGTTCTCTATCCCCTTACCCCCACATGCACTAATTTTATATTGCTATATAAAGTGATTTTACATGTCACATTTATTTTTCTTCCAAAATGTAGTTTTTAGTTCAATTACTTCTACAAATATTTATTAAGTATTCCCTATTTATTGTATTTTTATGTTAGAAACCAAAAATGAATAAAATACAAGTAACCAAGAAGAATTCAAATATAATAATATAGTACTTTGCATTAAAATACCTTTAAATGAGGTGCTAAATATAATAATGTGGATATTTCTGAAGAGATGACTCCATGGTAAGAAACAGGAAAGCTTCTTAGCTTAAACCTGAAGAATAAATAAATGTTTGCATATTTAAAGGGATGAAAAGAGCAGAAGAAAGGAATGGGGGACATGTTTCAGATTTGAGCATATGGGTAGATGATGACACCATTAATTACCCTGGACTTTGAAGGGGAGAGAATGACTTCAAAGGTGACAAATATGATAAACTCAATTTAAGAAAATAAATAAAAGCTTATATAGCATTTACAATGTGCTTGCACTATCTATTCATTTGATACTAACCCATTTAATCCTCAAAATAATTTTATTTTTGTAGATACTATTGCTGTTCTCATTTTATAGATGAGAAATTTGAAGCAGAGAATTTAAATAACTTTGCAATGGTTACATGGTTAATTTATGGCAAAGCCAGGTTCAATTCTTAGCAGTCCACCTTCAGAAAATGAATTCATAGCCACTATATCATATTGCCTTCAATATGTTGAGTTTGAAGTGTTCACTTATCCATTCACAAATTCAATATTTTTAAGTGCTTTCTGTGTGCCAGACATTGTGATAGGCCCTGTAGTGGAATAACTCAAACAAGAATTGTTCAAAATTCTCTTTCTTATACTCAGCATTAGTCAACCAGATATCCTCCCAAATTGGTTACTAGACACTGATCTAGTACAGATTAAATTGCCCCCCAGATTCATATGTTGAAGCCCTAGCCCACAATGTGATGTTATTTGTAGATAGGGCTCTAAATTAGATTTAGATGAGATCATGAGGGAGGGCCTTCATGATAGGAATGGTGTCTTCATAAGGAGAGATACCAGACAGCTTTTTCTCTCTTTCCACTATGTGAGAGCATAGAAAGAAGTTCAATAAATTGGGAAGAGAGCCTTCACCAGTAATTGACCATGCCGTCACCTTAATATTGGACTTCTAAACTCCAGCATTGCGAGAAATAAATTCCTATCATTTAGGCCATGCAGCCTATTGTATTTCATTATGGTAGCCCAACCTGACTAAGACAGTCCATTAATGGATCTAGCCTTAGATACCGTATCTTCGGAAAAAGTCTACAGTCTTCACTGGTTTTTAAACTCTCTTCATGCACATTATAAGACACTTCTTCAGAGTACTAACTCTGAAGGTTTTTGTGTCTACTTAGAATCCTTTATGGATGGTAGGATCAGAACACAAAGAGATAGAGATCTGGTACTATCTGGTATGATCAACATATTAACACTTTGTAGGAACAGCTTTAGGCCTGCTTACTAATTATTTTTTACTTAATTTTGCATCATAGAATTTGCTTTTGTCAGTTTGTAGTATAGTTAGAAATTATTTGGTTAAATAATTACTTTAACTCTGTGAATCTTGGATCACATGTTAACTAAGATTATGTTACTAAGATTATGGACCACCATGTAGAAAAAAATAAAATCAGATCTTTAAAGTGTTTTGGTTACTCTTCTTTAAATAGTATCCATCATATTCCAAGGAAGAACATTTTGGTTAAAGGAGAAGCATTCTTCCTACTTCCACTTAAAATGATTAAGGACTACAAGTCATATAATTAAATCTAAAAGCTGACTTCATTACTCTATGCCAAAGCTTGTGAATGCCTAAAAAGATAAATATACAGAAAGAGCCACAAAAATTGGGAAAGGTGGATTACCCCTGAATACCGTTAAGCATCTCCCAACTGTATGTTCCTCGCATGAGAGTTAGTAATCTCTCCTATTGCAAATTACCTGCTCAGATACAGTGTGAGAGCATAGAGTAGATTAGCCTTTCCTTACGAGGCCTGCTCAAAATTCCTTGCTGCTCAAAGGCAGAAGCTGTTGGGTAGAGCTAAAGGCACAGAGACTCTGAAAAAAAAAAAAAAAGTGATCAAGACCTTCCTAAAAAAGCAAATGGAGGTTCAGAGAATCAGGTCCACTTTCATTGTTTCTAGCAATAATCCTGCCCTGTTGACCACATAAAGTAATAAAAGTCACTTTTTGCAAAGTCTACCTAAAGTCAAGCTGTCATTTACAAAAATATTTCTAACAAATACATTGCTATAACCATCTTAGTATATACTCTAAGTGATTTATTCCATTTTTATCATATGACATAGATAACTGTCAATACAAGTTGAATGATAAAATCTAAAACATACCTACTTCTTTGTTAAAGAGTCAATCGTTTAACTAACTATTTGGTCTTAGACAACTAACTTAAACTTTTTTCCTTAGAGGATATAATGTCAACTACGATATAGGACTTAGTGAGAGTAAAGCCTATGTATGTGTGTTTAGCCTAGAACAGTGCTTTTGAAATATAATAGAAACGTAGTAGTTTTTTTCAATAATTAATTATTATAAGGATGTCAAATAACAAATTGATACCAGAGTCCTATTTATGAGATAATTAAATGTAAATAACATCATCCTAAACCTTCTAATCTATGACTTCTAACACTTTTTACTGCAACTTATACTAAACAATATATTTTACATGAACAAGCAAACATACACACAGACACATATAATAAAATTTTCAGTTAGCATTATCTGTATTACCTATTACCTATTTTAATATTTCCATTATGTCTCATTTTTAAAATATTAGTAACATTTATTAAATGGTTTTTATGTCCCCTAATGGGTCACAGCCCTCAATTTAAAAAACAGAGCTCTAAAATTCTATTGACTGTTCAGTTCTTTGTGTTTATTGCCATAGCCCTTTCATAATCAAATGATCACTGTTTTTCAAAATCTGACAGTTTGTCATCCAGTTCCTATAACAGCCTTATGTAGCTATTAAATTAAAAAATATTGAACCAACAAAGTACCTAGCTTTTGAAAACAAACCCACAATTGCTGACTTCAGATTAGGTTATATTTACATCATTTTTGAAATGGGTGGAAGGTTTCTCATCTTATTCGCAGCTCACTGTTTTAAATAATATATACTGCTATCACCTTTGACTACAGAGCACAACTGGATGGAAAGAGAATATTACTGGTAAACATGTTTCCACTATTGTTATAATAAGCCTGCTCTATTATATAGTTTAATGTGCATTGCAGTATCTCTGATTTTTGTCATAAGGAAATTCAATTGTTGCTGTGAAAAAATATTGAAGTTAAACATTTAGTATTTCGAAGGGTCAGCTTGTTTAAATCTCAAGTCTCTTGTTGTAAATGGGATATTACTGATAAATGATTGAAGGAATTAAGTTGCAACTGTATCTAGCTGAGAGGTTCATGAGGTCTTCATCAATTTCACTTTGGGATATAGCACCAGAGATGTCAGCAAGTGACACAAACATTCTGCCAGAGATTTCATCACATTAATAATGGCATCTCCAGTTTGTTCAAGTAGTAAATAAAAAACAATAAAGGGGTATTTGGATTTATAAATACACAAAGATTTGTCAAGTTTATATAAATAATTGGTAGCAAAAATAAGAAAATGTAATGCTGCACAAACACTGATAGATTTATCTTCAATTATGAGCCATGTTGATACATTTCTCATTAATTTGATTCTAAACATATTTGGAAAAGGGACTGGCATTCCTTTTTTTACTCCTCTATAAGAACAGTTCTAAAAATACCATTTTATATTTCTTAAAATATCTGAATCTTACTGAAAAATAGATGGTCTTGGATTAAGAAGAAGGGGACTCAGGGTCAAGTGATCTATTCTTATTTATTCATCAATTTTGAACTTCTCAACCATTTCTCAAACCTGGGCTATTCTTTCCTCATTCTTCCTGCTTTACTCATTTTTCCTCATTTTGATAGGGAAATCCCTTGATTTTGTTTTATAATATCCTTTTTTAGGGCCCTTATCTCTGCCCCATTATACCATTGGAAGATCACTGAGATTCTAGTGAAAGAAAAAAAAGACCAGGTCCATCCTAGTGTGGCCATGAGAAGTTGATTTATATCATAGTGTAATAAAAGCCCAGCTACAGGATGAAGTGGATAAGAAGAGATGTGTACAGTTTGGGCAAACCAGTATGGATTTTTATACCCTATTCTCCGTTATATGTGCATGTCTGAGCAAACATGATCAAAAATATTGACAAAAAGTGATCATGTATTACCAGATTTGACATATAAAATACCCATATAGAAATATTACAATAAAATTTTCAAACAATGACAGGGAAATTGCTAAAGCATTGAAGGATATATTGGTTGCTTTTGTAATAACTTAAATTTTGTAATAACTTAAATTTACTTAGTGGCAGAAAACAACACAGATTTACTACCTTTTAGTTCAAGAATTCAGAAGTCTGATACAAGTCTCATTGGGCTAAAATCAAGGTATTGGCAAGGCTGTGTTTCTTTCAGGAGGTTCTTAGGGATAATCCATTTCTTTGCCTTTGTAGAATTCATGTGCATTCCTTGACTTGTGGGCCCCTTCTTTCATCTTCATTGCCAGCAATGACGAGTTGAGCCCTTCACACATTTCATCACTCTGGCCTATTCTCTCTTTTCCATTTTTAAGATTATTTTAGAGATGATCATATAATCCAGAATAATCCACCATCTCAAAGTCAGCTAATGAACAACCTTGATTATATCTACAATTTTAATTACCTTTGCCCATGTAACATAAGTGTATAGGTTCTAGAATTAGAGTGTGAACATTACCTGGGTGGTGGAAGAGGTTATTCTGCTTACTACAGAGAGAAAGAAACATAGGTATAAGAAAAAAAAAAATTTACATCATACTTCCTAGGAACAATATACAGATATGAAGAATGTTGCATAATATTTTTGACATTTGTAAGGGAAAGAAAATTAGGATTAGATTTTATATAGTAAAAGTTAATGTGAATACACAACAAATATTATTTTAGGCATATATGTTTTCAGAATGTCTTCTCTAAATATTATCTTAAAAGTACTTAAAGAATAAGAAAAGAATAATTTCAAAAATAACTCCTTAAAAAATAGAAAATCGCAACCTGGGTCACAGAGTTGGTTAAGTATCTAACTCTTGGTTTTGACTTTGGTTGTGATCTCAGAGTTGTGAGATTGAGCCCCATGTTGGGCTCTATACTCAGCATGGAGTCTGCTTGAGGTTCTCTCTCCCTCTCCCTCTACCCCCCACCCCCCACTTCTGCTCTCTCTCTCTAAAATGGATAAATAAATCTTAAAAAAGAAATAAAAAAGAAATAATAGGAAATAATGGTGAGTAAATAAATTTGTAAAGGTATTGTCCTATGGGGTAGCAAACAATTTAAAAAGCAATGTATCTCTACCTACTTTGGAGTGGTTATATTTAAGTTTTTATCTTAATTTGCTTAATTTAATTTTAAATTGAAATGCAGCCATTGGCAAACTATAGTCCATGGCCCACAGTGGGCCAAGTCTGGCCACACTCATTTCTTTATGAGTTATTTATGGTTGCTTTCATGCTATAATGGAAGAGTTGAGTAGTTTTGATAGGGACTATATAGCCCACAGAACTGAAAATATTTACTTATCTTGCCCTTTACAGAAAAAGTTTGCTGACTATAGATGTAAATTAAAAGGGAAATAGTCATATACTTAAAACTGAGAAACAAATCAAAATTGTTGGGAAAAAATTGATGAGGTATATTAAAGAAAAGTATGTAAATTCATTCACTTATTATTCATTCACTTATTATTAGAAAACAGGTATTTAGGAAATTTCGTTCAAGATTCAACACAGAAAGAAATAAAATTTGCTAGATGTTTACCAAGGAATTCCATAAGAAATGAAAGCATTGAACTACATATGCATTCAGCAACCTAGACAGATCTTAAAACAGATTTTTTTTAAAATGCACTGTGAAACCTATGGCAAAATATAATTGAAATAAGTTGAAACACAGATCCAAAACACCAGTAAGTATTTTAAGTGATTATATAAAAATATATATATGTATGTGTATATGTATATATGTATGTTATGTACACACATATATACATATACATATACACACATATAAAATCAACCATAAAAATGTTTAAGGCATATTATTGGATGTATAACAGAGGAAAATTTGGGATTATCATTATCATTTTTTGCATTTTGCCAGATTTTAAAATAACTATGATTATGAATATTATATGTATATTACAACCATAATTTATGATACATTTTAGACAAAGTTGACTCTGCTCTAAGTCCAACATAGAAATGTTAGAAAAAATATAACTTTTAAAAATATTAATCCATAACAGACCTAGAAACAAAGTGAAAAGTCTTAGTTTCTGACAGAGAGAGTGGATTTTAAGACAGAGCCACAAATTTAAGCTGATGCTTTGACAACTTAAGGCCTAGGAAAACCAGACATAGACATAACGTCTGGGGACTGAAATAGTAGAGACCTATATGGTGACTTTAAGTGCACATCCATTTGGGAAGCTGACACCTAGTAAATCGATTCCTTCTTTCCTTTATTAGCTCCATTTTGTTATCTAATTGTCAATGTGTGTAATATTCTCTGAAATGTACTAACGCTTATTTTCCTAATTTACTACCTTCCATCACCAAAAAACATAAAATGATTTCTGTTAAATTATAGAATTATATCACTCCAGTGCTGTCTAATTCATACTTCTTTTAGGATAGAAGATTTTTAGAGATGTCATTATTTTTAAGTTTTATTGATTTCTTCTGCTTTTGGGCTTATGAGTAACTTGGAGCTGTGAGGAATACAGCTGTTCCACCACAACTAGATTCTAGAAATAATGAACTCTTAGAAACGTTTCTGGTATCATGGGATATAGGAGAAATATAAAGAGACACCAACTTGCACAAACACAAAAAGAAACACAAACTAAAAATGAGAGCTGAGCCCAAACAATCTTTGAGGTAGCTGGAGTGTTTAGAAATGGACACAAACTTCATGGTAAATTGAAGTAGGAATGCCATGTGTCAGAGCAGGAATAGCCTCTACACTGACCTGGCTACTAGAAATAAACAAGACACAAAAGTGGGGAAAACAAATGACTAGAAAAAGAGACTGTGTTAGAGAGCTCTAGTCAGCTGGACTCTCATACCACAATACCATAGACTGCGTTGCTTAAACAACAGACATTTATTTATCACAGTTCTGAAGTCTAGGAAGTCCAATATCAAAGTGCCAGCAGATTTGGTGTCTGGTGAAAACCCTCTTGTGGATTTGCAGATTGCTACCTTCTTATGTCCTCACATGGCAGAAAGAGGGAGAGGGATCTCTTTCATATCTTTTCTGGTAAGGACGCTAATCTAATAATGAGAGCTTCACCCTCATAGCTTAATTACTTTCCAAAGCCCCCATGTTTTTTTTTTTTTAATTTTACCTTTTCATTTTTTAATTTAAATTCAACTAACACATAATATGTTGTTGGTTCAGAGATAGAGGTCAGTGATTCTTCAGTCTTTTATAAAAACCATTGTTTGTAACATCACGTGCCCTACTTTAATGTCTATCACCGAGTTACCCCATTCCTCCGTCCCCCTCCACTCCAACAACCCTCAGTTTGTTTCCTATGATTAAGAGTCTCTTATGTTTTTCCCCCCTCTCTGGTTTCATCTTCTTTTATTTTTTCCTCTCTCCCCCTATATATCACATTTTCTTTATCCATTCATCTGTTGATGGACATTTGGTCTCTTTCCATAGTTTGGCTATTGTGGACATTGCTGCTATAAACATTGGGGCACAGGTGCCCCCAAGGCTCACTACATTTGCATCTTTGAGGTAAATATGCAGTAGTGCAATTTCTGGGTCATAGAGTACCTCTGTTTTCAACTTTTTGAGGAACCTCTATACTGTTTTCCAGAGTGGCTGCACCAGATTGCATTCCCACCAACAGTGTAAGAGGGTCCCTCTTTTTTCACATCCTCACCAACATCTGTCATTTCCTGATTTGTTAACTTTAGCCATTCTGACTGGTGTGAGGTGGTATCTCATTGTGGTTTTGTCTTGTTTTCCCTGATGCTGAGTGATGTTGAGCATTTTTTCATATGTCTGCTGGCCATTTGTATATTTTCTTTGGAGAAATGTCTTTTCAGGTCTTCTGCCCATTTCTTGATTGGATCATTTATTCTTTGTGTGTTGAGTTTGATAAGTTCTTATAGAATTTGAATACTAGCCCTTTATCTAATAAGACATTTGCAAATATCTTCTCCCATTCCGTAGGTTGCCTTTTAGTTGTGTTGACTTTTTCCTTTGCTGTGCAAAAGCTTTTATCTTGACGAAGTCCCAATAATCATTCTTGCCTTTGTTTCCCTTGCCTTTGGCAATGTTTCTAGGAAGAAGTTGCTGTGGTTGAGGTCAAAGAGGTTGCTGCCTGTGTTCTCTTCTAGAATTTTGATGGATTCCTGTCTCACATTTATGCCTTTCATCCATTTTGAGTCTATTTTTGTGTGTGGTATAAGGAAATGTTCCTGTTTCATTTTTCTGCATGTGGCTGTCCAATTTTCCCAACACCATTGTTGAAGAGACTGTCTTTTTCCATTGGATATTCTTTCCTGCTTTATCAAAGATTAGTTGACCATAAAATTGAGGGTCCATTTCTGGGCTCTCTGTTCTGTCCCATTGATTTATGTGTCTGTTTTTCTGCCAGTACTATACTGTCTTGGTGATCACAGCTTTGTAGTAGAGCTTGAAGTCCAGAATTGTGATGCCACCAGTTTAGGTTTTCTTTTTCAACATTCCTTTGGGTATTTGGGGTCTTCTCTGGTTCCATACAAATTTTAGGACAGTTTGTTCCAGCTTTGTGAAAAAAAGTTGTTGGTATTTGATAGGCATTGAATGTGTAGATTGCTCTAGGTAGCATAGAAATTTTAACAATATTTGTTCTTCCAATCCATAAGCATGGAGCAGTTTTCAATTTTTTTGTGTCTTCCTCAGTTTCTTTCTTGAGTGTTCTATAGTTTTCTGAGTACATATCCTTTGCTGCTTTGGTTAGATTTATTCCTAGCTATCTTATGGTTTGGGGTACAATTATAAATGGGATCGATCCTTAATTTCTCTTTCTTCTGTCTCATTGTGTATAGAAATGCAACTGATTTCTGTGCATTGATTTTATATCCTACCATTTTGCTGAGTTCTGGTCTGAGTTCTAGCAATTTTGGGGTGAAGTCTTTTAGGTCTTCCACATACAGTATTGTGTTGTCTGTGAAGAGTGGGAATTTGAGTTCTTTGTTGATTCAGATGCCTTTTGTTTCTTTTTGTTGTTCTATTGCTGAGGCTAGGATTTCTAGTACTATGTTGAGCAACAGTGGTGATAGTGGACATCCCAGCTATGTTCCTGACTTTAGGGGAAAAGCTCTCAGTTTTCCCCATTGAGAATAATATTCGCTGTGGGCTTTTATGATATTGAGGTATGTTCGCTCTATCCCTACCCTATGAAGAGTTTTAATCAAAAAAGGATGCTGTACTTTGTCAAATGCTTTTTATGCATCTATTTAAAGGATCATAGGTTCTTGTCCTCTGTCTTATTTATGTAGTGTATCACATTGATTGATTTGCAGATACTGAACCACTCTTGGAGATCAGGAATAAATCCCTCTTGGTCCTTGTGAGTAATCCTTTTGATGTACTATTGGATCCTATTGGAATGCCCCCTTCTTTAATACCATTTTGGAGCTTAGAGCTTCAGCATAGGATTTTTTCTAAAGATTTTATTTATTTATTTTTCAGAGACCCAGCGCGTCCAGGCATGTGCACACAAGAGAGAGAGCGCACAAGCAGGGGGAGTGGTAGGCAGAGGGAGAAGCAGGCTCCCTATTGAGCAAGGAGCCAGACTGGGACTTGATCCCAGGACCCCAGGATCATAACCTTAGTCTAAGGCAGGTGCTTAATTGACTGAGCCACCCAGGCACCCCTCAATATTTCTCTGTGTAATGTAGCTAATGCAAAGAAAAAAGCAGAGATAAAAAGATTTGCAAAATGCATTAACAAGTTTAATATTCAGCAATTAGAATATGCACCTAAATAGACATATATTTTACTATTACATATTTTTTCAAGTACACGTAGAATTTCTATAAAAGTTTATCTTGTTCTTAGTAATAAAGAAGAATCAATTTTTCAGTGAGGAAACAAACATCAGAATGTTCACTTCAGAAAATAAAAAAGGGCTAATAAAAACACAAGAAGCTGATGAGTCTCACCAGGATTCAAACAAATGCACATCAAAATTATAAAATATTTTAGCTATTTAATTGTAAATGAAAAGTTTGAAAACTTGAAGTTTTTGAGAACATATAGATAGGATATTTTGGTTTTTGTACATTGCTCATGAAAATGTAATTTTTAATTTATACAGTAGTTCAGACAGTGATTTGATATAGCCTCTGTAAAGTCACAAATTCATCTCCCCTTATCATCCTACTCTTCTATTCCTATGCATATACTGTAGCATTTATTTTATGGGTTACTTAAGATTTTCCAAATTAAAAAAAAGCATATCTGCCAATGAAAATAATTTTACCTTTTACTTTCTGATTATTACACTTCTTATAGTCAATTTACTTTCAGTGTAATTATTTATGTGGTTGGATTTGGGTCAGCCATTTTGCCATTTGTTTACTGCTTGTGTCATCTCTTTCTTATTTCTTTTTTTTCTCCATTTTTGCCTCCCCTGGAATTAGTTAACTTTGTTTTTATAATTCCATTTAAATTTCTTTTTGCCTTTTGTTTGTTTTGTCATTTCAAGACTATGCTTAATTAAATTCTTTATTTTAGAATAAACATTGATTCATATGCTGCTAAAGAAATAGTACAGAGGTACCTTATATACTTTATTCAGATTCCCAAAAGGACTACATCTTACAACCTATAGTACCTCAAAATTAAGATACTGACATTGATACAGGCAAAGTAGAATACAGTTCCAGTATCAAAAATTATTCTTACTAGTTTTTAAAGCCACACGTTTTCCCTCTTTCCTCCCCTCCTTTGCATAACTCCTATCAATGTCTGATTTGTTCTTTTCTTCTCCACTTCTGTAAATTAGACATTTCAAGAATATTATGTAAATGAATATTATAGTATATGATGTTTTGAGGATTGGATATCTTAATTTGACATAATTATCTAGATATTTATCTCAATTTTCTGTGTTTTTTTATTGGTGAGTAATATTCCATGGTATAAATACTATAGTTTGTCTAACTATTAAGCTGTCAAAGGATATTTGGGTTGTTTCCAGTTTGAGGCTATCATAAATAAAGCCAATATGAACATTCATGTATAGGTCTTTGTGAGAACATAATTTTTTATTACTGTGACATCTGTTGGCTTTATAGCTATTGTTCTTTGCATTATATAAAGAGATTTCTCACAGAGAAATCTCTAGATTTCTATGACTAAAATTAGAGATAGAGATAGAGATTTCTATCACTAAAATTTTTCACTCTACTTAGAATTTATAATGTACTATATCATCTAAAATGAAGAAAATTTGATATTTTATAATTACCTTTGCACTATCCTGTATGTATCATATCATCACATTATAAATCCCACAATTCAATGCTATATTCTAATGCAGTCTTATGTATTTAAAATAAATTAGGAGAAAATATAGATTAAGAATGCTATTCATCTCTTCTTTACATTTGATTATCCAACTGATATCATTTCTGTTCAGCATTTAGCACTGCTTTGTGCAGGCCTAGTGGTAACACATTCTTTGTTTTCTTTTTCTGAAAGTATCTTTATTATGCCATTCTTATTATAAGATATTTACCATGGATATAGAATTATGAGGTTGATCTTTTCCTTTAAAGACTATAAAGAGAGATGCCTGGGTGACTCAGCTGGTTAAGCAGCTGCCTTAAGCGGCTCAGGTCATGATCCTAAGGTCCTGGGATCAAGTTCCACATAGGGCTCCTTGCTCAGCAGAGACCCTGCTTCTCTCTCTTCCTGCCACTTCCACAGCTTGTGCTCACTCTCTCTCTCTCTCTGATTAAAATAATAGTAATAAATAAACAATAAATAAATACTATAAAGATACTGTTTGAAAATCTTCTCAACTATACATTTTTGGATAGTAAGTCAGCAATTTCTTTTTTTTTTTTTTCACCCGGACCCCACCCTCAAGTCAGCAATTTCTTAAGACATCGTTACACTGTTTCTATTATGCCCCTAACCTTCCCACCTCCCTGGTTGCTTTCAAGATTTTCTCCTTATTTTCACTTCTCAGCAGTTTGATAATGATGTGTCTAGGCACGATTTTTCTAGGCATCTTTCTTTCTTTCTTTCTTTCTTTCTTTCTTTCTTTCTTTCTTTCTTTTTTTTGATTCTGCTTAGGATGTGTTCAGCTTCTTGCATCTGTAAATATATTGTTTGCACCAAACTTGGGAAGTATTTTTTTTTTCTTTTTCCTCTTCTGTAAAGCTAAATACACACATATTGGATTTTTTTTACATATCTTTTTCAGGAGGACCCTGAGATTTTGTTCATTTCTTTTCAATATATCTACTCTCTCTGATTGGAAATTTATATTGTTTTATTTTTTAAAAATTCTTCAACTCCTTTTTTTTTTCTTGAAAATGGGCCAATTTTAATGGTTCTTTGTATGTTGTATGCCATTGACTATTATTGGATTGTATCATGAGCATTATGGATGTTATGTTTGTTGTAAAGAATTAGGATTCTGCTATATTAACCCGAAAAGGTTTATGCATGTCTATTTCTTTAAAAAATTTTTTTGATCAGATTTAAAATGCAAACTCCTTTCTTGGGTAGTGGTTACATCTCAAGTTTATCTTAAACTTTCAAAGGAGCTTGTGATGCCGTTTGCATGTTGAGATCATGGGTTTTTGTCAAAATTTAAGTAAAGTGTTTATACAGAATTTAAGGCTACTCAGCTATGACTCTCCCCTTTCTCGGGCTTTTCATTTCCCAAGTGCTATAGTCTCCCTGAATTATTTTCCTTTGATTCTTCAAGCCAGTAAATCTTTGAATTTCTTCCTGAATTTCTGCTAACACTTGAAACACTGACTAGGGCTTGCCCACATATAAAAATCTCACTCAGTACTGTTCTCTAACAAATGTTAATCCCCCTCTAATTTCTGCTGATTCAGATAACTCACTAATGAATGATGAACTGAGTGTCAACTTGCAGTTGTGCTCTTTATTTCTACTACTATTGAGTGAATTTCCAGTATGAAATTTTAGAATTTTATATTTAGAATTTGTCATGCCATCAACAAATAATCATTTTATTTTACTTATAATATATAAGTTAATGTGCATCTAAAATATTTCATTTCATGCTAAATTTTTTCACTGAGTAGTATCAATTAAAATTGTTTCAGTAAACATGAAGATATGAAAATGTTTCAATATGTATCAAAGTATATTCCCATTGTTTTATTATTCTATTTATCTTATTTATCATCAGGTGCTTATATTAAAAGTTTATTAGACTGTTAGTGAAATATTATAGAAATAATTATATTAATCCAATAAAAATGTATCCTACCTTTAATCTCTTCATTTTCGGTGAAAGTATTGTCTTCATGTAGTCCTTCAACCTAGTTTAGTTGTTACATAGATGAGAAATAATATAGTCAACTCATCGTTTGACTTGAAGATTTTTTCTTGTTCTGACTGCAGACTTTTGTCAAGCATGTAGACATATTCTAACTCACATACAGACAAGAGTTGAGTACATGACATATTTTCCAACTTTCCCTGACATTTCCTTTTTCTTTAAACATGCTTAGTTTGAAAGTAAACAGACTATCTATTAGGTATAGACAGATGCAAATAAATTCCCTAGAAATGAGTAAAACAGATGTATATTAGTGACAGAGCCAATAGATTTGTGATGCATCTTCTCCACAGCATTATAGTGATGAGATACTGCTTACTAGTACTGACACCCCAAATAAATATTTACTGCCATATTATAGCAGGTCATGGACGGATTTTTAAAAAGTCAAATCATTTCTTTAGGTTATATAGGTTATATAATTACCAAGAATTTTGAATATGGTCATTACCATGATTATCATTTCAATGTGTTGACTTTTAGCTTTTATTGATACCAGCTTTTTTCATATCTAATTATTAATTTCTGTGTAAAGTTGCTCTTTATTCTAATTTGGGATAAATGTGTTTACATATTTATGAGCTAAAGTCTAAGCCCCAAATTATTGAAAATGCATGTCTAAAATTTTGAAAAAATATATAATTATTATTATAATCATAATAGTAAACCAGATTCATATTGGCAATTATGCTATGCCCAAGGAGGAAATCTCCTTTTTTATGGATAGATCTTTACATTGGCAAAATTGATTTACTTTCCACTCACTCTAAAGCATCTCTCTCCTTCTTTTGCACATCTCTTTGTGATGTTCTCCACCTTTACATTACAACTCTTAACATACTAATCATAGTTATTACAAATGCTTGACATTCAAAAAGTCTATGCCATATCTAAATCTTGTTATGATTCTTGCTTTGTCATTTGTCTGTACAGATTTTTTTCTTGGCTTTTCTCATGTCTTGTAGTTTTTGTTGAAAGTCAAAATGATGTATCTAGTAATAGGAGCTGAGGTAAATAGGCCTTTAATGTGAGATTTTATATTAATCTATGTAAGAAGGAGTCTGATACACCTTTTTTGATGTTTGACATCTTTTCTGGACTCATAAAAGATGAGCATTCTCTCTCTCTGTCTTTTCTCCTCTACCCTATATCTAAGCCAGCTGATAAGAAAGGCTGATTCATCCTCCTGTTACATTGGTAGAAGATTCAAACCACTCACACGCTTGAATGTCCCCGGGAAACCTCACTCTGGCTGCCTTCCTAACCACAATAAAAACCCTCTAGAGCCAAGTCTCCTTTTCTCCTTCGAGATTTCAGGGTAATGGTTTGCCTTTTGAACTCAATTTTCTTATAAGGCCAAGAAAAGTCACTGACTTTCAGTTTCTTCAGTTTTCTTTCTGTTTTTTCTTGTCAGGATGGAAATAATTTCCAAAGTCTCTACATGACAGACTGAAAATGGAATTTCTCCCTATATATATTTTTTTTCTCCCAATATATATTTAATAAATTACTCTAAAATGTTAAAAAAATTTACTTCATTTATATTTATTTTACACTACCTAGTTCTCTTATACATATAGACACTTGATAAATATTTTTGAGTGACAGAAAATACTATTCATACTAAAAATTTTAAGAAATATGAAGAGCCGTATATGAAGAGCACCTGAATGGTTCAGTCAGTTGAGTGTCCAACTTCTGATTTTGGCTCAGGTCATGATTTCAGGGTCCAGTGATTGAGCCCAGCATTGGGCTTGGTGCTCAGTGGGGAATCTACTTGAGGATTCTCTCTCTCACCCTCTTCCCCACACACGCACTCTCTCAAATGAGTAAGCGAATCTTTTGTGTTTGTTTGTTTGTTTCATTTTTTAATTAACATATAATGTATTATTTGCCTCAGGGGTACAGGTCTGTGAATCATCAGGCTTACACATTTTACAGCAGTCACCATAGCACATACCCTCCCCTATGTCCATAACTCAGCCACCCTATCCCTCCCTTCCCCACCCCCCAGTACCCCTCGGTTTCTTTTATGAGATTAAGAGTCTGTTATGGTTTGTCTCCCTTCTGATCCCATCTCGTTTCATTTTTCGCCCCCTACCCCTCATGACCCCCTGCCCTGCCTCTCAGATTCCTTGTATCAGAGAGATCATATAATTGTCATTCTCTGATTGAATTATTTCACTTAGCATAATACACTCTAGTTCCATCCACGTCATTGCAAAGGGCAAGATTTTGGTTTTTTGATGGCTGCATAGTAATTCATTTGTGTGTGTGTGTGTGTGTGTGTGTGTGTGTGTGTGTGTGTGTGTACACACCACCTCTTCTTTATCCATTCATCTGTTGATGGACATCTAGATTATTTCCACAGTTTGGCTATTGTGGACATTGCTGCTATAAACTTTTGGGTGCACATGCCCCTTTAGATAACTACATTTGTATCTTTAGGGTAAATACCCAGTAGTACAATTGCTGGGTCATAGGACACCTCTACTTTCAACTTCTTGAGGAACCTCCATAATGTTTTCCAGAGTGGCTGCACCAGCCTGCATTCCCACCAACAGGGTAGGAGGGTGCCCCTTTCTCTGCATCCTCACCAACACCTGTCATTTCCTGATTTGTTAATTTTAGCCATTCTGACTGGCGTGAGATGGTATCTCACTGTGGTTGATTTGTATTTCCCTGATAACGAGTGATGTTGAGCACTTTCTCATGTGTCTGTTGGCCATTTGGATGTCTTCTTTGCAGAAATGTCTTTTCATGTCTTCTGCCCATTTCTTGATTGGATTATTTATTCTTTGGGTGTTGAGTTTGATAAGTTCTTTATAGATTTTGGATACTAGCCCCTTATCTGCGATGTCATTTGCAAATATCTTCTTCCATTCTATCAGTTGTCTTTTAGTTTTGTTGACTGTTTCCTTTACTGTGCAAAAGCTTTTGATCCTGATGAAATCCCAATAGTTCATTTTTGCCCTTGCTTCCCTTCCTTTTGGCAATATTTCTGGGAGAGTTGCTGTGGCTGAGGTCTAAGGTTGTTGCATGTGTTCTCCTCAAGGATTTTGATGGATTCCTATCTCACATTGAGATGTTTCATCCATATTGAGTCTGTTTTTGTGTGTGATGTAAGGAAATGGTCCAGTTTTATTCTTCTGCATGTGGCTGTCCAATTTTCCCAGCACCATTTGTTGAAGAAACTGTCTTTTTTTTTCCATTGGACATTCTTTCCTCCTTTATCAAAGATTAGTTGACCATAGAGTTGAGGGTCTATTTCTGGGCTCTCTATTCTGTTCCATTGATCCATGTGTCTGTTTTTGTGCCAGTACCATACTGTCTTGGTGATCACAGCTTTGTAATAGAGCTTGAAGTCTGGAATTGTGATACCGCCAACTTTGCTTTTCTTTTTCAACATTCCCCTGGGGGTGCCTGAGTGGCTCAGTGGGTTAAAGCCTCTGTCTTCGGCTCAGGTGATGATCTCGGGTTCCTGAGATCAAGCCCCACATCAGGCTCTCTGTTCAGCAGGGAGCATGCTGCTTCCCCATCTCTCTCTGCCTGCCTCTCTGCCTACTTGTGCTCTCAGTTCTCTCTGTCAAATAAATAAATAAAATCTTAAAAAAAAATTCCTCTGGCTATTTGGGGTCTTTTCTGGTTCGATATAAATTTTAGGATTATTTGTTCCATTTCTTTGAAAAAAATTGATGGTATTTTGATAGGGATTACATTAAATGTGTAGATTGCTTTAAGTAGCATAGACATTTTCACAATATTTGTTCTTCCAATCTGTAAGCGTGGAACATTTTTCCATTTCTTTGTGTCTTCCTCAATTTCTTTCATGAGTATTCTATAGTTTTCTGAGTACAGATTCTCTGCCTCTTTGGTTAGGTTTATTCCTAGGTATCTTATGGTTTTGGGTGCAATTGTAAATGGATCAACTCCTTAATTTCTCTTTCTTCTGTCTTGCTGTTGGTGTGTAGAAATGCAACTGATTTCTGTGCATTGATTTTATATCCTGCCATTTACTGAATTCCTGTATGAGTTCTAGCAGTTTTGGAGTGGAGTCTTTTGGGTTTTCCAAATAAAGTATCATCTGCAAAGAGTGAGAGTTTTTCTTCTTTGCTGATTCAGATTCCTTTTATTTCTTTTTGTTGTCCAATTGCTGAGGCTAGGACTTTTAGTGATATGTTGAATAGCAGTGGTGATAGTGGATATCATTGCCATGATCCTAACTTTAGGGGAGAAGTTCTCAGTTTTTCCCCATTGAGAATGATATTCACTGTGAGTTTTTCATAGATTGCTTTGATGATATTGAGGTATATACCCTCTATTCCTACACTTTGAAGGGTTATGATCGAGAAAGGATGCTGTACTTTGTCAAATGCTTTTTCAGCATCTATTAAGAGTATCATATGGTTCTTGTTCTTTATTTTATTAATGTATTGTATCACGTTGATTTACAGATGTTGAACCACCCTTCAGCTCAGTAATAAATCCCACTTGATCATGGGATGTACTAATGTACTGTTTATCTACTGTTGGATCCTATTGGCTAGTATTTTGGTGAGAATTTTTGCATCCATGTTCATCAAGGATATTGGTCTGTAATTCTTTTTGATGGGGTCTTTGTCTGGTTTTGGGATCAAAGTAATGCTGGTCTCATAAAGTGAGTTTGGAAGTTTTCCTTCCATTTCTATTTTTTGGAATAGTTTCAGGAGAATAGATATTAATTCTTCTTTAAATGTTTGGTAGAATTCCGTTGGGAAGCCTTCTGGCCCTGGGCTCTTATTTTTTGGGAGATTTTTGATGACTGCTTCAATCTTCTTATGGGTTAAGGGTATGTTCAGGTTTTCTATTTTTTCTTGGTTCAGTTTTGGTAGTTTATATGTCTCTAGGAATCCATCCATTTCTTCCAGATTGTCAAATTTGCTGGCGTATAGTTTCTCAAAATATGTTCTTATAATTGTTTGTATTTCTTTGGTTGTGGTTGTGATCTCTTCTCTTTCATTCATGATTTTATTAATTTGGGTTCTTTCTCTTTTCTTTTTGAAAAGTCTGGCCTTGAGTTTATCAATCTCATTAATTCTTTCTAAGAACCAACTCCTAGTATCATTGTATTTGTTTCTATTTCATTGATTTCTGCTCTGATCTTTATTATTTCTCTTCTCCTGCTGGGTTTAGGCTTTCTTTGCTGTTCTTTCTTGAGGTACTTTAGGTGTAGGGTTAGGTTGTATATTTGAGGGCTTTCTTGTTTCTTGAGAAAGGCTTATATTGCTATATACTTTCTTCTCAGGACTGCCTTTGCTGTGTCCCAAAGATTTTAAACAGCTGTGTTTTCATTTTTATTAATTTCCATGAATTTTTAAATTTTTCTTTAATTTCCTAGTTGACCCATTCATTCTTTAGTAGGATGCTCTTTAGCCTCCATGTATTTAAGTTCTTACCAACTTTCCTCTTGTGATTGAGTTCTAGTTTCAAAGTAGTGTGGTCTGAAAATATGCAGGGAATAATCCCAGTCTTTTAGTACTGATTGAGACATGACTTGTGACCCAGAAGTGATCTATTGTGGAGAATGTTCCATGTGCACTAGAGAAGAATGTGTATTCTGTTGCTTTGGGATGGAATGTTCTAAATATATCTGTGATATCCATCTGCTCCAGTATGACACTTTTAAAGCCTTTATTTCCTTGTTGATCTTTCGCTTAGATGATCTGTCCATTCATTGAGGGGGGGGGTGTTGAAGTCCCCTACTATTATCGTATTATTATTGATGTGTTTTTTTGATTTTGTTATAATTGGTTTATATAATTGACTGCTCCCATGTTATGGGCATAAATATTTAAAATTATTAGATCTTCTTGTTAGAAAGCCACTTTAAGTATGAATAGTGTCTTTCCTCATCTCTTATTATGGTCTTTGGCTTAAATTTAATTTATCTGATATAAGGATTACCACTCCAGCTTTCTTTTGATGTCCATTAGCATTGTAAATTGTTTTCCACTCCTCACTTTAAATCTGGAGGTGTCTTTGGGTCTAAAATGAGTTTCTTGCAGACAGCATATCAATGGGTCTTGTTTTTATCCATTCTGATACCCCGTGTCTTTTGATTGGGGCATTTAGCCCATTTACATTCAGGGTAACTATTGACAGATATTAATTTAGTGCCATTTTATTGCCTGTAAGGTGACTGTTAACTGCATATTGTCTCTGTTCCTTTCTGGTCTATGTTCCAGACTCTCTCTTTTAGGCTCTCTCTTTGCTTAGAGGACCCCTTTCAATATTTCCTGTACGGCTGGTTTAGTTTTCAAAATTCTTTTAGTTTTTGCTTGTCCTGGAATCTTTTTATCTTTCCTTCTATTTTCAATGACAGCCTAGCTGGATATAGTATTCTTGACTGCATATTTTTCTTGTTTAGTACTCTGAATATATCATCCCAGTCCTTTCTGGCCTGACAGGTCTCTGTGGATAGGTCTCCTGCCAATCTAATATTTCTACTGTTGTATGTTACAGAACTCTTGTCCCAAGCTGCTTTCAGGATTTTCTCTTTGTCACTGAGACTTGTAAGTTTTACTATTAGATGACTGGTTATGGATCTATTTTTATTGATTTTGAGGAGTTTCTCTGTGCCTCCTGGATTTTGATGCTTGTTCCTTTCACCAAATTAGGGAAATTCTCTGCTATAATTGGCTTCAATGTACCTTCTTCCCCCCTCTCTCTTTCTTCTTTTTCTGGGATCCCATTTATTCTAATATTGTTTTGTCTTATGGTATCACTTATCTCTCAAATTCTCCCCTCACGGTGCAGTAGTTGTTTTTCTCTCTTTTGCTGAGCTTCTTTATTCTCTATCATTTGGTCTTCTATACCACTAATTCTTTCTTCTGCCTCATTTATTCTAGCAGTAAGAGCCTCCATTTTAATTGTACCTTATAAATAGCTTTTTTGATTTGAACTTGGTTAGATTTTAGTTCTTTTATTTCTTCAGAAAGGGATTTTATTTCTCGAGAAAGGGATTCTCTAATCTCTTCCATGCTTTGTTCGAACCCCACTAGCACCTTGATAATTATCATTCTGAACTCTAGTTCTGACATATTACTAATGTTTGTATTGATTAGGTCCATAGCCATCAGTATTGGCTCTTGTTCTTTTTTTTTTTTTTTTGTGGTGAGTTTTTCCGCCTTATCATTTTACCTAAATAAGAATAGATGAATGAGAGAGCAAAATACTAAAAGGGTAGCAATGACCTCAGAGAAATATACACTAACCAAATCAGAAGATGAAAGGGGAGAAAAAAGAAAGAAAGAAAATATATATATATATAATTATATATATAATATTATATATATTTTTATATTATTTAAAATTATTATATATAATTTATATTATTATATATATAATTTTTATATATAATTTATATTATTTAATTAATTTTAAATAAATTATTTATTTAATTAATAATTAAATTATTATTAATTATTTAATTAATAATTAAATTATTATATATTTTTATATTATTTAAAATTATTATATATAATTTTAATAATTATCTATATAATTATATATAGATAAATAATAGAACAGAGACATACACATACTTGATTTGAGGTGTATTTTGTTCTGTTAGAAGAAACTACCTCCCAAAATGTTAAAGAAAAAAATATATATATATAAAAATAAGGGTAAACACAATGAAGGGATGGAATATGACCTTAAAGATGAAAATTCAAAAACAATATAAAAAAGGAATTGATAAGATGAGAAGTTGGTTGAAAAAGAAAAGAGAAAAGAATGTGATCAGGCTGCAGACTAAAAAAAAAGTCATGCACTAGATTTAGGGTATATTCTGATCTATTAGAAGAAATTGTATCCCAAAATTTTAAAGAAAAAAAAACCTATAAGTATAATAAAATAAGGTTAAATACAATGAAGGGATAAATATGACTATAACAATGAAAATTTAAAAAGATTTTTAAAAAGGGGGCGCCTGGGTTGCTCAATGGGTTAAAGTCACTGCTTTCTGCCCGGGTCATGCTCGCAGGGTCAAGCCCTGCATCGGGCTCTCTGCTCTTTAGGAAGCCTGCTTCCCCTCTCTCTCTGCCTGACTCTCCGCCTACTTGTGATCTCTGTCAAATAAATAAAAATAAAAAATTTATAAAAAGATATTTAAAAAGGTATTGATAATATAAAAGATAAAACATAAATATAAGAAAGAAGAAAAATTTTAAAAATGGAATAAGAAAAAAATAAAATTAAAAAAATTTAACTTTGAAAGACTAAAGGATCATGGGAAAAGGCTACAAATTTTGTATTGCTTTCCCCTAGCTCTGGAGTTCTGCAATTTTCTTTGATCCATGAACTTAGTCTTGGCTGGATGTTCTTGCTGATTTTCTGTGGTGGGGCCTGTTGCAGTGATTCTAGAATATCTTTGTACAGGCAAAATTGTACTGCCCTTGCCAGTGGCCAGGCTAAGTAATCTGCTCAATTTTGGTTTCGGGAGCTTTTGTTCCCAGAATTCTTTCCATACAGCTTTGGAGGGTGGGAATGAAGATGGCAGCCTCCCAATCTCCGGCCCATTGGAGCTGAGAGATCAGGGCCCCACTCCTTAATGTGCCCTCAGAGAAAAGCAGTCAATCCCTCCCGTCTCCCTGGTCTCTGGCCGCACTCCAAGCTCACCCAGCCTGTGACCGAGCATTTCTATCTCTGGCGCACAGCCCTGTTTGGAGTCTCCAAACCCCGCTGATTCCTGCAGCACTCTCCTGGGCTGCTACTCCCAGAGGAGGAAGTTGAGTTTCCTCGGATCTGCTGCTTGTTGGGTCCTTTCCTGTGGAGCAGTGGCCCGACTGCCACAGGACATGGTTTAAGGTAATCCTGAGCTGAGAGCACACTACTTGGCTCTATCTCTGTAGCCGGCTTCCCCACTCCAATAGCTGGGTGCTCTGCCACACTCAGACACCTCAGTCTTCTTGTGACCCTGTGGGTCCTGAGACCACACTGTCCCCATGAGGGCTCCACCCCCTCCTTAGCCTCTGGAGCAATGTCGCTCAGTGGAGCAGACTTCTAAAAGTTCTGAGTTGGTGCTCAGCTGCTCTATTCTTTGCTGGGAGCCAGCCCCTCCCTTCCCGTGATCTATCTTGGTGAGTGTTGCCTGGGATTTACTTCTCTGAATGTCCTACTATTGGGAAAGTGGTCGATTTTCCGTTCCTAGAATTGCTGCTTTTCTTCTTTTCTCTCTTCTGTTGAGTTTGTAGCTCTTCAGAATGCTTTGATAACTATCTAGCTGAACTCCTGGGACCTGATGATATTTAGGTTCTACTCCTACTCCTCCACCATCTTGCTCCTCCTCTATGTAAGTAAATCTTTAAAAAAGCAAGAAATGCCATATGTGAGCTAATGTCAGAGATTCATTTTCTCTAGATATTCTGAACTATCTAAAAGTCAATGTGTCCAAACCATGGTACCATATAAACTGGTTCACAATTTGTACTTTTAAAGACTTTTATCATTTTCTGGCTTCATTTACTTCATTCTCTTTAACTCTGAAGTAGTCCTCTTACAGAACAATTCCTCTTTCCCTGAGTTTTCACAAAACCTCAAACATTTGAAATTTTGTTTACTGCTATTTACTCGATCAGAAATATTCCTTTTTTTCTATCTGACACATTTTTATTCATTCTTCCAGATACAGATTAAATCTCAACCTTTCTAAAAAATATTTATGTTTATCTCAACAATTGATTAATCTCTCTGAAGTTCCATTAAATGTCAATCATCATTTTGTATGTTTTTCCACATTTCACTCTAATAATTTACATAATACTCCCCTACTAGACATGAGTGAGAAACCTGCCCATTTCTGTGTTATTAGAGCTTTGTTCACACTATAAATTAAATAAATTTTTGTTGAATGATTAACGTCTCGAATTTAAAAGACTCTTTTATAATGTATTACTGAATCAAACCAAACAGACCCCTAGAAATCTTTATACTTCTGCTTACTCTTTCCTATTGTATTTTCCCTATACTGCTAAAAGACTTTGAATAACTCAAGATCTACAAGCTAGATAAAATACAAACAATATTAAAGTATAAGGATTTTTGTTTCTAGAAAGTCAGTCTAAACCCAATTTGTCAGCAGTAAGTGTAAGCTGTTTATTTGCCCTACTGTGACCTCATATAAGGATTTGGCATGCAAAAGTATCTCATAAATTAATATTGGTTCACTGGGGCATTTCCTTTAAAATCCAAATGGCGTCAGTAATGTTGCTCTATTATTGAGTCTTTTGTCCTTTATTATAATTATTAGCCACTTACAATTTAAATGCATTACATGAAATGTTAATAAGAAGCAATTCAGAAGAAACTGTGACCTTTTGAAACCGTCTTGGCTGTTTGGAACATTAGCTGTGATTCTCAGAGATAATGTGTACAAAGGATAATTCACTAGATATGATAGGCAAATGAAAGAAGTGATGAATTTTAAAGGTTGTTCTAGGATTACAAAATATATATTTATCAGAAACAGAGAAATTGACTTATCTTTAATTCTTTAATATTTAAATGTGTATTTCCCATATTCTCTATTTCACTTATTTTGTTGGCTGTCATTATATAATGTTAATGATATTTTTTACCTTTCCTTTCTTTTATTATTCATTCATTCACTTATTTATTCATTGTTTACTTAGTGTGCAAAGGTAAACACCAGAAACAAAACAGTTTAATGGAGAAAACATACCCATTTTATAGAAAACGGATGCCTACCAATATTTGCTCACCAATATTTTTAGTTCAGCTAAGCAGAGGGATGACTATTCAAAAGTGGACTTTTTATTCTCCTTGACTACCTCCCTCCTGTCTTTCCATACCATATATTAACCTGCCATTCTAGGAATGAGGCTGTGCTCCACCTCCCAGTCTTTTCCAGTTATACTACTAAAAAAATGTGGAAATAGAGTACCTTGCAACCACCTCTTTTTTTTTTTTTTCTTCCCTTAAAGGAATATCATTTGCATCATGAGAATTCAGTGCGGAGAGGCTCACAAGATAAGTCCTTAGCACACACACACACAAACACAGTTTATGGGACTATTCTTTATGCCCTAGAGAATATCAACTAAGGAGAATACTCCTTGCCTGACTTGGTTATTCTTTTAATAATCTTTTAATAATGTTGCTCTTTAAATGCTGCAGGGGTCATTGTGGGGTATGACCTTTATTTAAGCAAAGATTTCAGTTTGTGACCCTTTTCTGATCTGTAGTCACTCATGGTCATCCTGACATTTTCCCAAAGGCCAAGACTCTTATTTGCTGATTTTTATACCTGAGGACTATTTGTCTTCTCCTGTCATTTTCTAGCTACTGATGTCAATGTTAACATTGCTGCAAATGGACATTGCCTCAAGAAAGTACACAAATCATTTCTGGTTAAAAGGATACTAGGTCTTGCTAAAACTGCCTCTGCATCACTTGTCTATGAGAACTGCTGACAAGATTATGTTTCATTTGTACCCTTGGGAAAATAACTCTTCTACATCTTAAATGTCCTTTGAAGTCAGTAGTAAACATAAATAGAGTGCCAAAAAGAAATTACATTCTAATCTTTAAAATGTACTTAATAGTATACTCTGATACAGCTCTAGTAAAAAGATTATATACAAGGTGAATGGTACAAAAATACATTCTGAAATGCTGAGTGAGGAATAGATTAAACATCAGTGTGTCCTGTGTGTGTTTGTGTGTTTGTGCGTTTGTGTGTGTGTGTGTGTGTGTGTATTTGTACTATATATTTTTTTCATTGTTAATTATGATGCTATAAAATGTTACTATATATATTTAAATTTTAAAAACTGGATTTTCTTTTGATTTATGTCTCTTTGTAAATATGTCGGATGGCTTCTATTTAGTTTATTAACAGTATTTCTACCTCTAATATGATTCTTTTCTCTTTTTTTCCTTTTAGTAAAAATGCTTTGGAAGTTAAACTTCCTTCTATTTCTTTCTTTATTCCTTATCTCAATATATTAAAAATGAGTTTATCACAGGCAAATATTTCTGACACACTCTTCCTAGGATTGATGAGTACATGTGTACACCCAAGAAGAGTAATCACTAGAGAAGGAGAAATTTAAAAAGAAGTTAAAGGAGGACAATTTATAAAGAAAGACTCATGTCAAGTTGGGAGAAGACTCAGGTGTGAAAAGAGCTAGAAAGGTCAGTCTTATTAAGTAAGGACACTTGATACTGGAAGACAGATATGAAATAACAGGGCAAGGGAGAATAGAAATTTTGTCACAGAAGAGAATGTTGTTAAGGAAGTTAACACCATTTTTCTCTAATTTCTCAATAAATTAGAAATGAAATCTGCAACTGAGGTAATCTATGGGTTGAGGTTGTGGACTTGAATTTATTAATTTTCATGAAATTGTGTAATGAAATTTATAAATGAATGAAATGATAATTTTATTAGGGTGAGCTTACAATTTACTGGGAAATTGTGAAATTTTATTGGAGACAGACAACAGGGGTATTTACCTTATACCAAAGACCATTCAAGTCTACCAGTAGAAATGACACTGACGGTTATCCAGACTAAGGACTAATGAAGCAGACAAGAGATCACAATGAAAAATTGAAGAAATCATTAATTTTAGTAATTAATATATTATAAATACCACTTTTTTACTAAGTTAAATGACAAAGATATTTTCAAGAGAAGTTCTCATAAAGTCTTATTAAATTTATCTGCTTTATCCTTCCTCCAGAATCAAATTAAATTATGGAATATAAGCATGTATATTGTATTCATGATCAAGTAATTAATGATTCTCTTTTAGTTATTTTTAAAATTTTTCATGTTCATTCTCTTTTAAATACTGATATTCTCAATATTCTATATATGCTAAACTTACCACTTTATCCATTACCATTTTTTTCAAATTACATGTATTTTAATCATCGAAATATCTCTGAATTAAATATTTCATTCTTATATGATAGTTAGGCAGACTGTGTTCTAAATGGTCTTCTCATTTCACAATAACTAGATTCTGGGTAAAATCACTTTTTAATACATCACTGGACTCAAAAAGAGTAAGAAAAAAATTGTCCAAAACACCCACAGAGGAGGCAGTCCAAGATGGCAATGTAGGAAGATCCTCACCTCACCTTCTCCCATGGTCATCCTGAATCTACGTTACATATGGAGCAACTTCCTCTGAAAAAGACCTTAAAACTATCTGAACATATTCCTTGGAGAAAAGGACCACATGGAGGTGGTTAGGAGAGGCTGAGAAGAGGTCTCTTGAAAAACCCCATGCCTGGCACAGCAACCTGCAATTGCGAGCAATCTCACAAAACTGAAACCTCTCTGTGCAACAAAGCTTTCACACCCCACGTCAACCATCCCAACTCGTAAGACCTGTACCAGGGAAAAGAGCTCCCAAAACATCTAACTCTGAGAAACATCAGGGCTCTTGTCCATAAGACCTAAATGGCTGTAGCTAACTGAGAAACACCTGAAAAGGCTTGTTTATAGACTCCCTCATCCCAGGGCCCAGCACAGAAGCAACAGTTTGAAAAGTGCCCAGACTATATAAGATTCATTAGCTAAAGAGAATGGAGAGACTGGGGTCTGTTGGGATATTGTCTGGGGACAGATGTGTTGGTGGATGCCAGCTTCACACTCTCCCTCTGCCTTGCTCTGTCTCGCCCCAGAAAGGGTCTTATACCCTTCACTGGTGCCATGATTTTCACAGTTGCTGTTAGGGGACACCGTAAATCATTTCAGGGAAGGTAACTATAAGGTTATTTGTTTATTTATTTTCATACAAGAGACGTCTGGTCTCTTTTAGAAGGGTAGGGGGCAATGGGTTGTTTTGTCCTCCAATATTCACCAAATCTCAAAGGAAATTGGAATGTCAAAGATCTCAACTTCATCTGCATCTGTCCAGATGTCCCTATCCCAAGTCTGAAAGCTCCATTTCTATACTTACCTTAGCATGTAAGATTGCACACTTGGATGATTTAGCATCTCTACATTCTACCACAAGGCTCTGGCCTTGATATACAGTCTCATGTGCCCTGCCACTTCCAGGTGGTTTTTGTTTTTTTGTTTTGTTTTTCTTTAAGGGTCCACAAAACTTTCTGATTCTTTACTTGAGTCTTGATTTGGAATTCCAAGGCGTTAAGTTTCTTTCCACCCCTCTCCTTAGATAAACTCTTAAGGGCAGTCAGAGGCAAGCAGCAAATCAATCCCCAAAGTCCTTGTAGTTATCAGTTGTCACCATTTAGTTGTCACCATAGTGACATATTGCCATAACCATTTGACCTCTCAAAGCTTTTCTTTCTACCTGTATTATGTCCCTACAATCCATAGTAATTTGGTGATTCTTAATTTTACTATATACTGTGGATCACCAGGAGAGTAAAGCAAGAGTTCATCAAATATCTGAACAATAAAATCTCAGAATCTCATATTCTACCTGGGACAGTTTCCCTTCATTATTACACTGCATGGCTATTATCTGTGGTAGACTGTAGTGTGACTCTAGTTCACATGTATTGAGCCAAACCATTTGAACTTATTATTAATCTAGATGCTATAAAATTACTCTATGATACTAACCATCTGCTATATGTCAATAATCTATGTTGTTTTTATCTACTGATAATTACTCTAATTTGAGTAATCTTTCCAAAATATGGAAATTATCTACAATGTGGAAAAAATTTATCACAAAAATGTTAAATTAAGGATGATTTATAACAACTTTAAATAGATAATAAAAGTGACATTTATAAGCTGTGTAATAAATGCTCATTTTTAATCATATTGGATTTACTTTAAAAAGCTGGATAAGAAACTCATACATGATTACAGGTGAACCACAAGAATGAACAGGTCATTTGCTTATAATAATATGCAGATAATATACATAAAATTGACTTTGTTTTGTGGGAATACAGATGCTGTTTATTTCCTTTCCTATTGTTCACTACTCGTCTGAAGAGAGAATAATTTACAAGTGGCTTTGAGCACTCTGGTTAAATTTAATTGGCTCTTCCTTGATTAACCTTGGTCTAAAAATGTTTCTTTTCTCAGACTTCTAAGGTTATGGAATTGCCTTTGAGTTTTTTCTAAAACTTGCAAAAGTGTTAAATCATGAAGTACTGTTTCCTAAGTCTACACAAGTTCCAATTCATCTTAATAATCCATGAAGCTGCAAATGTAGCAGATAATTATGTTTCTCTCAAGATAACAAAGCCCATAGGTCATTCTGTTTAGGTGGGAATTGAAGCAACTCTATTACATTATTGGAAGCCAAAACAATTAGCGAAATAATTCTGCAGTGTCTACAGATTTCTTGTCCTCCGACTCATGTTTGCCTTGTTTTCAGATAATTAATGTTAAAATAAATACAGTTTTACTGCTTTCCTAGCTAGTAATGGATTTTTACCATGATGAGTTGAGCAGGACCTTTCTGACAAATCTAAGTGTTATTGTATTACTGTTTTCTTTTTTAACGGAATCAAATAGTGGAACACTTGGTGAATAGTTAATACAATTATCTTGTCACTAAACTGAGTCCTCCAAATAACAATAGATGAAGTCATCTGAGGTTGGGCATATAATGTATCTGTCCAAGGCTGAATATCATTGCAGGTAATGAAGGCTAAAGGAACTTTTTTATTCAGTATAAACAAAAAATAATGAAGGCTGAGCCTGTCAGAAATGAGAAATTAGTGGGAAAATAACCCACTTTTGTTGAAAGACAACTCATTTATGCTATGCCTTATTATTAGCACCATATAGTTGAAACCAACAAAATTTTTTAATATGTAAAATTGTAACAGCAACACAGAGATTTAAAGCAAAATATCGACTTCTACATGTTTCTTAGCATTTTACTAGAATAATTTTCCTTATGTCTACATTAATATGGAAAAACTTAAATGAATTGATGCATGCATAAAAATTTAAGTTTTTCTATTCTCAATAAAGTAGACCTTCAGGACTGCCTCACAGCAGATAATATGGTTCAAACTCATCAAATTTCTCCCCCAACTCACTTAACGCATACCCACATTCTTCAAAAGATAGCAGCCTTAGCTTCTGAAAGGAAAGAAAAGTTATTCCTCTTCTCTGTTTTTACTGGATTTCAGCCATTCGTATTTGACTATATCAGAAATAATAAATAATATCTATACTTTAGCTTCAATTAATATGGTATTTTGAAGACTTCTCTACCATTTTAAAAGTAAGTATTTCTTACCTGTATTTTCACAGAGTCTGAAGTGCTCAGGTAGCAATCATAACTTGGAATTAAATGGAATCATTGTCACTTTCATTGTCATTCTATTTCTTTTGGGGAATCCAGAACATCTAATACTACAGGGTCTATAGTTGTAGGAATTGAAAGAACATAGTCCCTAAGTGGGTCCTTGGTGATGCTTATCCATGGAGCCATTCCTGCTTTAAACTTATCCATTTTAGATCCCTATCTTCCTTTCTTCTAGAAATAGTATCATATGGATCTCTGATTTAGTTTGTATATTCAAATCTGGAAAATATCACCCCTTCTTTGCACAATATTGATTCAGTGCTTGATGCTTCAATTATATCTATGGAAGGCCATAGTAGGGCTCTATCAGAACAACTGTTTCTGTTTGGTATAGTATATGATATGACTGATTAATTCTATGGCTATGGACCTACTTTCTCATGGTCTTCAAAGTCAAGTGTATCCCTGTCTGGATGCTGTGTTGTGTGGGATTCCATGAGTGTGAATCAGGCACTTGGTAAACCATCAGACGGTGTGACTGGTTGAAACTCTGGGCATTATCCACACCTGGAATAAATGTTCACTCTTGTGAGAAAAAAATACTTAGTCCTTTCAGGATATAAGGATACTCATGTAGTCAGTCATCTCGCCACCAAGTGCCCAGTTACTTTCCACAAGTAATAATGTCCTACAGGTATCTTAGCATTGGTATCTATTACAGACCTGTTGATACTCAGGAGTAGGCACTGTCTAGATCACTCTTGATAAATGTTCTTCCATGCTCTTAAGCCAGATTATAACCTTTATCTCTGCCACCAGGGACATTTAATGTGTGTATCTCTATTGTCATCATTGTATTGCCCACTGAACAATGTTGTCTGACATCAATGGATAAGTTCTGTTTTCTTTTGTTTTTGGTTATGTTTTTTGTTGTTTTGTTTTGTTTGTTTGTTTCTTTGTTGTCTGCTCAATTATTTAGTGGCTTTTTCATGGTGGAGTTTTTCCGATGACTATTAACATATGATTCAAAGGCCTTCATACCTTATGCTTAATTCCATATATATATCTTCATGGTTTCTACCCCAAATCTCCTTATTTGTAGTCTTTCAAATGACTGACTTTCAGTTGTCCAGAACTGATGCTACATAGCTCATGAGCCGATGAGTCCAAATATATTCTAAACCTGGACCACTTTTCCTTTCAAAGTGGCTGAAAAGCATTTTCCACAGCTACACCAATTGGGAAGACTTTTTACTTCTTTCAAAGCCATTAATGAGTACTCTCCCGTCCAACCATCATCCACTTTTTACTTGCATGTATAGTGAACCAACCTATCTATAAATCAAGCTTGGATTGGGTGTTATGGGATGTGTCATATATCTATAGGTACAAACTGAAGGAGAGACACTGGACCAACTGTGGTGACTTCTAGAACATCTGAACTACTTGCTAATGTCATTTACTTGTGCCTCTCATCTAGCTTGAACTCCATCCTAGATATGCCATTTCTAACTTACAGTGGAATGATGCTAGGTCCAGTAGAATTTATGTCTTAGTGTGTCCAGTAGGGTGCCATTCATATGAACAGTTCAAAACTCATGGTCACTTGATACCTTATGATCAAGTGTTTAATTTTAACAGGGCCCAGCAACACACTGATCGCTTTGCTCAAGGAGTATGCAATCATCTGGTTAGATGATGAGGACTTGCTCTTGAACTCCAGGCCCCTATGTTTTGATTGTCCTACTAGAGTTTGCCGTAAACTCCATGTGACACCAGTTTCCACCATTGACACCCTCATTACAATAGGCTTGCTAGTTCTTATGGCCAAGGTTTGGGATACTAAGTCTGATAAAGTGTTCTTTTCTTCTTCAAGCCCCACTCAGTAGGGGCAGCCATTTATGTTATCAACAGTATGTACCAGAACAGTAATTCTAGTAGTGTTATATGTTGCCTCCAGAATCTGAAGAGACCCAAAGACTATTGTACTTCTTCATTTGTCGAAGAGGATGCAAGATGAAGCCAATTGTCTCACTTTGGAATAATTCTCCTTGGTTGCCCTTATGGGCCATTAAAAACTTTACTGAATCAGATAATCCTTGAATGTTTATATGATTTATATCTAACTGTCCAGAATGTATGTAACATACCAAGTGTTTCAGCAGTAAGATACCTCCAGATTATCCTGCTCGATCATCATGGTATCACTGATGTAATAAATCAGTATAATCTTTTGGATGTCAGATGATCCATATATCTTTGAACTATGTCAATAAAGAGTTTGGGAGCCTTAACATAGTCCTGAGGGAAAACTGCAAATGTGTATTATTGTCTGTTTCATAGAAATTTAAACTGATTCTTTTTTTCATTGTGAAAAGTATATATTCATGAAAACAATTATTATATACCATGTTCTAGAAGCTGCATTAATCTTTAGCAGTAATAGTGTATCTGGCATATAAGACAAGATGCTCTCATCACTGTTGTTTTTTGAAATTATGATAGTTTGCAACTATCCTTTGGTCTTAATCTGCTTACTTCAGGGATTATACTGGTAAATTAAAACAAAATATGATAGGGACCGATACTACTACATCCTTTAGATATTTAAAGGTGTCAATAATATCTCCCATTTTCCAAGATGCAATATTGATTTTCATTTATTATACTGTCTCTGTCAAGGAGCAGAGATGTTTCACTAGGCATTCTCTGCTATGATAACTCTTTTTTTTTCTTTTTATTAACATATAATGTATAATTTGTTTCAGGGGTACAGGTCTGTGATTCATCAAGCTTACACAATTCACAGTACTGACCATAGCACATACCCTCTCCAATGTCCATCACCCAGGCACCTCATTCCTACCAACCCCCTTCCCTCCAGCAACCCTGGGATTGCTGAGATTAAGAGCCTCTTGTGGTTTGTCTCCCTTTCTGGTTTCATCTTGTTTCATTTTCCCCCTCCCTTCCCCTATGATCCTCTGACTTATTTCTCAAATTCCTCATATCAGTGAGAACATATGATAATTGTATTTCTCTGATTAACTTATTTTGCTTAGCCCATAAAACCATCTAGTTCCATCCACATCATTGCAAATGGCAAGGTTGCAGGTTTTTTGATGGCTCCATAGTCTTTTTTTTTAAAGATTGTACTTATTTATTTGAGAGAAAAAGAATGAGAGAGAGCGTATAAGAAGGAGGGTCAGAGGGAGAAGCAGACTCCCTGCTCAGCGGGAAGCCTGATATGGGACTCAGTCCAAGGACTCCTGGATCATGACCTTAGCCGAAAGTAGTCACTTAACCAACTGAGCCACCCAGGCACCCTGATGGCTGCCTAGTATCCATTGTATATATATATATACCATGTCTTCTTTATCCATTCATCTGTTGATAGACATCTAGATTATTTCCACAGTTTGGCTATTGTGGACATTGCTGCTATAAACTTTCTGGTGCATGTGCCCCTTTGGATCACTACATTTGTATCTTTGGAGTAAATACCCAGTAGTACAATTGCTGGGTCATAGGGCAGCTCTATTTTCAGCTTTTTGAGGAACCTCCATAATGTTTTCCAGAGTGACTGTACCAGCCTGCATTCCCACCAACAGGGTAGGAGGGTGCCTCTTTCTCTGCATCCTCGCCAACACCTGTCATTTCCTGACTTGTTAATTTTAACCATTCTGACTGGTGTGAGATGGTATCTCACTGTGGTTGATTTGTATTTCCCTGATGACGAGTGATGTTGAGCACTTTCTCATGTGTCTGTTGGCCATTTGGATGTCTTCTCTGCAGAAATGTCTGTTCATGTCTTCTGCCCATTTCTTGATTGAATTATTTATTCTTTGGGTGTTGAGTTTGATAAGTTCTTTATAGATTTTGGATACTAGCCCTTTATCTGATTACACATTAATTGCTGAGTATCTCAATCAAATTATACACTCAGGAGCTGAGGAAATGACACCAAATAGGTCTGTGGACCCAATGTAATAGCTGTTAGCTGGACTTTGGCCAGAATTCTACTTTTTAACTGGTTTCCACCCTAAAAAGGAAGCCATAATGACAATTAAGTTCTCCAGGTATCAATAATAACTCACACCCTATGTAAAAAAAAATAATCCTTTTCACTAGTGTACAGTCAGCCATAGGGAAAAAAGGGGGGATCAATGTTGTATATATTTTATGTGATATTGTGCCATTCTTTGTCCTGGGGACTGTTATTTTCTTTAGTCAATGAAACAGAACAGTGATTGAGATCTGGGAAATGTCCAAGGAATTGTGACTTTTTATTGAGACAATGATTTCAGCTTCATGCTTATTCATTTTGCTTTTTAAATCCTTGTTTACTGCTCATTTATTTTACCCCTAAGAATTTCGGGTTTTATTAATCATCTCCACAACTTTCTGTAGGTCGAACCTCCTTGTCTTGCACTCCCTTACTGGCTGTTATGATCATTGTGATTCCCTAGCGGTTGTAGTGGAAGCACTGCCACCTCTTGCCAGTTGCCTCAGAACCCTCCATCTCCATTGGTATCAACAAATGAAGCTCCACATCATCCTCTTCTACCACCTGGTCTGCAGTGGAAAGCCACTACTGCACTTCTTAATGATGGAGATGACCCTTTCATTAGCACATGTTTAACAGCTTGGTAACTGGTGGGTACTCTGGGCCTTCCTATTAAATAAATCTGTTGGGAAACCTGTCCACATATAATATATCCACATCAACATCACTATTTCCCTGATTATTTTAACATCTTGCATCTGAAATTTCAACCATTTCAGTTTTGCTCAGTACGAGCCATTGCTTTCTCTGGGCCTCCGGAAGCCAACCTAGATTGAGTTTCATTATTGCATGGAATCTTTGCCAGGCTGTGAAATTATGTGTGCTGAGAGATGCTCCAAATTGGAAAAAACAAACAAATGAAAATAAATAAAATAAAAACCTCTTCCTTAGTTTTGTGTTGTGGCCCTCTTGGTCAGGCATCTTCAAAATCCAATATCAAGGATGCTATATTATCTCGTGCTAAGTTAATGTACATGCTGGTTAATCTTTATAATTTCTTTTGTATTCTAGTCCTTTTCTTCTCTTATAAGGCTTAACATGTGCCTGGCTGGGTTTTCCTGTGACGAAAACCCTAGTTATTATCATGGAATTTAAGATCCTTAGGAGAACCTCTCTTGCCTTCTCAGGAAAAGATATCTGTATTGTCTTTCTGCAAAGAGACACTATACTTCTTAAATAAATAATAAGGTATATATTTCAGCAAGTATTATATACCTCCTTCTGAGATAATTACTGTATTAGTAGTAACAAAAATATCTCAATGTGCTTAAAAACTGCCAATAATTTTACAATAACGATTCTATTTTTGGTTGGAGCTAAATTACTGTACTTTTTCTCTTGTGTTATTTTTAGCGAATTTATGAAATACTATTTTAATGAACTTACGTAGGCAATATTTTTGTATAGCTTGCTCATTTTAACATTCAAATTAATGCCTAAACAGTTACCTAATAATCATAAATAAATTCCCAGTAGAATGAATACCAAATGCTAAAGAGTTCTGTTTAATAACAAAGATGTAATACTCTTGTTGGTGGTCTATAGTTAACAATCTTCTCTTGGTCTACATACAATTAATTACTTCTAGTGGATAATCCTGTAATACAAATCAGTGAGCTAATACCTTTCTAAGTAAAAGCCATTAATACAATATTGAGGCAAATGCATCTTGTTCTACATAGAGGGTAAATTTCTGTTTCAACTCCACTCACAACAATACAACCCACATAGTTCAAAAATTCCCTATAAAAACCCACGTTAAAATGTTTGATTACACTCATGAAAACCCAGAAAGCAAAAGTATATGACATTAAGAGAAAAACTAGGTAGAAAGTTAGATATTTAGAGAATACTCTTTTTTTTTTCTGCCATGATTTGGCAGACATTTTCAAACATTTATTCACTAGAGTAAGATTTGCATGGTGGCTACTGCCTATACATATTTGGTCCAAAGTTAAAATTCCATGTTGAAACCATTCATGTCCATGTTTGGGATGCTAAATTACAGTCTCCATACTGGTCTCATTGCTTCAGAGAGAGAAAAGTGATTTAGCCTAGTTCAATTTCAACAAGTTGATAACTTTGCCCATGCCTATCTTTTATCTTGAATCACAGCTGACTCTGTTAGGTGTTAACGCCTTTCCACATTTCACTCTGTTTATGCAAAACTCAGATTTTACTTAATGCTTTCTGACCCTCTGTGCAAGCTGGGTTGTTTGCACAATGTTAGAAATAATGAACAGGATCCAGGGGTAGTTTATTGTAAAGTGGTGACACCAGTGATCCCTGACCACTTCTTCTGAAGTTACTCTGGAAATCAGAATCAACCAAATGAGTTATGTATGTTGAAGGGAAAATCAGAGAAATTTAAATGATAACAGGACTGTATTATTTCCTTTTATGGTATTTGTTTCTTATAGAACAAAATATATGACTTTCAGGATTAATTTGAACACAGAATATTGAAAATTTACTCCTAGATTTTTGTGCTTAAAAAACCTAAATCTTGGGGTGCCAAGTGGCTCAGTTGGCTAAGCTTCCAACTCTTGATCTCAACTCTGGTAGTGATCTCAGCCCTGCATTGGGCTCCACATTGGGTATGGAGCCTACTTTAAAAAGAAGAAGAAGAAGGTAAAGGAGAAGAAGGAAAAGAGAAGGAGGAGGAGGAGGAGAAGAAGAAGAACAGAGAAATAAAAAAAAATTCTAAATTTTGCATAATATATGTAATTGTTAATCACTATGTTATATATCTGTAACTAATATATTGTGTCAACTATACTTCAGTTAAATTTTTGAAAAAATAATCCACTAAATCTGTAGGTAGAATTTGATGTGTGCATTCAAATAGAAAAAGTAAAGTCTGAAATTTTGGACAGCCTTCTCTCAATTCAGAGATATATTCCTATGAAACTTAGTTTGCATTCTACGGAAAATATTTTACTTATTTTTCTATCCAAAAAGGTGATTTTTGTTAGTTTTTGTTTGTTTTCTGTTTGTTTTGTAGACTAATCATTTTTTTAAATTTTTTTAATTTAATTTTATTTTTTCAATGTTCCAAGATTCATTGTTTATGTACCACACCCAATGCTCCATGCAACGTGCCCTCCTTTTTTTTTTTTAAAGATTTTATTTATTTACTTGACACACAGAGAGGGATCACAAGTGGGCAGAGAGGCAGCCAGAGAGAGGGGGAAGCAGGCTCCCTGCTGAGCAGACAGCCAGATGTGGAGCTCAGTCCCAGGACCTTGAGATCATGACCTGAGCTGAAAGCAGAGGCTTTAACCCACTGAGCCACCCAAGCGCCCCAATACATGCCCTCCTTAATACCCACCACCAGGTTCACCCATCCTCCTACCCCCCTCCATTCCAAACCCTCAGTTTGTTTCTCAGAGTCCACAGCCTCTCATGGTTCATCTCCCCCTCTGATTTCCCCAATTCACTTTTCCTTTCCTTCTCCTAATGTCTTCCATGTTATTCCTTATGCTCCACAAGTAAGTGAAACCATATGATAATTGACTTTCTCTGCTTGATTTATTTCACTAGCATAATCTCCTCCAGTCCCGTCCATGTTGATACAGAAGTTGGGTATTCAACCTTTCTCATGGAGGCATAATATCCCATTATATATATGGGCCATATCCTCCAAAAAGGTATTTTTATTAAGGCATGTAGACAGGACCTGTGGGCAGAAAGAGTTGTGTTGAGATTCTGAGGAAGTATTGGTTATACACTTTTAAATTGAGGGGCAGGGGTGGAGACAAGGGAAGTTTCCAAAAGGATTTTCATAGAAAACATTTTTAAATACATGCAGTGAATAATTTTATTCAGAACTACATCTTATGCATTATATTTTATAAATTTTCAAAAAAAAAAAGAAATGAAACAGTATTCTTGCTGGTAAATATTCTTCTGGCTGTCAAAAAATTCCAGTAGAAAACTTAGCCATATGTGCTAAGAGAAAATATAAACAAATCCAAAATATCTGTATAAATTTTCATAATGTCATGAGTTAACATTTCTCAGGTTTACAGTATTCAACAATTTTTGCTTCTGAAAAGCAAGGGATATCTAGCCTTTGTCTCCTTATAATCAATTTTGCTTCACTTGTAGAGACATTTTCTCCCTACACAAGTGACTTTCTATTGTACCAAACTTAATGAGGAAAAGCCAGTGATATATTATTCTTGCCAATTTTAGTAGTATTTTCAACTGTTTCCTAGCACAGCAAGTTTTCTCCTTTTTTCCTTGATGCCACATTACATATGGACTAGATAATGTAAGCATTAAAACATATTTCCTATACTTTGTTTTTAATATTTTTGAATTTTATGATTTCCCCTTTTGCTTTCTTCTTTTATTAAACATCTCTCATATCATATTTAACAAGTGCATCTCCGAGCTAACATGATCAGTGTCATGCATAATTCTTTTTTTCTTTTTAGTGTCATGCATAATTCTTATCAGTTGACTAAACAGTACCATTTCCTCCCTTGCTGATCCTGCATGTACCAGTACCTTGAGATACTGTGGTTATGAAACACCACCTTATAGATTTTCTTCTGTACATACAACTTATGTATTAAAAAAAATACTGCACTAAAGAGACACAACAAATGGTGCCCACTTCAGTTATAGCCTTGTCATTCTCCCTTTGCTAGACAAGAGTGATAGGTTACCTACTAAGTAGGGATAAAGAGTTTTGTTAGGCATGTACTTGTTCTGGGAGGAGGGAGAGAGAGAAATACAGGGTAAAAAAAAGAGAAATTGGAATAATTTTCAAAGAGGGATGCCTGGGTGGATCAGTTGGTTAAGCATCTGCCTTTGGTTCAGATCATGATCCCAGGGTCCTGAGTTTGAATCCTGCATGGGGTTCCTTGCTCAGCGGGGAGTCTGCTTCTCCCTCTGCCTCTGCCTGTCACTTCTCCTGCTTGTGCTCTATCTCTGTCTCTGACACATAAAGAAATTAAATATTTTAACTTAAAAAAAGAAATTGGGGGCACCTGGGTGGCTCAGTGGATTAAAGTCTCTGCCTTCGGCTCAGGTAATGATCTCAGGGTCTGGGATCGAGCCTTGCATCGGGCTCTCTGCTCAGCAGGGAGCCTGCCTCGTCCTCTCTCTCTCTCTGCCTGCCTCTCTGCCTACTTGTGATCTCTCTCTCTCTGTCAAATAAATAAATAAAATCTTTAAAAAAAAAGAAAAAAAGAAATTGGAATAATTTTCAAAGAAAATAGGAAGTCAAGTGGTATGCATTTGTATAATTAGAATCAAATATTATGATATAGTTCTCCATGACCCATAAAAACAGATATCCTGGCCATGGGAGAAAAAAAGGTAGAAATACATAGAACCGAATTCCCTGAGTTCACACAGGCTGAATATAGCTTGCTTTCTTACCAGAAGGAAGAGGTTCCATGATATATGCAACATTGGGTATACCCCTGAGGAGAATCATGCCTTATATTTCTGATTAGAACCCATGCATGCCGGAAACAGTGAAAATATTTTTTTAATGAAAATAAAAGTTTTAAGTGTTAAAGAAACAAAAAGAACCCATAACTGTATACTTTGTGAAAATATCTTTCGATTATAAATAACAAGACATTTTCATATGGTAAGAGTTGAGATAATCTGTTCTTAGCAGAACTGCCTTTAAAAAGTTTAAAGATGTTTTTTCATACATAAGGAAAATTATAAAGATAAGAAATTGAATACAGTTGACATTGTTGACTATAATTATTGTGAGGGCCAATATATTTCTGATTTACCCATATTACTGGAGTTTGCGCCTAGCCCTATTTTCCACATGGTAAGACCCTGAACTAAATGTCTATGGCTCATTACCTTAGGTCTCTAAAAAGTACTGCTCAGCTTTTTAGCCTCTTGGCTGCCTCTTCTGAAAAGGAATACAAAGGAGAATTTTTATTTTTTTTTATTTTATTTATTTTATTTTTTTTAAAGATTTTTATTTATTTATTCATTAGAGAAAGAGAGAGAGAGTGAGAGAGAACATGAGAAGGGAGAAGGTCAGAGTGAGAAGCGGACTCCCCGTGAAGCTGGGAGCCCGATGTGGGACTCGATCTCGGGTCTCCGGGATCATGACCTGAGCCGAAGGCAGTCGCGCAACCAACTGAGCCACCCAGGCGCCCCAAAGGAGAATTTTTAAAGCAGATGGTATTTGGGAATTCTGTACATTCTACTCAGTTTTGTTATAAATGTAAAATCCTTCTAAAGAATAAAATCTATTAAAATATTTTCCAGATTTTCAGTTTTACCCAAGTTAAGAGGGGGGTTCAAAATATCTAATTTTCATCACTGGGAATTACTTTGATTTTTATTACTCCATAAATACCCAAATAAAACTAAATCTTACAGTTGAAGATCACATTTTGCTCTAATTCTTCTTCTGACTACAACTTCTATTACTATTTTTGCAGTTTATCACCTTCTAAATATAATTGGAACATCTTTATAATTGTGATTATGAAAGTATTCTTCAGTGGGTTATATTTGCTTTAGTTCGTTGCTTTTGTTGTTTTCTAGAATTAATACTTGTTACCAAATTCCTTCAGCTCCCTCTCTTGGAATACTTTGTCCTCTGACCTGGCCTACTATCCTGAGAATTTTCTTTCTTACTCCTCTTACTAGATTCTCTAATTCCTGGATCTCATAGTTTATTCTTTCTTGATTTTATTTATATTTTGAACAAAATACAGACTCTAGTTTGTTAAGGGAAAAACTACATGTAGCGAAGTTTTTCAGATACAGATTATTTGAAAATACCTTTAAAAAACAAAAGTGAGTAGGGGCGCCTGAGTGGCTCAGTGGGTTAAAGCCTCTGCCTTCGGCTCAGGTCACGATCTCAGGGTCCTGGGATCGAGCCCCGCATCGGGCTCTCTGCTCATCAGGGAACCTGCTTCCCCTTCTCTCTCTGCCTGCCTCTCTGCCTACTTGTGATCTCTCTCTGTCAAATAAATAAATAAAATCTTAAAATAAAATAAAATAAAAAATAAAGCAAACAAAAATACCTTGACTTAACTGAGATACTGGTTTGAAAAGGTTCGACTTGCTTTCCTTCCAGAGTTTTGAATAAAATATACTATCTTCTCTCACCTAACTTTGCTGCCGAAAGGCTATTACAATTCCTATTCACTCACTTTTTTTTTTCCCTATTTCTTTCTCTCTTCTGGAAATGTCTCTGTTGCCACACAAGTTTTTAATAATGTTATTTGAGATATATATATATATATATATATATATATATATATATATATTATAACATATAAATATATATGTTATTTGATATATATATATAAATTTGTGGCAAATTACTCAGTGATCTACTTCAACATGGATGCTTATGTTCATAATATTTATTTATTTGACTTATTCCCTTCTAATTTTTTTATTTTCAGTTCCTGAAATTCTTATTTGTTGAATATAGGATTATTGTAGGACCAATGCATTTTGTACTATTAGTTCCTTTATCTTTTTTCTTTCATAGTATATAAATATCGTAGAATTTAGATCCTGACATCTTTTTTTCTCTGTCATATATTTCTTATCTGAGAAATAATTATTATTTTCTCATTTTCCTCATTATATAATGTGTTGAGGTTTCATGGTAAATATTATCTGATTATGTTATATATTTTTATATTTCTTATATTTCTGTATTATTGTTTCTTCCTGTTCCTCTTCCTCTCTTCCTACCTCCTTGAGTTGTTTTCCTGTTCGGGTCTTTATCTTTCAGATTAAGTTATTTCTTCAACAGGCTGGTGCTGATTAGCATTCCAGTCATATTTTAAACTAAATCACAAATTGATTAGAAGCTTTTTGTGCATTGGTGTACTTATTAAATGCCTGGTATTTTCAGTGAGTGTGCTGATGGGAATCCAGAGTTTTTATTGAAATGTAGACAAATACCAAAATATAAAGGTGTCTTTGCCTGCTCAGATTCTCCAAAGAAGAAACTGCCAATCAATTTTCTCTGTGATAAGGTGTGTCTGTGTGTGTGTGTGTGTGTGTGTGTGTGTGTGTGTGTGTTGAGAGGGAAAGCCAGGGAGGCAGAAAGAGAGGCAAGACTTTAAGCAATATTCCAGTGTTCTTGGATATTTCCAGCAGAAGGATCCACCTGGCTGCCATTTGTTTAGTAAGTTGAGTTCTAATTAATAGACGTGTTTTCTCTAAAACTTATTTTCCTGTCCTATTATTCATAATATTCCTGGGTCTGGATGCTTTATAGTTTAGTGAGTCCCCGGTCTCTTGTTAGAAAGATTGGGGGTAGTGTGTGTGTGGGAGGGTACTTGTCTCAAGCTTCAGACATGGGAGCAAATTTGAAAGCTAATTGCCCTTGGACTTTCAACCAATTTTTATTTATGACTCCTTCATCTTTCACTTTCAGTGATACTTGATGGCTTCATTTCTGAGCCTTATCAGTGTGTTGTCTATTTTCTAAAAATATTTTATTTATTTATTTGACAGAGAGAGAGAGAAAGAGAGAGAGAGAGAGAAACACAAGCATGGGAGTGGGAGAGGAAGAAGCAGGCTTCCTGCTGAGCAGAGACCCATGTGGGCTTGATCCCAGGATGCTGGGATCATGACCTGAGCTGAAAGCAGCCGCTTAAGGACTGAGCCACCCAGGCACCCCAGTGTGTTGACTATTTTAAGGACTTGCTTTTTCCTATTGCAACCACTTAAGATTAAGATATCCCAACTTTAGTTTCTTCTCTAGATATTTTCAATCTTCTAAAAGCTTGTTGATATCTTTAATAAACACTTTCCTTTCACTTGTATTGAATATTGGATTAATAGTAGTTTATTACTCCAATCTAATTTATTGCTAATATAGGAGGGAAATGAAAATATATTTCTAATCCATTATATTTCACCAGAAGTCATATAAAATAAAATTTACTCTTCGGGCGCCTGGATGGCTCAATCATTTAAGCATCTGCCTGCAGCTCAGGTCGTGGTCACCAGCTCCTGGAATTGAGCCCCACATCCAGCTCCCTGCTTAATGGGAAGTCTATTTCTCCCTCTCCCTTTGTCTATCACCCCTGCTCATGCTCTCTCTCGCTTGCTCTCTAAATAAAATATTTTTAAAAATAATAAAATAAAGTTTACTCCTTATCCAAGACTGAATCATTAAGAACTTTTTTTCCTGTTATCCAGTGACCTCAACTTACTGTTTTGGTACACATTAAATGCTAATTACTTATAAACCTATTGTCAACTTTAGGTTGACATCAATCTACCTTTAGCTGATGTTCCATTCTTAATAAGAATATTACATTTTTGAGTAATTTATTACCAGGCCTATTTAGTTAGGAGAAACAAAAATAATTCAGTTGTTGAAGAGCCAAATTTAAATGGCTACTATACTCAATCTATGTTTACAAAGTAAGTTCTAATAAAGAAGATGTGGTACATACACAGTGGGACATTATTTAGCCAGGAGAGAGGAGGATATACTGTCATTTGTGACAACATGGTGGAATCTTGAGGGCATTATGCTAAATGAAATAAGTTAGAGAAAGAAAAATAATATATGATACAACTTCATATGTGGAATTTGAAAAGACAAACTCATAGAAAAATAGAGTATTGGTTACCAGGTGCTAGGGGTGGGAGAAATGTAGAGATGTTGATCAAAGATTACAAACCTAGTTATAAGATGAATAAGTTCTGGGGATGTAATGAACAGTTTGGTGATTATGATTAATAATACTGTATTATATACTTGTAAGTTGTTAAGAAATTAGATCTTAAATGTCTTCACTACAAAAAAGAAATGGTAGTTATGTGTCATGATGTGTTAGCCAATGCTATGGTGGTAATCATTTTGCAGTATATAAGTTTATCAAATTAACACATACACCTTAAACTTATACAATGTTATATGTCAATTGTATCAATAAAGCTGTGAGGGGAGTACAGTGGAATGTGATGATGTAAGATGTAGGATGGAATATTTATATTTATATTTGTGTAATATAAATATATATTTATAATTATATTTATATATCATATTATATATATTTATAATATAAATATAAATAACATTCATAATACTTATATAAATATTAGAAGGAAGAAAATATACTTAAATAATAAAATGTTTAAATTATTTAAACAATTTAAATTAAAACAATTTAAATTTAAATGATGAAAAGAGATTACAAGAGAAAGATATTATATGGAATAAAAGAATTCCTCATCAGTGTTATCTATTAGACTGTGAAATAGATTTTCTCTGGAAATTATACTATTCTGGTAGTTCCATATTTTTCATCATTGAGAACGTCATGAGTTGGGCCAAGTATATTCTAAATCCATGATGATATCTACTTTAGAGTTTTGTTAGAACTTTATGTTATGCTTAAACTTTTATATTATGCAAAAGGACATGGTTTGGTTTGATAAAATTATGAGCTGATAAAATTTGCAAAATGATGAATAGTTTCTTTTTTCCAACCAAGAACTAGAGTTTTTTTTTCATAATTAAACTTATATTGAATAAAAATTCAATTTCAATGATTTCAATATGTCATTCTTCCTAAACCAAACTTCATTTATTATATGTCAAAAACCACTATAAATGTATGATATTAGAAGTGCAGCACCTTTGTGAATGATTCATTGTTCAGTATATGAACTTGTGAAAAGGAAAATTAGAGTCATAATTCTTCTATATCTAACTAGAAACTTATTTTTGTACAAGGAAAAGATAAATGATTCTTTTTTATATTCTATATACTTTAAAGAAATGATTAGCAGTCAAATAAAATAAATCTTAAACTATAAAAAATGCTCAAAATTGATGTCTAATTTTCTTTGCCCCAAAGCATATTAAAGATTTCTTTCCACATCAAAGAAACATCCTACAATTTTATATGTCAATAGGAATTTTCTACAATTATTTGTTTACAAATTAATAGTTTAAATGATTTAAGTTAATGGAGTTCAGGTGTCCTTACATTAGGATAGTTAAGTCTAAACTGATTTTTATGCATTTACTAAAATCTAGTATTTTGATTTTGTATGAGTTATTTTAAAATGATACAGAATCTGTAATTTATAGAGTATTATATGCTTCTCATTATTTTGTTTTCATTCTTTACATTTTAAATTATTTCTTCCAGGATTTATGTTCTGAAGTGTTTCCCCATTTTACTAATATAGAAGTCTGAAGAATTCTCTAAATTCATAATCCTCTAAATTCAAATTCAACTAATTCTTCACAGGGTCCTTCAATCCAGTTTTGAAACATCATCCCTTCTGTGAGCAAAACATGAAATTTCTTATTTCTGTATATTGTCACAATGCTCAGGTGATGTACCCACTAAATATTTGATGAGTGAATTAAAGACTTGAGTGATAATTGACTTCATTATGATCCCTTTTGTAAAATGTTTACTGATCTATTACTTATTTGCCTAACTTGCTTCTGTTCCTGTGACACTTGGAATTCACCCTGATGTGGTGCTTATAAATATTCTTAAAGCTATGTAGGAATTTATCACTAACCACATCTAGACTATATGCTTACTATTAAATGTTATCTCTTGTCTTTGAATGGCTTACCTACCAGGCGTCATTAGTTTTGGTTATTTATTACTAAATAGCACATTATTCAAAAATTCAGTCACTTAATCCATTCCAAAACTTAGTGCCTTAAAACAAGAGACATTAGATTTTCTTCTATGATCAGGAATTCAGAAAGGCTTAATAAGGATGGATTTTTCTCTGCTCCTCATTGAGGCTGAGGGACTAATTTGCCTATGTCTGACCCTATAGCTAGGATGGCTGGAATGCTGAGACCTTTCTGTACTTTTAATCAATTATCCTTCAAAACTTGTCTCTCCTTGTTATTGTGCATCTCTCATTCTTCAGGGCATTTATGTCCATCTAGCCTCCCCAGTTATGACAGTGAAAGTTTCTGTATGGGGTGGCTGAAGCTTCCTAAGAGGGTAAGAAAGGAAGTTGCAAGATTTCTTAAAATCTAGTCACCAGAGTCATTTCTGCCTTATTCTCCTTATAAAAAGAAATCACAGGGCCATCCCATATTCATTGTAGGAGAAATAGATTCTACTTGTTGATTGGAGAAGTGCCAAATTCCATTGCAAAAGGGAGACATTTTTGCAATTATCTTTGTAAACAATCTTCCATAGGTACTTAATTAATTAATTTCCTGCTTAGATGATACTTCTCATCTGAAAAAGAGACATTTGGAATAGTTAATTTTTTTTAAGATTTTATTTTATTTATTTTACAGAGAGAGAGACACAGCAAGAGAGGGCACACAAGCAGGGGGAGTGGGAGAGGGAGAAGCAGGCTTCCCACTAAGCAGAGAGCCTGATGCCAAGCTGGATCCCAGGACCCTGGGATCATGACCTGAATCAAAGGCAGATGCTTAATGACTGAGCCACCCAGGCACCCTGGAATAGTTTATTTTTTAAGATACGTTTCTGCTCTAAAATAAGAAATAAGATTTTCTACATAACTTTTCTAGGACAACTCTGGGCTGCTTTTCTGAGAAGGTTAATAAATAACCAAGACAGTGATAAAGAGACCATCACTCTTAAGTTTGAATGAAAATTGAAAGTAAATATTCTGGATTTGTAAAAATTTCTTTAAAATTATTGTTCTATCTCCATTAGCATTGCTCAGTAAAATTGGCCTCTCTACTGTGAAAGTTAATCAGTTTTGATATACTATATCCCTAAGAATTATGTTGTCAGTCCAACTTACACTAAATAAATTAATAAGCAAGAAAAAGCAAGATAATTTATCTTATTAAAGACAATAAATTTTGGAACACTAAATCAAAAACTAATGATGTACTGTATGGTGACTAACATAACAACAACAAAAAAGGACATCTTCTATTCCTGGCCATAAAAAAAAAGACTCATCAATATATACATTTTTCAAAGTGTGCATATAGGTCTTTTATATGGAGAATTATTTAATGCATCAGTTGTGTATACTTACAGAATGACATCAAGGGGTGATGTCATAGTGATTCTTTTTTGTTAACTGTCTATAAGCATACCTAATAAATAACTGTATGTTTTTACTGATTATTTTTCAGTTTTCCGTGTATTATGTTTGTTCTAGTTATATTTATTAGGAAACATTTTTAGGAAGATGACTAAATTTATTTATAAATTTGAACTTGTGTTTTGTATATCCTTTTAAATTTTATTCTTCTAGTAATTCCTTTTTGTGCATTAAAAAATAGTATTGGTGTGTCACAATTATGTACATATTTGGTATTTTTTTTTACCATTGTTAATGGTGGGAGGTCTATGCTGGAATACTTCAAGCTGGGACTATAAGGAGTAGACACAAATTTTACAGTAGATAATCTATTCTTTAGTGATTACTTCTTCCTCAGAATGCATTATTACTCATTTTATGAACAATGGTCTGTAAGAGGAGAAAAAAAAGATAGACTTCCGGTCTCACCCATCCTAAGAATGAATTGTATGGCTTTTTTACTCTATTGGGAAAAAAAATACATTGTCCCATATATCGCAGTTCATAAAAAAGTAGAAAGTGGGATGTGATTAAGAAGAAATTACTCTATAAAGAAATGCCACCTAAACAAGAATTTATGTTTCATATGTTTTCTCCTCATTAATACAGTATTTAAGGTTGTATTTCAGATAATTATTTTTCAGATGATACACATAAATTGGTGGATTAAAATTTCATAAAACCCTGTTTTCTGGAGGAAGCAGATTTTAGGAATGTCAGACAGTAATTGAGTTATTTGACAGAATATAAAGCCCAATATTTTAGGATTGATACAAAGGTCGGCTAACATAACTATTTACTAGCAGATTAAAGATCTAGAAGAGAATAGGGGTTTGTCCCATTAATCTGAAGAAATCTTCACTTGCAAACTGTCCTATCCTATTGATATGTCAGTATCAATTCAGAAATTACACAACACTGCTTGAATGTCTAGCAGGAAGTAAACTGGAGAATTACAAATATTCCCTTTTTATTCTTCTTTATATACTTTACCTAGTACTCCCTATGTGACTAAATTTGTTTCTCGTTCTTATTTTCAAAATCAATGATATTTCTATTTATTTTTTTAAAGATTTTATTTATTTGACAGAGAGAAAGAGAGCTCACAAGTAGGCAGAGAGGCAGGCAAAGAGAGAAGGGAAGCAGACTCCCTGTTGAGCAGAGAACTTGATGCAGGGCTCCATCCCAGGACCCTGAGATCATGACATGAGCAAAAGGCAAAGGCTTTAACCCACTGAGCCACCCAGGTGCTCCGATATTTCTATTTATATATTGAGTAGAATGTAATCCTATAATCTCCTTTGACTTCATTATTATGATAAATTTCATAGTTATATGAAAATGTTTTTTAAGTCATTGGGCTAATGTGCGGTTCTAAGCAGAGATGTATACTATATATTTGTCAGAAGTTGGTAAGAAATTTTCAAAAAGGTGTCAATTCTAAATGAAAAATGGTAGGAAGACATTTTTTCTCTAATCAAGGTGCAGTGGACTGCAAAGGACGAATCTTTTGAGAGTGTAGTTCCATGCTTAGAGTATAATTGCTATTGTTATATAGCTTGACTCATCATAAATATTCTTTTTTTTAATAGAGGGCATTTTTTAGAGTAGTTTTAGATTCACAGCAGTACTGAGCAGAAAATACAGAGATTTTTCCTATACTCTTTGGTCCCATGCATGCCAGCACCTCCTGTCAACATCCTGCACTGCCATGATATATTTGTTACAATTGATGAACCTATATTGACTCATAATTATCGCCTGAAGTCCACAGTGTACATTAGGGTTCACTGTTAACTTGGTACATTCTTTGGCTTTGGAAAAATGTGCAATGACATATATCCATTATTAAAGTATTATACAAAGTAGTTTCACTCCGCAAAAAATCCTCTGTGCTCTGCCTATTCATTCCTCTTTCTTCCCAACCCCTGATCTTGTTACTGTCACCATAGGTTTACTTTTTCCTGATATCATATAGTTGGAATCATAAACTTTTAGGTCTATGATTCATTTTGAGTTAAGTTTTGTGAAGAGCTACATTGTCTAGTTTTGTTTTGTTTTTTTTTTAATGAGAATATCCAGATTTTCTAGCATCATTGGTTGTTTCTTTTTCTGCACTGTATTGCTTTCGCTTACTCAGTTTACTGTATTTACACAGGTCTGTTTCTGGGTTCTGTGTTCTATTCTGTCAATCTATTTGTCTCTTCTTTTACCAATACCACCTCTTTTACCAATACCACCTGTGTTGATGATTGAGGCTTTCTAGTAAATCTTGAACTGAGGTATTGTCAGTCCTCCCACTTTGTTCTTTTCTTTCGATATTGTGTTGGCTATTATGGATCTTTTGCCTATCCATATAGGCAAATCCATATAAATATTGAAATATGTTTGTTTATACTCATAAATTAACTTGCTGATATTTTGGTTGAGATTTCGTTGAATCTATAGATCAAGTTGGGAAAAACTAACCCCCTTGACAGTATCGAGTCTTCTTATCCATGAACATGAAGTATCTCTATATCTTTTTAGTTCTTATTTTATCTGTTTCATCAAATTTTATAGTAAATTTCTTTAAAAAGACTTTCCTGTTGGGGTACCTGGGTGGCTCGGTGGGTTAAAGCCTCTGCCTTTGGCTCAGGTCATGATCTCAGGGTCCTGGGATCGAGCTCTGCATCAGACTTTCTGCTTGGCGGGGAGCCTGCTTCCCCCCCTCTCTCTACCTGCCTCTCTGCCTACTTGTGATCTCTCTCCTCTCTGTCAAATGAATGAATCAAATCTTAAAAAAAAAAAAAAAGACTTTCCTGTGCACTGAAGTGTTTATGAAAAATGCCCCTTTATGAACAGACTATAAGAAATAATTGTTATTTATAATGTATTTTCCCAGTAAAATTTGAAAGGAATTACCTGGGAAAACCAGAAGGTATTGAGTCTAATAGTATTCAAAAGAGAAATAGTGAAAATTATTTTTTTACATTTGTAAAATCTCTTAGAGATGTCACCTAAAATTAGACAACATAATCCTGACTCATACCTGCCAAATTCTCTTCTAATAGTCAGAACAATGAAAAGAGATTTAGCTAAATGGATAAATTGAATTGAAAGGTCAAACTTCACAAGTTTTTTCTACTACCACCAATTTATTTATTAGACAATTTATGCCTGAGTTAATAGTATAATGTTCTAGAGAAATTTGTGAAGACATTTACCTTGGTATTTAAAATGTTAAATATGAATAAAATGCAATTTTATCAGTTATATTTTCAGTGAGAATAACATCTTGAGATAAATTTCATAACTGTATGCTTTCATACTGTTTTATTAAGAATTTGATGAGTTTTGTAGTGAAAATATAATTATAATAACTTTAAGAGGAATTAGAAATATATCTCAAATCAGTCCAAAATAACTGTGCTATATTTACTTTTCAAAAGAAAGTTTACATTGTTCACCACAAAAAAAGTGAACTAATGTTCACAATTAAACATTTATTTTTCACTGTTTAATTTGTGAATATTTCATACAAGTCAATTTTTTAGAATGTTGTAACTTTAATCTCATGACTATATTTAAAGGATTCTAGTTCCATAAGTTGTTAATATCAATATTAATATCACTTTGTGGCTGACTTTATTGGATATTTCTTCAGTCCTATTTTTGTTTTAATATTTGAGTTATTGTCATCATTAACATTCTTCACCACTCTCTTTTTCTTGAAATAATCTTCCCTTAGCTTTTTATCACCATGCTCTCCTAGTTTTTGTGTTATTTCCCTGATAACTCCTCCTTCTTGGCAAACATTTCTTCCCCTCATATTCTTTAAATCCTAGTACCATTGACATACAGTTTTTATATGTGTTTTTGTTATATATGCATTCAAAAACAATCAAAAGTTGTTTTTTATCAATCTTATTTGACATCTCAAGATTACATTTTCTACCAACAATTTTAACAATAACTTTATAGTTTATTCACTATTCTATGTGTTATGCAGTATATTTTTCTTCAGGGTAGAAGGTAGAAATCTAACTTTATATTTCCTCCAAAAGCTAGGCAATTAGTATAGTGGGATACTAAATCCAATATATAGCAATATTTATCTTTGAACTCCCTTGTTTACTGTTTTTCTAGTTGACCATTCCTTTCCATGGTCCCTTTGGATTAGTATATATGTATATGTATGGTTTTTTTTCTCTCTTTCTTTTTATCGTAGTATCTTTTGGGGTATTTTGTTGTTGTTGTTGTTGATGATGATGTCCTGCTTTCCTGTGTGCGTCCTGCTAATTATTTTACAACCTTCTGTTTATGACTCCATTATCTAAAGGTTTGGGCTAGGACAGATTCCATTATGAAGTGCTCTCATTTGCCCTGCAATTCTCCCTTACACTTACTAGCATTGGCATTTTACACAAAGTTATAGAATTCTTTGACTGACATTCATTTACCTCTTCTGACTAAGCTCTACTGGGGCCACAACTATATCTCTTGCTGAGTTTTTTTTTTTGTTTGGTTGGTTGGTTGTTTTGTTTTGTTTTGTTTTTTTCATGAGTGTGTCCTTACTATCTACTGTGCTGCCTAGTTTGGGGTAGATATTCAATAACTTTGTTGAATAATTGGTGTAGATTTGTGATACTTTTTTGACATGACATTCTAGAAGTACTATTGTTAAGTGATAAAATGAAATAAGCTGCTTTTTAAAATTTGGTATGTATAAATTAGTAACATTAGTAATTATGGCATAAACAAGATATGAATCACTATCTGATCAGTGAAAACTAAGACTGATTAACTTCTCTAGTGAAATGCATCCCTTAAGTAAAACTCTAGTATTTAAAACTGTTATTTAATATAAAATAAAGCTTTTTAAAAACTCCCTATAAATTTCTATATTCATAAAACATGTTCACTGAATTATGGAAAACTAGTTTTTAAAAAATCTTTTATTTTAATATTATTTTTTAATACAGATTTTATTTATTTATTTTTGGGGGGAGAGAGAGAGCACACACCAGTGAACAGGGGAAGGGGCAGAGAGAGAGGAAGAGAAGCAGACTCCCTGCTGAGTGGGGAGCCCAATGAAGGGCTCAATATCATAACCCGAGATCATGACCTGAACTGAAATCAAGAGGCAGACACTTAACTGACTGAGCCCCCAGGTGCACCTTTTAATACTGTGTTAAAGTGGAGTTTTTTTCCCTAAAATTGTCTCTTTACCATATGATTAATATCTATTTTATTAAATTGCTTGTTTTGTAACCAAAATGTTACCAGGAAAACAAAAATAATTATTCAGGGAGGTTTAACTTAATAATTTTTATTTCATAAAATGATCTCCCTATAACCCCCTCTTCCAAATATTCACATGTTATTGTTCACTAAATGGGAGATATCTTTAAAAATTTATTAGCATAATGATACTGAAGTTGTTTCTTTTTCAACTTAAAGATTTATTTATTTTAGAGAGTGAGAGAGAGAAAGAGAGCACACTAGAGGGAGGGATAGGGAGTGGGAGAGAAAATTTCAAGCAGACTCCATGCTGAACATGGATGGAACACAATGCAGGGCTGATCATACCCCTGAGATCATGACCTGAGCTGAAACCAAAAGTCTGATGCTTAACTGATTGTGCCACCTAGATTCCCCTCATTTTTAATTAATATAGCTTAATTTTAGAAATGCCTTAGATTTATAGAAAAATTGAGTAGAAAGTACAGTGTTTCCATATCCCTCTGTTCCTCTACCCCACACCCCCTGCACAGTTTTTCAAATTCTAACAACTTGCATTAGTGTGGTACATTTGAAGATTTGCAAAGAAAATTGAGGAATCAATACTAATACCCTATTATTAATTAAAGTCCATTATTTACATTAGAGCTCATTTTTTGTGTCGTACAGTTGTATGGGTTAAAAATAGATGATGTCATATATTTACCATTGCAGCATCATATCTAAGAATCCCCTTTGCTTTATCTATTCATTCTTCCTTTCCTCCTCTCAAATTCCTGGGAACCACTGATCTTGTTATTGTGTCTAGTTTTGTCCTTTCCAGATGTGATATAATTGGAATCATTCAGTCTTTCAGACTGGCTTCTTTCACTGAAAAATAGGTATTTAAGATTCCTTCATTTGTTTCTATCACTTGATATCTGATCTTTATATCACTAAATAATATTCCATTGTATGGAAATACCACAGTTTATTTACCCATTCACCTACTGAAGGGCATCTTGGTTGCTTTCAAATTTGGGCAATTGTGAATAAAGTTTCTGTAAACATCATTGTGCATGTTTTTGTGTAGACATTAAATTTTCAGTTCATTTGGGTAAATATGAAAGAGTTCATTATCTGGTCATAATGTAAGCAATATTTATGAAAGTTCCAGCTTGTTTTCCAAATAACTATGCCATTTCATATTCCCAATGGCAATGAATGAAAATTTGTATACTGGAAATCTCATCAAGATTTGATGTTGTTATTGTTTTTGACTTGTATTCTAATAAGTGTGAAGTAGGATCCTGTTTTAATATGTTATCGTCTAATAACATGATGCTAAGTTTTTGTGGATATTTTGTGTTTTTGTTTTTTAATGCTTATTTGCAATCTGTAGATCTTCTTTGGTGAGGTGCTTCTTCAGAACTTTTGTTCACTTATTATAATTGGATCAATTTTTTCTTGAGCTTTAACGGTTCTTGGTATATTTTGGATAAAAGTCCCTTATTAGATACATGAGTTATAGATATTTTCTATTAATCTGTGTGGCCCCACTTTTAATTTTCTTGATAATAACTTTCATAAAAGATTGTTCCAGCTCTTTGAAAAAAACTGGTGGAATTTTGATCAGGATGACATTGAAAGTATAGATTGCTCTGGGAAGTATAGACATTTTAACAATGTTTATTCTTCTGATCCATGAGCATGGAATGTTTTTCCACCTTTTTGTGTCTTCAATTTCTTTCATGGTGCTGGGAAAACTGGACAGCTATATGTAGAAGAATGAAACTTGACCATTCTCTTACACCATACACAAAGATAAACTTGAAATGGATAAAAGACCTCAACATGAGGCAGGAATCTATCAAAATACACGAAGA
>CM052809.1:57482095-57543889 GCA_028533885.1 Nasua narica | reverse complement strand
ATAGGCAGTAACCTCTATGACATTAGCCACAGCAACTTCTTTCAGGACATTTCTCCAAAGGCAAAGGAAACAAAAGTGAAAATGAACTTTTGGGACTTCATCAAGATAAAAAGCTTCTGCACAGCGAAGGAAACAGTCAACAAAACAAACAGGCAACCCACAGAATGGGAGAAGATATTCGCAAATGACACTACAGACAAAGGTCTGATATCTAAGATCTACAAAGAACTCCTCAAACTCAGCACTCACAAAACAGATAATCACATCAAAAAGTGGGCAGAAGACATGAACAGACAGTTCTCCAAAGAAGACAAACAAATGGCTAACAGACACATGAAAAAATGTTCATCATCTTATCCATCAGGGAGAATCAAATCAAAACCACACTGAGATACCACCTTACACAGGTTAGAATGGCCAAAATCAACAAGACAGTAAACAACAAATGTTGGAGAGGATGTGGAGAAAGGGGAACCTTCCTCCACTGTTGGTGGGAATGCAAGATGGTGCAGCCACTTTGGAAAACAGTGTGGAGATTCCTCAAGAAATTCAAAATAGAGCTACCCTATGACCCTGCAATTGCACTACTCGGTATTTACCCCAAAGAAGCAGATGCAGTACAAAGAAGGGCCACATGTACCCCAATGTTCATAGCAGTAATGGCCACAATCGCCAAACCGTGGAAAGAACCAAAATACCCTTCAACAGATGAATGGATAAGGAAGATGTGGTACATCTATACAATGGAATATTATGCCTCCATCAGAAAGGATGAATATCCAACTTTTGTATCAACATGGACGGGACTAGAAGAGATTATGCGGAGTGAAATAAGTCAAGTGGAGAGAGTCAATTATCTTATGGTCTCACTTACATGTGGAGCATAAGGAAAATCATCAAGGGCATTATGAGAAGGAGGGGAAGGGTAAAGGGGGGGAAATCGGAGGGGGCGATGAACCACGAGAGACTGTGGACTCTGAGCAACAAACTGAGGGGTTTGGAGGGATGGGGGTGGGGGGTTGGGTGAGCCTGGTGGTGGGTATTGAGAAGGGCACGTATTGCATGGAGCACTGGGTGTGGTGCATGAACAAGTAATCGTGTAACACTGAAAAAATAAACATTTGGGAAAAAATAGCTTTCACAAAAGAGTTTTTAATTTCAATGAAATCTGATTTATCAAATTTTTCTTTCACAAATGCCATTTTATTTTTAAATTTTTTTATTATGTTCAGTTAGCCAACATAAATGGTGTTTTAGATGTTGTGTCTAAAAAGTTATTTTCAACCCCAGTGTCACCTAGATTTTCCTTAATGTCAGTTTTTAAGAGTTTATAGTTTCATGCTTTAAATTTAGGTGTAAAATCCATTTCGAGTTAATTCATCTGAAAGACTAAAGATTCATGTCTAGATTCATTTGTTTTAACATGTGCACATCTGGTTGTGCACCAGCATCAGCTCCTTTTGTTGAAAAGACTATCCTTTCTCCATTAAATTGCCTGCTCTTTGATCAAAGTTCATTGGCTATCATTGTGGTGGTCTATTTCTGGTTTCTCTAATCTGTTCCACTGATCTATTTTTCTTTTTTCCCCCATACCAAGCTGTCTTGATTACTGTAGCTTTATAGTAAGTCATGAAATTAGGTAGTACCAGTCCTTAAACTTTTTTTCCTTCCTTTTCAATATGGTATTAGCTATTCTGGGTCATTTGCCTTTCCATATAAACTATAGGTATGTTTGTCAGTATCTACAAAATAACCGACTGGGATTTTGATTAGAATTGCATTGAATCTATCGATCAACTTGTGAAGAGCTAACGTGTTAATGATATTATTGTCCTGTATATGAACATGGGATATCTCTTCATTTATTTGTTGATTTCTTTAATTAGCTTTTTATAATTAGTTTTTCCTAAATATTTATCTTTTTTATTTTAATTTAATACTCATATTTCTAATTGATAATTGCTGATAGATAGGAAAGGACTTGAATTTTGCATATAAAATATATCCTGAAAGTTCTCTATAATCACATTGGTTGCAAGAATATGTTATATATATATATATATATATATATATATATATATATATAATATTCTTTTGGATTTTCTACATGAACAATCATATCATCTACCAAAAAAAGACAATTTTATTGCTTTTTATCCCTTATATTTCCTTTTTAAAAATTGTGTTGGCTAAGACTATCAGTACAGTGTTGAATAGGAGTGGTGAGAATAGACATCCTTGTCTGATCCTTGGTCTTGGGAAAAAACATCTATGTACCATTAAGTATTTTGCTAACTGTAAGACTTTTTTTTTGGTGGATGTTCTGTATTAGTTTTATTTGGTCATGGTGTATAATTCCCTATAAATTTTTAGGTTTGATCTGCTAATATTTTATTGAATGTTAGTTACATGTATGTTCATGAGATGTATTAGTATGTAGTTTTTCTATTCTGTAATTGTTCAGTATTCCTATTCTGTAATTGTTTTGTCTGGTTTGCTTTTAGGGTAATAAACCTAATAGAATGAGTTAATAAGTATTTTTTCTGCTTCTGTTTTCTAGAAGAGATTATGTATACTTAGTATTATTTCTTCCTTAAATGTTTAATAGACTTCACTGGTGAAACCGTCTAGGCCTAATGTTTACTACTTTGGAAGGCTATTATTGAATCAATTTCTTAATAGATAAAGCTTTATTCAGGTTGTGTGTTTCTCCTTTTATGATTTTCTGTGTCTTATGTCTTCGAAGATGTTGGTCTGGTTCATCAGTTTTCATATTTGTGGGCATAGAGTTTTTCATAATATTTCTTTATTATGTTTTTGTTGTCCATGAGATCACTAGCTACAGGCTCTTTCATCTCTAATATTAATAATGTATTCGTTTGGTTTATTTTTTGATTACCGTGACTTGAGATTTATCACTTTTATTAATCTTTTCAAAGAACCAATATTTAGTTTCATTGATTTCCTATACTGATTTTATGTCTTCAATTTCAATGACACATGACTTAGTTTTTATTATTTTTTCTGCTTGCTCTGGATGTAATTTTCTCTTACATTTCTAATTTCCTATGGAGGAAGATTGAATTATCAGTCTTAGATTGCTCTTTTCTTTTTTTTTTCTTTTTTTTTTTTAAAAGATTTTATTTATTTATTTGGGGTGGGTGGAGAGAAGGTCAGAGGGAGAAGCAGACTTCCAGCAGAGCTGGGAGCCTGATATGGGACTTGATCCTGGGTCTCTGGAATCATGACCTGAGCCAAAGGCAGTCACCCAACCAGCTGAGCCACCCAGGCACCCAGATTGCTCTTTTCTAAAGTTTTTTTTCAATATTAAAATTTTTCCTCAAAGCATTACTTTTGTCACATTATTCACATTTTTATGGTGGGTTTTTTTTTTATTTAGTTTAAGATATTATTTTTCTCAAACTCTTATTTGACCATGTGTTATTAAGTCATTTAAGAAATCCCCAAGTATGGGACGCCTGGGTGGCTCAGTTGGTTAAGCAGCTGACTTCAGCTCAGGTCATGATCCCAGCGTCCTGGGATCGAGTCGCGCATCAGGCTCCTTGCTCGGCAGGGCCTGTGCCTCTCTCTGCCTCTGCCTGCTTCTCTGCCTGCTTGTGTTCTCTCTCTGTTAAATAAATAAATAAAATCTTAAAAAAAAAAATCCCCAAGTATTTTTAGTTATTTTTCTGTTATTATTTTCTCATTTAATTGTATTGTGGTATAAGAGAATATATTGAATTTTTTTTTTTTCTAAAATTGTTAAGATATATTTTATGGCCCAGAACCTAATCTATCTTGATGATTTCCCAATGTGCTTAAAGAGAATATATGTTCTGTGTTGGATGAAGTATTCTATAAATGTCAGTTAGATTCATATAATTGATGTTGCTAGTCATTTCAATTATAAGCTTACTAATTTTATGCTTTTTAGATATGTTCATTACTAATAAAGGAATGTTGAGGTCTCCAACTGCAATAATGGATTCATCTATTTTTTTATTGTGGTTCTATCTAGTTTTGCCCCATATTTTGATATCTGGTGTCAGATAAATACACAGTAAGGATTGTTTTTGTGTATCTGGTGACATGACCTCTTTATTATCTGTAATGCCCCTGTTTATCTCTGATAATTTTTCCTTGATCTAAAGCTGACTTTGAACTTAATACAGCTACTTTGGCTTCTTTTGATTAATGTTATTACAATATATCCTTTTTCCTTCATTTTACTTTTAATCCATCTGTGTAAAGTAGATTTCTTATAGTCAACATATAGTTAAGTATTTTGGTTTTATCCACCAACAGTTAATTTGCATTCACATTTGAAGTGATTGTTGATAAAGTGATTATTGATGTAGAACCTGGTTTAATGTCTCCCATATCTGTAACATATTTAATTCATCATCCTTGTTCTTTGTTTCTTTTTGTTTTCAATTCCTTCTGGCTTTTATCATTTTAATTCAACATTTATATGATTCCATTTTCTATCCTTTCTGAGTATATCAGATGTACTTATTTTTTAGAACATTTTTAGTGGTTGTTATAAAATTTACAATACACATTTACAACTAATCTAAGTGTACTTTCAAATAACACTATAATGCTTCATGGGTTGTGTAGGTACCTTAAAACAATATTCCATTTCTTCTCCCCTTTCTTCTGTATCATTGCTTTCATTAATTTCACTTCCTATTAAGCTATACTCATCAAATACAGTTTGCTATTATAATTTAAACAAATTATTGTGTGTTAAACAAATTAAGAATGTGAAAAGGAAAATATTTTATTTTACCTTCAATGATTCATTCTCTAACATATTTTTCATTTCTTCTTATAAATCCAAGTGTATGACTGATTGTTTTTCTTTGAATAACAACATTTCTTTCTTGGTATATCTATGAGTGACAAATTCTCTCAAGTTTTGTTTGTCTGAGAAAGTATTTTTTTCTTCACTTTTGAAGGATAATTTCACTGAATACAGAATCCTGGTGTTTTAATTTGTTCACTTGTTTGTTTTTCTTTTCTGACACTTTTAATATTTTACTTCCCTTTTCTCCTGCTTGCATGGTTTTTGAAAAGGAGTTATATGTAATTCTTATACTTATTTCTCTATCAGTAATCTTTCTTCCCCTTCCTAGACTTTTAAAATTTTTATCTTTGTCTCTGATTTTTTTATCTTTTGAAAATGATATACCTAGGTGTAAATTTTTTGGATATTTCCTGTTTGGTGTTCTTGAAACTTTCTAGATTAGTGGTTTGGTGTCTGTCATTAATTCAGGAAAATGGTGAGCCATTATTATTTCAAATATTTGTTGTTCCTTTCTCTCTTCTCCTCTGTTATTATATTTTCATTATATACATGTTAGACTTTTGTAATTATCCCTCAGTTCCTGGATCCTCTGTCTATTCATTTGTTTGTTTGTTTATCTCTTTGGTGTCAGTTTGGGAAGTTTATATTGACATATTTTCTAGGTTATTTATACTTTCCTTGGCTGTATCCAGTCTACTAATGAGTCCTTCAAAGGCACTATTCATTTCAGTTACAGTCTTTTTATTTCTATGATATCCTGTTGACTCTTCCTTTGTTTTCATCCTCATGATTACCTTACCCTTCTGATTTTTCACGTTGTCCACTTTTGTTGTTGTTGTTATTTGTTAGAGCCCTTACCACATTAATCATAGTTGTTTTAAGCCTACAGTCTGATAATTTCAGGATCTTTTCCTTATCAGAGTCTGGTTCTGATTCTTGCTTTGTCTCTTCAAACTTTTAACAATTTTCCTTTTTAGATTGTCCTGTGACTTTTTTGTGAAAGCTTGACATGATTTTCTAGTAAAAGAAACTGTGGTAAACAGGCCTTTAGTGTGAAGTTTTATATTTAGATGGCTAAAAGGTAGACTGTGTTTACTGTTTTTTGTAAAGGGTGAGTATCAGGCTAACTTCCTACTAGTGCCCTGTTTTCTTTAGACTTTCCTATAGTCTTGAGTTTTTCTAGAGACTCTTAAAAAAAAAAAAGATCCAAGCTTTGCAGTTCTTTTTGATGTAATCCATTGTTATATAAAACCCTGACTGATGTTGTGCTCAAATGTGGGGAAGGGAAAAAATAATCTATAATCCTATGGCTTTATTTCAGTCTCTTAGTGAGTCTCTGCCCATAGGCTGTGACCTTCACAATTGTTTTTCATCTCCCTTCCCAATTGCCCTTAACCTGCCTTTGGTGTCAGGAAGGCTAGAGAGAGTTGGAGTTTGGTATTTCCTTTCTCCTAGGTTGGCTGGGGAATTTTTATTAGATTTTTATCCTGATTGGGCTCCTAAAGGTAAAATTCATGGAAGTATGAGGCCCCCTAAGACTGGACATCCAGAGTTTTTTAACATTCAAGCTAGTCCACACGAAGGCTGCAGAAATTTATTATAGTTAAAGTGTTCCTACTAGCATTGGCTTGAGTGGTGGGCTTCCACTTTTGGATTTTTGCTTCTGGTAAGCTAATTCTCGATATTGTCCTTTTTCTCCAGCTTTCAGGAAGGTGGTTTGCCCTGTTACACTTCAATTCTCTGATGGGCCTAAGAAGAGATGATGATTTTCAGTTTGTTCAGCTTTTCTTTTTCCATTGTGAGAATAGGAGTGACACCTTCTAAGCTGTTTATCTGTACTGGAAATTGTATTCTTCTTTTTTTTTTTTTTTTAATAATCATTCTGTCTCTTTCTGTTCTCGCTTTTCTTTTGTTATCCTAGGCAATCCTGACTTATAAATATGCCACCAAAATCATTTACTATTCAGAACCTGTCACTGTCTGTATCCTTTGTATCTTATTGACTTTAAAATTTTTGAATGAAAGAAATCTTATCAGTCTTTGTCTAATTTGAAATTCTTAGCCTAAAATGTATAACACTTTCTTGATCTATTTTCTTACATAGCTAAATTTTACCTTACCAATGCAAAAATATATTAAAACTTTAAAAAATATAACTCAACTTTTCAAATGTGTATTTTCCCTAATTTACCAAGAAAATTATATTTTGAAGATAGAGCTTCTACACATTAAGAACATGAATGTAATTAGTCTTATATTTTGGTGGAAGTCCATTGATCAGTAAAAATGGCTAAGAAATAATTTGTGAGAAAGCACATAGTTTGAATAATTCACAATTTGGACAATCATAATGAAAGACACAGAGAATAAATGTATTAAACAGGACCAAAGAACACAAAAAATACCTTAGGGTGAATTTTTAATGAAAATTAACACTATATATTGGTAACATCTAAGTGAAATGTTCATAAAGTTTATACTTTCATGAAATGAAGTGTGGCTCTAAATGACTGTGTTAAGTACATCTTCCTGATTGCCATTGAACTTTTGAAGATTCTCTACCTTATTGATTGTTCCAGGTTAACTCTTATCTGAATAGTAGACTTTTCCTGATACATGCTCTTTGCATTTTACCTGCTTTTTCTTTATATTTAGAATGTCTAGTTTTCTCTACTGCTTGAGAGTAACATTGATACATTGTGTCCTAGTAATAGATAAAAGCATTGGATGTATCAAAATTGACTTTAGTTAAACATGCTATAAAAGTTGATAACAGATGACATTTATTTTCCTAATGGCTTTACTATCAAATCATATTTTCTTCAATTAGTCAATTAGCATTATAATAGGAACTTGAAATATTGATGGCCTTCCTAATCAAAGACAGTATTCAAAATGAAGGCATTTTGTGTGTGTGTGTACATAGAATATGAATGATAGACTATAAGAAAAAGGTTTCTTGTTTTGAATGAGACAATATGTGAATCAAGATTTCATCACCTGAAACACTTTTGTTTTCCCAACTTTCTGAAATCCTTCTATGCTGATGTTAGTTACATAGGAACACAGCTGTTCAGCAACTGACAAAACCAAAACCAAACAAACAAAAAAAATTTCACATTAGTATCTCTGTTCTGGCTGCTAGTTCATCAAAGATTAATTTCACCATGCATAGACTTCCTGGAGCTCAACAGAGGTGTACTTGTAAGGTGCCTGTAATTATATCATTTAGCTCTAAGTTATTATCCATAAGCTATAAAATCCCCTTTGTTATTGAAATATTTTTAGACAGTTTTATAAACTAAAAATATGACAAATAAGTAAAAATATATTTTCAACACAGTCAGATTTTGGCATTTTCTACATTCGAGGTTGTAAAATTTCTTATTCATACTCTTTTTATTATTGAAAGATCACTCATATATTGGTGCTTTTCTTATGATTTGAAAAAATTTTAAATATGTTATTGGCTTTTATCCAGAAAAATATATTTAATATAAATATTTAACATTAGAGAGCATAATTTATTGTGCCAGCCCCTAGTTTTCCTGCTGCATAGTGGTTAATTGCCTTGCATATGTCTTCCATGAAAAAAGTCTTTTGATTTCAGTGTATTTTAGAAACTAAAGGTGAACAAGAGATTTAAGTGGGTAACAAATAATCTTAACCCATCAAAACAATGAATGGACACTGTTCCACATATAAAGGCAATACTTTAAATAATATACTTTAGAATTTAAACACCTCTTTTAACAGAAAATATCTTAAAATCCTATTTGCCATATAAAGCATGGTATTCAGATAAAAAGGGTTAAATAAGTGTCAGGTTGCATTTGATCATTTTGTTATAGAATATAATGATTATCTCCTTTTCGATCAATAAAAACCACACTAAGCTTATGGTTAAATTTCAGTACGTGTTGATATAACATGTCTCAAAAGATAAAGGATTGTTTTGATTTATTGAGCTTCCTTCCCTTAGATAAAGGAATTGGTTTAATATTTATTATTTCATTATTTCTTTCACTTCATTTCAGCAGGAAAGTGACCAACTGGGGGAAGTTCTCTCTTGATGCATTAGCAATGAGGAAGAAAGTGACTGTGAAGAATTGGAAGAGGGAGCAGTATCACAGCCATGTGTCTTGGCCGCAGACCATACATACAAGGTGTGTTACATTTATCCTCTTTGAATGATATACTGAAATGCTGTACAACTCCTGTTGCTCTCTCTAGGGCAAGAATATCCCATGCAGCTAAGCTCTGGTCCATCGGAAAACATTGCCTTTAAATGAGTTTTCAACCATGTCCATAGGAGTGGAAGCCTGGGAGGCTTCAACCATGTCCATAGGAGTGGAAGCCTGGGAGGACCGGCAGTTCTCACTGCAAAATGCCCAGACAAATTGACCTCTTTTTGTTCATTTGATTGCCTATGTAAATTATACTCAATAGAGTGAAAACACATGAGGTATAAGAAAAAATAAAATCAGTTATCTATAAATTACTTGACTCCATTCAGAAGTTTTACTCCAAGAATGATATTCTAATGGTTCCTCTGTGTTTATCCCGATGCCCCCACATCATTTGTTTACTAAAGAGGGCTACTGATCTTGATGTTCTTTATGAGGTCTGGGACCAAGTTACCTTTGTCCTCATCTCTAGCTAGTATTCCACTGGACTGTAATGAAAAGTAAATGGATTAGAACAGGTATATAGAACAGCTACTGGTACATAGTAAACATTCAGAATGCATAGTTGTTACTATTCTCTTTTAATATAATGGGATTGGTTAGAAAAAACTTTTGGTTGAGAATTTCAGAATATGTGGTAAGTATTACATGCAAATTCTAATTTCAACAATAAGAAAAATTTTATAAAAGTGTAAATGTTTAAAGATTACAATTAACTCTAAATGTGTGAGAAATAGAACAAAATATGTTATAAAAGGGATGTCCTGTATTTCTTCCCATCAATTGAATCATGCTAAGAATTTGATCAATGTGTCTAAAACAGACTGGTATTTTTTGTTGAAAGGGATTTTTGGTATCACTTAAGTTAATGCATATTTGTTTTGGGGGCTATCTGTAATGGATCTCTCATCCTCACCCTGATGCATTCTACATTGCTTGTCAAAAGAGCAAATCTCATCAGCCTTAAGATTTTCCTACTCTCTTTGGCCACTTTTTTTTTTTTTTAATCAGTTCTACATCGCTAAAATTCAGAACCTCCCTGCAACCTCATGTTCTTACTCCATTTTCTATTTTACCTGTCAAAAGGTTAATATTATTTCTGATCTTTGCCTTTTCCACTCTGAGTTCCTGGACTTGACTCGATCCATGCCACCTGTCTGCTATTTCTCTCTCTTAGTTTCCTAAAAACTAATTGAGGGTAACATATGTTAATTGGGAAGCCTATTGTTATTGTTGTACTGGTGGCTATTATTGTTGTGAATGGTATATGCCAGACACTGAATCACTCATTGCAAATGTATCTCATTTAATCCCTAAAATAATTTTATGAAATAAGTATTACTTTTTTCTCAATATCACAGCAAAGAAGCTGAGTCATATAGAGATTAATAAATTTGACTAGAGTAGTTCAACTTTACTATCATAATTGGCAATGAATTTCAGTAAGTCTATTTAGGAAAACTATGGGGGAATGCTGTCTTATCATTGCAGATATGGGGAAGTTTATTCAACAAATATTTACTAAGTGTTTTTGTCCTAAATATTGTTAGATTTTAAGATTTCATAAAAACTAGTTGAATCATTTAAACTGTATTTTAGTTCATTTTTTGCTAACCTGCCAGAAATTAAATATTTTCTCAAAGGGACTACTATTAGCTAACAGGCCTTTGGCAGGATCTAAAAGAGAAGAATAACAATTGGATTCAAAGAGAAAAGAGTTACATATAGTTTACAGTAAAGAAAATAGGAATTTATGCTCTTTGCTGACACATAACCATTTGATAAAGAGAATGAAAGGAATGTCTGCCTATTTGAAATTTGGGCTTTGATACAATGTCATCAGTGAAAACATTCTGTAAAAATAAGTTTTTTAAAAGTTCAACTCAGCCATCCAAATGAAATTAACTTACAGAGAAAATGAAAAATGTCTCTATCTCCTGGATTTTCTTTTAAAGAAGGGAGATATTCCCAAATAATACAGTATTATGAATCACACACATAAAGATATTGTCACTAGTAAATTAATTGTGCATAACACTCCTGAAATCTTTCAGTGGAAGAAAAGATACATGCTGGGAGCATTAAGACTGCCAATAATTTGCATAGCTTCTTGAAAAGAATTTAATTAGAAGACAATTTTGCAACTAAATGGGAAGCTGTTATGCCAAGAAATATTAATAAAAATGATAGCAATATATCTTCAGAGAGACTTTTTGAATTAACTACTGAATTGAAAGCTTTTGGAAAATATAACTATATGATACATATAATCTTTTTGAGAATAACTCTTGTGATGTATCTAGAAAGCAAACAAATATTAATGAAATAATAATGTTTTATGCTTCCGTCTGTTTGTTAGAAAAGTGGAACAGAAATAAGCGCAAATAAACTCTACTGTTAGTGAGACAAACCAATATAATGTTGTAGCTAAAATGTCAGATTATAGAGCTGTGGAAATTAGCATTCCTTCTAGCCATGTGGAGAAAAGTTAAGATTTGACAATGCACAAGTTTATAGTAAGCCCTGAGGTGATCTTAACTTCGCGTTGAACTCTAGAAAGAGGCTCAACTGTGTAATTATTAGATGTTTAGAAATGTCACCAGTGGCTTTAAGGGCCAAATTATGGTGTTGAGTAGTTTCTTATCGGCTTCTAAGTTATTGAAATGCTCTTCTACATTAGCTCCATGTTTTTATCATTTTGCCCATTGTGATATTTGGGGAAAGAAAACAGAAAAGAGAAAAACTATCAGCACATGTGTGTGTACCTGTGTGTGACTCTGTGTGTGCACACATACCTGTGTGTGACTCATTTGACTTTGTCTTTTACTTTTCCATAGACAAAGTCGTACACATAGGCATGGCTTGTAGTTAATTATGTGTTAGAATTTTTAGATGCCCAAACATCTCAAAATAAAACATACAGTTTTGTGCACCCAAAGGATTTCTAAGGTGCCTGAAATTTCTGCGTTTATTGTTATTTTCTAGGTTGTAAGGGATATGAAATATTACTTGTACCTCTGTAATTTAGTTGTGCAAAGCACAGTGTTGACTGTCTTAAGCACGCAGTGTAAATGTGTTGAATGAATGGAGTAATAGATCATATTCTCTAAATCCAGCACTCTGTGTCATTATCAAAACTATGTATTCCATCATTCATGAGTCGTTGATAAATAAGTGGAAGTGTTAATCACCAATGCGATGAAACAGACTGCTCCGTCAACAGGAGATCAAGCTGGAAGGTTGAAGGACAAGTGTTCTTACTTTGCATGAGTGAAAAGAGTAGGAAAAACCCAGAACTGGGTGTTAGAGGACCAAGTACAGAGCCCCAGGCAGCCTAAAGTAGAAAACAGAAGAGGCCTTCAAAACACAGGTTTTTGTTTGTTTGTTTGTTTTCTTTTCTTTTTTCTTTATTTTTTTATTTTTAGTTATTGTCAGCTCTGTGCCTCTGTCCCTCATACGTGTAAAAATGGATGTTTTAGGAGATACCGTGACCCAGGTCTCTCCCTGTGAGGCAGTTAACATTGCCTGGAGACTGACCAGTGATGAATGAATCCACTTGACAAAATTCCAGCTACTTGAGACTACTGATTATATTTGACTGCTAGGTTACTGTGTTCCTCAAAAGCTTGTAAACATGAGTGGAAACTTTCCCTAAGGAGTCTATTAAAAAAGTAGTTGTATTTCCATTTATCTCACTGTTTGTTTTCTCCTTGCAATGCATCCTTGTAGATAATATCAGTACCACTCCTGTAAACTGACGCGTTCATGCAGGCTTTTAAAATGTGCTGAACTTATACCTATTATTAGTGGAAGACAATGTGTAATCATGCAACTTCATTCGACAACCATTTTAAAAGCTTTCGGAATGATTGAAACATAAATTAGAGATTGCGTCAATAAAAATCTGCTACGTATGTTTTCTCATTCCAGTTTAAAGCAAGCTGGCAAACCTAGTAGTAACCTTACTCCAGTTTACAATGAACTTCATTATACATGCTAAAGAAAATCTCTATACCAATTGGGAACTCTGTTGCAATGATTTGGCATGCTTGACTAAACTCACAAGGGGGAAATATGTACAAAGGTTTAAAAATTAGATTCAAATGAATTGTGTCAATCGAATTGAATCATCATACCAAAATTAAGACACAATGCAGTACTTCCGTATAAATTATCCATACCACCAACACAGCATAAGGTATTATATTTTTATTACAGACCAGTGTTCCTCCCAATACTGGTTTAGGTTTAATTTTTCATTTCTCCTAAGGGATATCAATGTTCTGCCTGACTTAATGGTTCTCCTTCTACTATCTATAACTTATTAGGCAGCTTTTCTTGGACCTTTTTTGCAAATAGGCTGCATTAAATGCTTTAATTAAAAATTAATTTTTAATTTTAATATTTCACCTATAATCTAAATTCACATTCATTTTTTTCTCTTCCCCTATCTTATAGATTTGAATTTACATAATTTAATCATCCATATTATACAAATTCCTAAATACATTTTAAAAACCTAATATTAATGCAAAGCTTTGTATTTAATTTTATTTTGACATGTGCTAATGTTTTGCGTTGTTTTATTTGCTGTTTGAATCTGTATTCAGATATCAGGAAGAAAATTTCTCTTAGATAATTTTCTAGGTTATTAGGTATTTCATAAAATAATTGTAAGAACTGAGTATTTTTTAAAAGATACTTAAACATTCTTAGAGGATGCAGTGCTTTTTTAATATTTAATTTCCTATAAAATGATTAGTTTTGCCCATGTGCAGAGTTGCCTAGGAGTAGATAACATGATGCATACTTAGCTTTAAATGGAAGTTGTTGACATTTGTAACAAAAAAATATCAGTAAGTAAGTCTATCTTGAATTATTCTGAATTACCAATAACCCTTGCCAGTTAGGTAATGGTTTCCTATTAAGGTTAATAGAAATTGAATGTAAATCTCCATGAATAAAATTAAGGCTATACTGATTTCTCAATTACTCAGGGCATAAGGGTCTGTGATATTCACCCTTTAAAAAAGTAAAAGTGCTTACTAGAAGCCCTAGGCTAATAACAAAACCAATTTTGCAGTACTGCTTAATAGTCTGGTCGGGGAAAAAAAAAGAGAAAGAAAAGAAAAAGGCCTGAATTCAGGAAAATATTTTAGTTGCTAGACTTTAAAGCTTTTGGAGGAAGTATTATATGCTATAGTCCCTAAATGCTTATATTTTAACTAAGTGCGTATGGTGAAAACATCCTATAGGGCAAACAATTGGAAGTCCTTATTTTAGAAAAAAATTTCTTTTGTTCCAAATAATTTCTTGATAACAGGGGGGTATGAATTGTGATTTCCACGTCCCCTTTCCTTACTTCTCTCTTCTTTTCTGATTTTTACCCCAGTCTCTGGATTTTCTTGGATCCTCCAGCCTATGTATATAAGCCCCCATTCTTCTTTTTCACCAACTCTCTCTTTTCTTCTCCTTTCCCTTTTCCCAGTACCACATGAAGAATCCAACTATTTTATTGCAAAATATATATTACTACTGCCCTATATGTTTCACCTGTCTCTCATCCAAGCTTGTAGAACTAGTCTTTCTGTTTTAGTTTTTACTCACTCTAAACCATGTTCCACATGCCAGCTAGACTTTTCGTTCTAAAACTAATATTTGTTGGGGCACCTGGGTTAAAGCCTCTGCCTTCGGCTCAGGTCATGATCTCAGGGTCCTGGGATCAAGCCCCGCTTTGGGCTCTCAGCTTAGCGGGGAGCCTGCTTCCCCCTCCTTCTCTGCCTGCCTCTCTGCCTTCTTGTGATCTCTCTTTCAAATAAATAAATAAAATTTTAAATCAATCAATCAATCTAATATTTGGTCATACCACTCTCCTTACCAAACCTTTAGATCTTTTCTAACCCAAACTCCTTTACACTGCATTCATGATCTTTCACTTTCTGGCAGCAAACTACCCTTCCCGATTTCAGTTGCAATTTCTTCCTTATGTTCTAATTGCAGCAAAAGCTCATGGTTTTCTTGAGAAAGAATCTAGGGGGGAAAAAAAAAGAATTACATTTATGCATCTCTATTCCTTGACTTGTTTCCTCTGCTTACGTTGTCACTTCCTTTGCTTCACAGCATTAATTGCTCTTATTGCAAGGTCTTCACATGTCTGTCTCTTCTGGTAGATGGTATATGAGCTTATTTATTTTTATTTGTTTGTTTGTTTGATCTTTATGGACCTACCACAAAATAGGTCACTCAAATTGTGTGTTTCTGGTCAGTGAAATAATGTTAATGAATTTTTAGAGAATTTCTTGGTCTGGTTAAAAGATATGGGCCTGGGTTGGAATGAGAAAGGTAAAATAGGTGTTTAACTATGTACTGAGACATTTTTCTTTTTATAATATATAGTTGGTTTCTTTTTCTTGTAAAACAATTACTAGTGGTGGATCAATTATCTGTATTCCTCTATGCAACCTGGCTGAATACTCATACTTATCTCTGTAAGTCAGATGAAGTAATTGAGTCTTAGTCATTAGATCTATCCTCTACAACACACCCACTGACACTCTGCGGGATCTTAGAAAAAAGGCAAACTTAAAGCATTTAATGCAGCCTATTTACAAAAAAGGTCCAAGAAAAGCTGCCTTTGCTGTCATGGTCAAGAGAGGAGGAGGAACGGCTGCTGCTGGTGTTGGGATCCAAGGAGGGACACACTGGAGCCGGGCTGCTGGAACTGCGTGAGGTACAGACGCATCACTCACAGATGCCGCAGCTGCTTAGGGCCCACACGGACCCTTTGCCTGAGTGTGTAATGAGCCAAGGAGACTCCAACCCAGTAGCTATTCCGCATGCAGTAGAATATATTCAAAGAGATGACAGATGGATGTCTCGGCATAACAGATTGGTCCTGGACTGTAAAGACAATGAACCCAACGTACCATTTGTGTGGGTATCCATGGTACAGTTGATGCACCAATATGAAATACGGCAAGGGCTTTTTTCCCCACTTCATGCACGAAATTTTGGAATTGGAGGACATGCAACAAGACTTGTTTCAGGCAGACGAAAGGATGGAGAACTGGAGAATATTAAACCTAAGGCCATTGTTGTCTGGGAAGGAACAAACAAGCATGAAAACATGGCAGAAGTAACAGATGGAATTGAAGCTATCATACAATTTAGCAACACAAGGTAGCCAGAGGCCAAAATCTTTGTACTGAGTTTGTTTCTCTGAGGTGAGAACCCCAACCCTTTGAGGTGAAAGAATGCCAAGGTGAACCAATTCCTTACATTTTCCCTGCTGAAGCTTGCCAGCACTGGATACAGATGGGGGTTTCGTGCACTCAGAGTATGTCCTCTTCTGCCACCACACGTTTGATTTTCTGCATCTCACAGGGGGGTTTAGCCGACAACATTTTGCAAACCCCTGCATGAACTCATCATGCAGTTGTTGGAAGAAGCACCTGCCAAGAAACAAACCACCATTGCCTGACTGACTCCCATCAGTGTTTAAGAGCTCCCAGGCATCCTCAGATGGTTATATCACTGGTAGTACAGAATCCTTAAGGGACTTTGCATTGTTCCTGGATAGAATGTTCCTGGATGTTCATATCTAGTGTTTGAAGGGCAGGAGGGATTTAAACGGGTCCTGTACATAGAAGGTTTGTTTGACACAGGAGAAAAATTAGTCAAGAAAGATTGTTGTTTAAATTCATATGAAACCAGAAAGGGATTTTTTTGTCATACGTGTGACACATTCATTGAATTATCACTGTTTTCCCTAGGACAACATCAAGCATAAGTATGGAACAATATGAAGATTTTTTTCTTGGCTGTTATTTCTGTGGTTTATGTCATATATAGTAACGATCAGGATCACACCTACTTGGCTTTAAAACAAATGGTTTTTCTAGATTAAAGTTTATAATAGCCTTTTGTTTTTATTTTCCTTTATTCATATGTATTCACAACATTTTCTTAACATGCAGCATCAGATTGAACATGCTTGTCATTCAGATAAGGGGGATATTATAGTTATAAATGAATTTGTTCCACTCTCTTAATCTTTCCCCTGTTTAGTAGTGGAAGATATTTGCCCCATTTGGGGGACTCTATGGAACGTATTATATTTATGGTGCTGAATACCATGTCTGTAACAAACCCATGCATACTGCTTTTCCTCCCTGTTTCCCCTCATCTCTTAGCTCCGTTTTTTTTTTGTTTTTTATTTGTTTGTTTTGTTTTAGTCCTTGTTGACATTACATGCTTTTAACACATTTTTGACTGAAGAGCTCTGTTGCTGGAAGTATAAGTCCCCAGCCAATTACTCTCATGATGACATTACTGATGTGTGACTCATTCTTGTGTGGTATTTTATGCGGAGAGTCTGTGTAGTGCTATCCCTATGCAGAGTTCTGGTTTGTTTTGTTTTTCCCTTAAAATGTGTTACAGTTTCCTTTTTTGAAAAAAGAAATTGGAATTCTATTTCCCATTCTGAAAGCCCTGACATATTTCAAGTTTTATAGTATCTTAAGATGTATGTTTTATTTTTTATTGACTTATATTTTAAATTACATCAGTTCAGAAATATTGGACCTTTTCTCCTGGGGAAACAAATGGGCCTGCTCTTCAGGATAGACATTCTGCTTTGATCCCACCATTTTAGTGAAAAAGAACCAGGTCTGTTTAACTTTCGGGGTTTCTCCTTAATATATTTTCATCTGAGAATTTCTTTAGAGAGTGTTCTTTGTAATCTTAATAGTTTGCTTTAGCTACAAGAACTACCATTTAAAATATAATGGGATAATACATGATTTGTTCAGTATCCTTGTGGAATATGCACAAACTGGATCTGTAAACAAATATGTTAAATGGGACCAGGTGGGTATTGAAGTAACCTATTAAAATATGCTCTACACTAACTCCACTTAATGCTCAAGTTCAGTAATTAAGCATATGTTTTATGTTCTGGTTGCAAATGGCAGTGCTTTTGTGTGTTGGAGGGGAGTTGCTGATTTGTGCAAAAGCCACTTCTATTTGAGAGGGCTAGAACCTGGGCTGGTGTTTTTCTTGTGAAACCCCTTCCTAGGATTTTTTTTTTTTTTGGCCTTTTTCTAAATACATTTCTAAATGTGTCATGTCTTCATGAACAATAAAAACGACTTGCCATGTTTACTAAACCTATTTATTACATTAAAATTTCTTTTCAAAAAATAAAAAAAAAGATCAGGAGTGCTCTAAAGATACAGAGTTATTTTCAAAGACACAGAGTTGCTAATGGAAGACATACCATGCCTTCTCAGTCTATGCTTTGTGGAATAAACTGAAAACCTTATGACCCCTTTATAACAAAAAACCTAAGTAATTGAAGCAGAAGTTTTAATAAAACTAAATCATATTCTAAACCGGTACCAGTATTACTACGTCCAAGTCCAACCCCATATTTATTTTAAAAATAATTTCCAGAGATTCTATTCGGATTAGTCAGAGAAAGAAATATGTGCGATTTAACTTTTTTTTCCTTTGTGAAGTTTCTAGGGCTAATTTACTGGGAACAAATCAAAATGGGAAATGAGGAAGGGGGTAGGAGAAGGGAAAAGGAGAAGAGCAGGAAAGGAATCAAGCACCTTGCTCAAAGTCATTCTGAAACAATACTTAATAAATTGAATATACACATAAACTTTTATTTTCTTCCTACAACTACTGTTCACATTATGTAGAATATAAACATTTTTACATTTATGAAAATTTTTCTAATACATATATTCTAAATAATATAATTTGAAATATCTTAATGATAACCTACAGCTTTTAGAACTAGTGATTTAGGAATGCCTGGATGGCTCAGTCAGTTAAACATCTGCCTTTGGCTCAGATCATGATCCCAGGCTCCCGGGATCAAGTCCTGCATCAGGCTCCTTGCATACTGGGGAGCCTGCTTCTCCCTCTGCCGGCTTTTCCCTCTGCCAGCTGCTCCCCCTGCTCATTCTCTTTCTCTCTCTGACAAATAAATAAAATCTTTTTTTAAAAAAGGTAATGAATTAAGTTAGATTATGTAACTAGTTCATCTAAAATAAATGCCTCTTTTTCTTTGAAGATTTTTAAAGAGAGAGAGTATAGAGGGAGGGGTTGAGGGAGAGGGAGAAAGAGAGTCCCAAGCAGGCACTGCGCTAAGCCCAGAGCCCAATGCAGTGCTTGATCCCATGACCCTGAGACAAAATCAAGAGTTGGATGCTTAACCAACTGAGCCACCCAGGCACCCCATAAATACATCTTTCATATGTAACCATTGGCAACTCAAAATGATGAAAGAAAACTAAAATTTTCTAAAATTTTGGTATAAAATTTTGAATGTATTTATGTCAATATATATTTTTTATTTGTATTTGTTTTGATTGTGATGGAAAAAAGCATTATATGTCTTAAAAGAAAAAGTTGGAAGAAAATAATTTTCAGAACAGAAAAATGAAATTAGTATTTCAACTGGACATTTTCTTTCTCTATATATTTTCTCTTTGCTATTTTAAATTCATGAGTAATGGAATTTAAAGCTTTCAGCCATACATAAACTATCTTTTATTTTTATTTTTTTCTGAGATAATATTTACCTTGCTGAACTACTTATTAAAAATTCTGAGCTAATCCTTACCTTTCTGAAATGACACCATTTTGGCATGTTCAAGCAGATGAATGTGACTCACTTAGCTACTCTTTCTATAATTACCCTGTAATTAAGCAACATATAACATTAATAAAAATAAAAAAAAATTGCAAACTATTATTGGGGAAAAAAAAATGTCTGTCTCTGAGAGAGTGCCTCCATAGGTACAGAAGTATAATTACATTCTGTTTTACTGATCCTAGTCACAAATATCCACTCTTCCATGCAGAAGTTATTGAGTATGGTTAAATATATTATTAATTCCAAAGCAACTATTTTTATAACCTTTATCGGTGGTGGGAAATGGGTTATCATTTTCATACTTGCAGTTAAAGCTGCTTAGAAAAAAAAAATCTAGGGGCGCCTGGATGACTCAGTGGGTTAAAGCCTCTGCCTTCGGCTCAGGTCATGATCTCAGGGTCCTGGGATCGAGCCCCTTATTAGGCTCTCTTCTCAGCAAGGAGCCTGCTTCCCTCTCTCTCTCTCTGCCTGCCTCTCTGCCTACTTGTGATCTCTGTCTCTCTGTCTAATAAGTAAATAAAATCTTAAAAAAAAAAGAAAAAAATCTAGTATCTATGCGAACCTAAGTAGAAGAGAAAACTAGAAGTGGGACTTTGATATTGATTAAACTATTATTCAAGAGATCCATTTCCTACATGAAACCTTTCTTATCATTGCCTCTGAGAGAGCAGAGTTTTTTGACACTTAATCATTAATATTACTTTAGCTTTCAGTAGTATAGGAGATGGGTTTTGTCTCCTTATCAGAAAATCTACTGCTCAGCAAATGTTGAGTGCAAATACTGTATAACTCTGACAGTGCAGCAACTAACCATAGCTGACTTATACATAAGTAGATACCTAACCCACAATGGTTCAACCATAGTTTCTTGGGCACTTAAAGTTTGGACACTTAAAGAATGAATTATTTAGTTCTGGTGGATCAAAAGCAAATACTATATGCATATAATGAAAATCCAGTTTACAAACAAGCCAAGCACAGAAAGATAGATTTTCATAGGTTCTGTTTATTAGGTAAAGACCCTCCTGTATATTAGTTTTTTGAATAGCCTAGATTCTAACTATAAATGGTTGATGTCTTTTGTTAATTTACTTTTGTTAGTTGTTTTTATTTTTCAGTCTATTATGAAAAATCGTGTGTTTTTTCTTCATTCTATTAATATACAGTACTACAGTGTTCACTTTTCCAATGTTAAGCCAGCCTTGCATTCCTGAGATAAATGCCACTTTTAAGGATGTTTTATACCCTTTTTTTATACTACTATGTTTATTTGCTAATATATGTTCTAAGGATTATTGATTATGAAGGGAAATTGGTTTGTAATTTCTTATAATTTTCATCAGGTTGTGCTGTTAAAGTTGTTTTGGACACATAAACTGAGTTTAGAAGTATTACATTCTACCCCTTTGAAATGTTTATACACTGTACATACTACTTTTTTTCTAATTTTTGACAGAATTTATTAGTGAAACCATTAAACTTGGTGCTTTTGTAGTGTAAAATTACTGATGATTCAATCACTTTCAAAGTTATAGGATATTTAGCTTCATATTTTAGTTAGTGCAGTTCAAGGAATTTGTCTTTTTTCTAAGTTGTCTTATAAATTGGCCCAAATTTTCTTATATTATTACTGAATTAGTCTTTTAATTCTGAGATTTCTTTCTAATAATACCACCACTTTAATACCTATATCAAATACCTAATATCAGTTATTTGTAACTACTTTTATCTTGATCAGTATTGCTAGATGTTTATCCCTGAATTTATGTTTTCAAAGAAACACTTTTACTGGATTAATTTCTCTACCTTGTTTAGATTCTGTTGTTTTACGTCTACAAATGTGTGTTACTTTATTACAGTGGCAGCCCTAGGAAACTATGCAGTCTCTTTTATGGCCTTAAGTTTGGACTGCCCTTATAAGCACCAATAGTTAAATTTTCTTTTCATCAAATTTGAAAATCTGGGCCTTTTAAATGCAGAATTTATCTAATTTACATTTAACATTATTATTGATATATTTAGATTTATATCTACTATTCTCTTAAAACTCTTAAAAGTTTCTCTATGTTTCTTTTCTTTTTTTTTTTGCATTTGGTATTGTTTTAATATTTTGTTTGTTTGCTTATTTATATTTTTCTAGAGAGAGAGCTGGAAAGAGGCAGAGGGATAGGGAAATAATCTTAAGCAGCCTCCACCCAGAGCATGTGAGCCCCACATAGGGCTCAATTTCAGGACCTTGAGGTCATGACCTGAATCAGATGGTCAACTGACTGAGCCACCCAGGCATCCCTGTTTTGAGATTTTATTTCATTATATACCAAACTAAATTGGTGGTTATGAACTGCTTTATTATTTTTAATGCTTATGCTACAAATCATATCATTCAAAAATTATATATATTTTTCATTATGAGTAATAACATTTATTATCTTTACAACAATGCAAGGGTCTTTGAAAAAATGTATTTGAGGTATTGGAATCATTGGATTGAATATTTGTTCATCTGAAAAGGAGAATACGTGAGGATATTGGAATAAAGCTACTGCCATTAACCTGTCCAGATCTATCTTGATTCCAGATGCAATAAGAGGCAGCCTGACATTTAGAATTACACTCACACCTTTTATCTGCAAATAGCAGATAGATAGAACATTTAGAAGTTAACCCTGTAATACATGTATAATTATAATTTAGACCATTTTTTGTAGCTGTTTCAATCACTGTTTTCCTAACAGTAGGACAAAAAAAAACCCCTGAGTTTTTAAGTTGCTTAGTTATCAAAGACATTACAGCTGTAAAGGTGTTTTCCTACATATAACATTTAAAGAGGTGTCTAAAAATATCAAAACCTATGATTTGATTATCGAGGCAAGTATTAGTAAACTTAAGTATTTTCTTAATTGTAAGCTGTTTGATTCAATTGCTGATCTTTATAACAGTACAAAAAAGACATGACAATACAAAACACAAAAGCAATTAAAGATACCTTTCAAAAATTGTCCAATTTAGCTATATTTTCAAATTTTTATTTTCTTATTAGGCTTAGATGTATACTTTGTCAGAAAATAAGTATATAAAGAATCAAAATACAGGTTTAAACTTGATCTATTGGAAATAGTAGTTGTCTTAAGTTTCCTTTCTTTTAATTGTTGATAGTATTAAAAGTCAGTCTTTTTGTTTTTGATATGCATTATTATAGAAAGAAAGAGGAAATATGTATATACCGTAAAAAGAGACTTAGAGGAGTATGTACACTTCAATTGCTTATGAGGTGGATCAATACTTTAATATGTGGTCAAATTATATTTAAGAAAGATAACAAATATATTTCTAGGGAAACAAGATAATTTACTAACTCCAGAAGGGAATTTAAACAATATTTATCTCTATATAAGGGAAATTATCATATTATTAGTTGAAAAAAAAAGTAAGAGTATTTTAAATAGCTATTTTGTTGGGACAACCTAATTGTTTAATAATTTGTTCCTTTTGTAATATGTTCTTTTAAGATTGAGTATGTTTTTGAAATTTACAAGATGTAGATATAAGAACAAAAGATCAAAGAAAGTATAGCCGTTTTCAAGTATCAGGTGATTTATAAAGTAATAAACATTTTTCTAAAATTTTTTTCTCAATACAAATATGAATATAGCTATTCAGTATTACTAAATGATAATATTTAAATTCTGGCTTCAGAGTCTATATATAACCACTCTGTTATACTGCCTTTCAAAAATAAATATTTTTCTATTGAATGCAATAGAAACAGAAAGCATGTGAAAAAATATATGTAATTCTCATATTGATAACAGCATAAGATAGTCACTTTCTTACACATAATTCTAAATTCTCTGTTGTCAGTATTTCTTATTGAATTCAAATTCTTATCTGAGTAAGGAAGTCTTGTGAGGTGTTTTTTTTTGTTTGTTTGTTTTTTTGTTGTTGTTTTGTTTTTTTTGGCTTGTGAGTTCTATAAACAAGAGTTATGGCAAACAAATTTTTCCTGGGCCCAGCAGCAGCAAGCATTCCTAGTGTCTGGATCTTGTTTTCTAATATTGTTTTCCAGTGAAAGTAACCTGAGCTCCTTGAAGAAGTGGCTGATTCCTTTACATACCAGAGGATACCAGAGTACTTTATAATGCCAGAAAGAAAAAAGTACTATAAAACGAGCAAGACAAAACCTTACAATGTTGGGGGGTTGGTATCTGAAAGGAACACAGTAGCCAACTAAATAGTTCCCAGTGCCAAAAGCTGGAACAATTTGAGCAATAAAGTAGTAGTGGTTTATAACTCAAAGTATAAAATAAGTATCTCTGAGTCCATACTGATATAAACAAATTATTGAATAAATAAATAGGAGAAGAGACAAATGTCCCATCCAGAATAATCTCAAATGATTGATGTAGATAATCTGTCTCCAAAGAGACAGAATACAACTCTACTTCCTTAGTGTGGGCTATGGCACAGAGTGACCTCAAGTGACTTCTTTCTTGACCTCAGAATGTATAGCACAGAAAAAGGGGGAAATAGTAACTTCACTATGGAGAAATCTGACAAATACTATACAGACAAGTGATCAAAGTTAATGTCAACACTGATAAATCATCTTGAGAGTATGTATGTACCCTTGATACAATGTAATGAAAATAGCACTTTAACTCCATGGTCTTCTTCCTACAAACCCATATCCCAAGGCTAATCATGAGAAAAAATACCAGAGAATTCCAAATTGAGGGCTATTCTAAAAAATATCTCACCAATATTTCTCAAAACTGTCAAAATGATGAAAAACAAAGGAACTCTGAGAAACTATCATAGCCAAGAGTAGCCTAAGGAGACCTGATGACTAAATATAATGTTATAACCTGTGTGGGATCTTGGAAAAGAATGAGGAGATTGAATAAAACTAAGGAGTCTGAGGTAGGAAAAAAAAATAGTTTAATAAAAATGTAACAATATTAAGTCATTAGTTCATTCAATTGTGACAAATGTACAACGCTATTCTAAGATGATAATAATAGGGGAAACTAGTTGAGTATGTGGGGATTCTCTGTACTGTCATCATAATTATGCTAAAAATCTAAAATTACTCTAAAAGAAAAACTTTTATTTTAAAAATCAACACCAATTTCAGCAATGAAATTGCATGCAAAAATCCAATTATAAAATTACATATATTCTTATCATGGCTGTATGAGATGGCTACTATTTGGTATTTACATATTATATCTGAGGTAACTTAGGCATAAACATGCTAAATAATCTGCCCAATCTCAAAAAGCTAGTGAGGAGAAAGAGGCAAGAAATGAACTCATGGAGTATGACTTGAGAGTTCACATTCTCAACTAGTATTTTATGTTTGTTCTCATTTATTGTGCATTTATTTTACCCCTGAACAAACACCCACTAGTTTAGTGATTTCTTAGTCATCAAAATCTAGCCAAGGTCAGACATCAACTGTTTCATGAGAAGAAAGATTTAAACTAAGACTTAGATATAGTATCAATTGAGAAATCGCATTATTACAGTGGTGAAAGGTTCTCAAGGATGATTTAACATACAAAATAAATCAATGTTATACAGCATGTTAACAGAATAAAGGATAAACCAACATCATTTGATGAATATCAATATTCTTTCATGATAAAATAAAACCTCTCAACAAAGTAGGAATAAAAAGAAACTACCTCAAAATAATAAAAGCAATATATGAAAAGCTCCTAAGCCCTCTCATTCATTGGTGAAAAACTGAAAGCTTTTCCTATAAGTTTAGAAGCAGGAGTTTAGTTAATAAACAAGGATCTCTACTCTCTCTACCTCTATTGAACAGAACACTACAAGGACCAGCCAGAATAATTAGACAAAACAAGAAGAAGAAAAAGAAGAAGAAGAAGAAGAGGAAGAAGAGGAAGAAGAGGAAGAAGAGGAAGAAGAGGAAGAAGAGGAAGAAGAAGAAGAAGAAGAAGAAGAAGAAGAAGAAGAAGAAGAAGAAGAAGAAGAAGAAGAAGAAGAAAGAAAGAAAGAAAGTCCAAATTGGAAAAGAAGAAGTAAACAATCATGAGGAAGACAAGATCTTATATATAGAAACCCTTGAGATTCCACAACTGTTAAAACTAAGGAGCAATTTCAGTTTAGTTGCAAGATACAAAATCAAACAAAAATCAGTTCTGTTTCTACACACTAACAATGACTTATCCGAAGAAGAGATTGAGAAAACAATTTTATTTACAATTTCATCAAAAAGAATAAAATATTTAAAATTAAATTTAATCCGAGCACAAGGTGTATAACACTGAATACTGCAAATCATTGCTAAAAGAAATCAAAGGAGACACAAATAAATGTAATGATTCTATATTCATGGATTGGAACTCAATATTGTTTATCCATACTACCCAATTTGATCTACGAATTTAATACAATCTCTGTCAAAATGTCAATGATTTTTTTCAGAAACAGAAAAATGCACCCCAAAATTCATATGTATAACTGAAATAAACCTAAAAAAGAACAAAGTTGGAGCCTCACGCTTTTTTATTTTAAACATACTTCCAAACAACAGTAATCAAGATGGTATGGTACTATCAGAAAGACAGACATATAAGCCAATGGAACAGAGAGTGCAGGGATACATATACCCTTGCATATATGGTCAAATGATTTTTGACAAGGGTGTCAAGACTAACTAATGGAGAAAGGCAGTGTCTTCAGCAAGTAGTGATGGGAAAACTATATACCTACCAGCAAAAGAATGAAATCAAACTCCTACCTTACACAATATATAAAAATTAACCCAAAACAAATTAGAGACAAACATAAGACCAAAAAATTATAAAATTCCTACAAGAAAATACAGAGAAAAACTTCAGGATATTGGATTTGGTTGTGTTTTATTGGATATGACCCCAAAAGCTAAGGCCACAAAATGAAAAATAGACAATTGGGAATAAATCAAACTTATTAAAAAAAACCACTGTGTAACAAGCAAACAAAAGAATCCACAGCTTGAAAAGACAACCTACAATATAGGAAAAAATAATTTCAAATTATATTAATCTCCAGAATATATAATGTGCTCATACAATTCAACAACAAAAATACAAATAACCCAATAGAAGAATGGGCAAGGACTAGAATAGACAGTTCTTCAAATAATATACACAGGTAGCCAATAAGCATATGAAAAGATGCTCAACATCATTAGTTCTAAGAGAAATGCAAATCAAAACCACAATGAGATAGCATGGAGACTATCAAAAGAAGAAAATAAGAAGTGTTGGTGAGAATGTAGAGAAACTGCAACATTTTTACACTATTGGTGGAAATGTAAAGCGTTGCAGCCATTATGAAACAGAGTGTGGAGATTCCTCCAAAGATAGAACTGCTGTGTGATTCAGCAATCCTACTTCTCGGTATATATGCAAATAATTGAACTCAAGATCTCAAGTGATAACTGTGCTTTCACAGTCATTACAGCATTAATCAAAATGGTCAAGATGAGGAAATAACCTAAGAATCCACTGACAGATGAAGGGATAAAGAAAATGTGACTTATACATGTGGGATATCATGAAGCTTTAGTAAATAAGGAAATGCTGTCAAATGCTACAGCATGGAAGAACTTGGAGGATATTATGCTGCATGAAATAAGCCAATCACAAAAGAACAAATACTGTGTGATTCCACTCATATGATGTATCCACAGTAGTAAGAATCATTTAAACAGAAAGTTAAAATGTGATTCCCAAGGGCTTGGGGGAAACTGGAAGGGAAATTAGTGTTTCATGGGTATAAAGTTGTCAGTTTTGCAAGATGAAAATCTCTAGAATCTGTTGCAAAAGATTGTGAATATATTTAACATTAATGAGCTGTACACTTAAACATTGTTAGGATGGCAAATTTCATGTTATATGTCTTTTACCATAATAATAGTTATAAATATTTACTGGAAATCTCTTTTTCCCCTTGTGATGTGACAATTTTTAGGATCTACTCCCTTAATGACCTTTAAATATACAATAGAACAGTGTTAACTGTAGTCATCATGTTGTACATTACATCCCCAGCATTTATTTGATAACTAGAAGTTTGTAACTATTGAGCCCCTACATCCAATTTCCTCAGCCCTCAAACCCTTGCCTCTGATAACCACAAATCTGATCTATTTTTCTAAGAGTTTGTTTAGATTCCACATGTAAATGAGATCATACAATGCTTGTCTGACTTATTTCACTTAAGTCCCTCAAGGTCTGTTCATGTTGTCACAAATGGCAGAATTTTCTTCTTTTTTCTTGGCTAAATAGTATTCCACTGTACACCACATTTTCTTTAACCATTTTTCCGTTGATGAACACTGAAGTCATTTCCACATATTGGCTATTGTAAATAATGCTGTAGTGAACATTGGGGTGCAGATATCTCTTTGAAATCCTCTTTTCCTTTGTCTATAAACCTAGAAGTGGGGTTGCTGTATCACATAGAGGTTTTATTTTTAATATTTTGAAGAGCCTCAATACTGTTTTCCATTGTGACTTTACCAATTTAGAGTCTGACCGCAAGTTTCCTGTTCTCCACATCCTCAGCAGCATTTGTTATCTCTCGTCTTTTGACAATAGCTCTTCCATGTAAGGTGGTATATCATTGTGGTTTTGATTTTCTAACTGGCAATATTGAACAACTTTTCATGTACCTGTTGTCCGAATGAATATTATCTTTGGAAAAATGTTATTCAAGTCCTTTGCCCATTTTAAATTGGATTATTTGGGGGTTTTGTTTTTGTTTTTTCTTCTTTTTCTTTTGCTATTAAGTTTTATGAGTTCCTTATGTTTTTTGGATATTAACCTTATATCAGATATATGATTTGCAAATATTTCCTTCTATTCTATATATTGCCTTTTCATTTTGTTGATTGTTTTTCTGTGAAGTTAGTTTGATACTTGTTTATTTTTTATTTACATGTAAATATCCAGTTTTTCCAGCACTATTTATTGAAGCAACTGTCTTTTATCCACTGAATATTTGTAGCTCCCTTGTCTGGTATTCGTTGACCAAACTTGTCTATTTTTCCTGGGTTGGGTGTAATTACCCCTTTTTAAGATGGGAAATCAGACACGGTGATGTTGAGTACTTTAAATAATTTATGTATTATTCATGATACTTCCGATGAATTTAAGTTGTAAGACAGCTAAAAATTGTATCTATATCTAGGGAGCTAGTACACAGTGTATAAGATAAATGACTCCATTAGGTTTTTATAAAGAATAATTTGGAGACATATAATTACTGTCATTAACAAATTCCATTCTCAGCTCAAATGCCAGCTCCTCAGAAAGATTGTCTTTAACATCCATCATAAAGTAACCCCTCTACTACTCTCTCTTACCCTGTTTTATTTTCTTCCTGGTACTTATAGTAGATTTATTTTGTCTATTTTATTCTTAGTTTATGCCTTTTTCTCAGAATATAGGTTCCTTATTAGTCGGGACCTTGTCTGTCTTCTTTATCTCTGTATTCTCAATATGTAACTAATGTCCATCATATGGTGGGTGTTCCATATATTTGTGTAATAAATTAGTAAATTTTAAGCAAGACAAAATAGATTTATGCTATTTTACTTTTGTCACATATTATTCAGGCTGTGGATTGGCCTAAATATTTCCTCAAAGAATGCTGTCAGTTTTTTTAATATTATTTGTCTAGAAAAATGTAATATCTGTAGAAAGGGTGACTTAATGGGATACTCTTAGGGAAACCCTTAGGTGAGATCTCTGTATTTTTGTGTGCGCAGAGATTGCAAATTGCTAACCAACATTCATTCTCTTCTTTACTTTTCACAAGAGATCTCAACTATAGTTAGTGTAGACGTGCTTTGGGCTAAGAGTATTATTCCTTAGCCTTCTTTGCAGCGAGGTGTGACTATGTGACTTTTTAAATTCTGCTTTAATGAGCTGCAATGAGAGATATATTTCAGCTTTCCAAAAAGGCTTCCTAAGGAATTCCTAGTAGCTTCTTAATGTTTAAGCTTAGAAAAATAATTTTTAGGAGCGCCTGGGCAGCACAGTTGGTTGAACTTCCAACTTGGTTTCGGCTCAGGTTGTGATCTCAGAGTCATGAGATGTAACCCCAGTTTGGGCTCTACACTCACCATGGAGTTTGCTTGAGATTTTCTCTCCCTCTCCCTCTGCTCATGTTCTCTCTCTCTTTCTCAAATAAATAAATAAATAAATAAATAAATAAATAAATAAATCTTTTAAAAAATAAAAACGATTTTATATTTATCTTCATTTCTAATATAAGCATTCAAAGCCACAAATTTCCCTCTAACCATTAGTTTTGCAGCATCCCACAAATTTGTGTTTTCGTGTTTTATTATCCACCTGCATTTTCAGTGTTGTCTTTGAGTCATCACTCTTACTCAGTTTAACTCACTTCCATCAATGTCACAGCCTTACTGCAATAAAAAGTATTGATCATATGTTCAATCAAATATTTAAATGCTTTAATGAAAAGTATCTTGACTTAAGTTATATTCAAATTGACTGCTATGAAAACTTCAAATCTTTCTCCTTGTCAGGAGCATACTAAGTATGCTAAATGTATTTTTCTCAGTGATGAATTATGCAAAGCTAAAATAAAATTTCTAAAATTTACAAAGATAAATTTAAATTGCAATTTAAAAACATACAAGAAAAGATTAAGGGAGTAGCAATCTCTCTTTGCAGGTTATAGTTTCTCTGAGAGAAGATTGTAAATCTATATATGTATGAGTCAGTGCCCTGTCAGAGTTTTTGTCAGTAAAATCATTTTGCCTGAAGCTTTCCCTTACAAAAAGTTTTGAAAGGAATTCCATGTGTCCAGTTGCCTTAAAGAGGAATTCTGTAGTTAAGCTAAATGATTATAAAAAAAAAAAACTTGATCTCAAAAGTCTTGGAGAATCATATGAAATAGTTTTATTGTATTTTATGTTTAATGTAAATTACACAAAATAAATACAACTTAAAATTATTTCCAATATGGATGCATAATAATGTTAAAATGTAATCTCATTTTAGAACACATATTTTTAATAAGATAGATGATAGATAGATAGATGAAGATGCTTTTGATGGCAGTAAGACAGCAGAAATTTAAGGTGGCTAAATCCCTAAGTAATAGAAAATAAATTGGTAAATTCTAAAATGGAGTTATCCAGTAAGATAGACTATACATGCTATTTAATGCAGGTACCAGAAGACATGTCTAAAAACATTATCAGCAAGTGCCTCTATGGAACAGAATTAGAGAGAAGGTTAGGGAACCTTTTGAATTTTAATTTGTAAAATATATACTTTCATTAAATTTTTAAAATATAAGCATTTTATTGGTAAAATAAAAGGAAATTTTAAGAGATTTAAATATTCATATTTTTTCAACAGCAGGGCTTTATCAAATTTTTGAAATACTTGTACAACTAACAATTTATTAGATTCAAAATAGCAATTACACATATGACCAATTCTAGATAATTATGTCTTGTTGCTTTATACAATTGATTTAAAGAAAATTATAAAGAAAAAAATCGCATTTTGAAAGAGAAAGTATCAGAAAAGGCATATCTTTGATGATATCCAATTTTTCCATACCATTTTTCAGACTATGTCAGACACATAAGCAATAGTACAAGTTGTTGAATTTTACAATATTATATATCACTAAAAGCATTCACCTTTCCCCCCAAGATTTCTTGGGAAAGTGTCTGTCAATGGAAAGAGAATGGCATCACCACAGAAGAGAGCCAGGATATTAGAACAAAGAAAAAATAAATCACATTTAACAAGAGCAAACTCTCCATTTAATTTGGAAAAATCAAAATTAATGTTCAGAGATTAAAATAAAATGACTCTCTTCATAAGGACATATATGCACAGACACACACACACACACACACACTGCATCACCTCACGTGATGTAATTATAAACTACTTTATACACATGCACATTGACCAGTTGATAAAAATTCAAAATTGCTTACATTTTGAAAATAGGCTTTAAGTTTCTAAGTTATGTTAATAAATATATGCAATCAAATTATGTAAATATGTTAATGTGAAGTCCTTTCATTTTTATCTGTAAAGGAAGGTATATACAGCTTTATTTGCTGCATAGTTCATGTGTCTAAGTAAAGTTTTATATCGATAAGTCTTTTAATATTTAAAATAGCAGTTAATCTTCATACCTGAATATAAAGAAATATATTTTACAGTGTTTATTCCAATAGTATAAAAATACAGAGAGGCAAATATTAAAAATAAGAGACACCAAATGAAGTATACATTAAACTTATTTATTAAGTATCACATATTTTAACTAAGTTTACAGTTTGAAAATTTCCATATACTGAATTACTCAAGTATGCATGGACATGGAAGTTCATTTAACATAATAATACCAACGCTAATTAACATTTCGATTACTGCATCAAGTTTAAGATTTCCTCTCAGTTTTTTTTCTTTCTGAAATGTATCTTCTAAATACTAGTGAGTACACAAAATACTGTGCTCTGAAACTACTTGAAACAATAATTTTCAAATTGCTTATGTCACCAAACTGATACAAAAATACATTTGTTTTTGTTGTTTTCAAATATTATCTATTACTTTTTATTTAATTTTACTTTTTAAATATATCTTTTCACACTGTGTATTCAAATCAACATCTATATTAAGATACATTCAGACAATTCTTTCTTCTCTATCATATCCACCTGTTCTGTATTCCAACCTTTTCCCCCCACTGTCAGTATTTCCTGTCACAAATGAAAGCAAACAAACATATATATACACTTATATGTATATGTATATGTATATGTATATGTATATGTGTTCTACCCTTTGTTTAAAAAAGTAAAGGTATGGGGCGCCTGGGTGGCTCAGTTTGTTGAGCAACTGCCTTCGGCTCAGGTCATGATCCTTGAGTTCTGGGATGGAGTCCCACATAGGGCTCCTGACTCCCTGGGGAGTCTGCTTCTTCCCCTAACCTTCTCTCCTCTCATGCTCTCTCTCACTTTTTCTGTCTCTCAAATAAATAAATAAAATCTTTAAAAAAAAAAAAAGTAAAGGTATGTGCAAATGGTAGAATACTATGTATATCTTCTTCTTCACCCTACTCTTTGTTAATTTAAAAGTAAATCCTGGGGTGCCTGGGTGGCTCAGTGGGTTAAAGCCTCTGCCTTCATGATTTCAGGGTCCTGGGATGAGCTGTGCATCAGGCTCTCTGCTCAGCAGGGAGCCTGCCTCCCCTCTCTCTGCCTACTTGTGATCTCTCTCTCTCTGTCAAATAAATAAAATCTTTAAAAAAAAAAAGGAAAACCTGAAAATTATTTCATAACAGAATACAAAGAATTTTTCATTTTATGGCATAATCCCATTCAGTAGGTGTACTATTATAGTTATTCATTTAGGCCTCTATCAGTGAGTGTGGGTTGGTTTTAAGGTTGTGAAAGTTCTGTAAATACTATAATGGATAATCTTTGTCATAAATTTTTTTTCATATTTGCCAGTGTATTTTCTGACAGATTCAGTAATGGGATTTTCAAAGGTTAAATACATCAAAATACAATTTTTCTAGATATTTTTAATTCTCCCTAAAAGGCATTAATTTAGAGTTCCCATCAACAGTATGTCAGAAATTTTCATTCTCATAACTTTCCAATTAGATGATGTTTTTGATCATTGATTTTATATATTAACCTGGCTGGCCACAAGTTACCCAGATTAAATACTGTTTCTAGGTGGTGTCTGTGAAGATGTTTCTGAGTGAGACTAGCATTTGAATTGGTGTACTCAGTAGAGTGTCCTCGCCGATGTTTGTGGGAACCATTGAATCTCTTGAGGGCCTAAGTGGAACAAATGGCCAGGAAAGGAAGAATTTGCTCCTTTTTGGTTTATGCCTGCCACCGTGAGTTGGGACCTCTCATTTTCTTCAGCTCTTGGAATGGAATTTAAACTATCAGCTCCTCTGGTTTTCAGGCCTTCTGACTTAGACCAAATTATACCATTGGATTCCTTGGGTCTCTTGCCTAAAGATGGCAGACTGTGGGATGACTTCTCAGTCTCCATAAATGTGTTATCCAATCTCTCATAATAAAATCTCCATCTCAGCTAGAGAATATCAGGCTAAGCAAAATTAGTCAGTCAAAGAAAGTCAAATAACATATCATTTCACTCATAAGTGGAATTTTAAAAAATGAAACAAATGAACATAGTGGGAAAAAGAGAGAGAGCAAGGGAGATAAACCAAGAAACAGATTCTTAATTATAGAGAATAAACTGATGATTACCAGAGGGGAGGGGGTTGGTGGGTTGGAGCAAATAGGTGAAGGGGTTAAAAGAGCACACTTGTTGTGATGGCACTGGGTGATGTATAGAAGTGTTTAATCACTAAATTGTACATATATACATAAAATCTCCAACTAGTTCTGTTTCTCTGGAGAACTTTGACTAAAATATTATTGAACATTTGGATTTTTGGCCACTGTAATAAGTGAGGATGTTAGTCCTGTATGATTGATTTTATATGTTTAAGAACCATTTTCATTGCCTCATCATGAACATATTGTTCTGTTCATCATATAATTTTGAACATTATTCTAACAGGTTATTTTACTTATTCATAATTTTATGAAGTTCTTTACATGTTAAGGAGTTTAGCTCTTAATCTGTGATGCACGGCTTTTTAAATGCAGTCATGTTTATCAATCCTCTTTCCCCCTTTTTAAAATTTCTTCTAGACTTTGAGTCTAAAAGCTGAAGACATTTTCATTTTTATTTTTCAAGTCGCAAATGAAATGATCTTCCCTCCTCTGTGTTTTCCCAAGTCATTCCATTCATACTTGAAACGGCGTAATTGGTAATGCACTGCTTTATACTCAACTGTTTATTTTCCTGTCTCCTGTGCAAGACTAACACCTGCTTAAAGACAAGAAATACATATGTGCAGCATTCTCCCTCAGTGCAGTATCAGACTCGGAATATATAGTCATTTACTAGTAAAAAAAATAGTTTAATGGACAATTGAATGAATAAAATAATTCACTTAAGGATTAGCTCAATAAAAATATTTTTTTGAAAAATCAATAAAAAGAACAAGTCTGCATATCTAGAGCCTATTTGAATTTAAAAACTCTAAAATTTAATCTAGCACATATATTTGTATGTGCCTTTTTTTTAATTTGTTTGTTTCATCACAATTAGCTACCTTTTATAAAAAATAGCTATAATATTTGTTGGACCCTGGTAAATCACATATTTCCAATCTCTATTCTCAATTGGAAAGCTGCTTAAAGTAATTTCTTAGAAGACCCTTGGATGTATAACATAGAGATATTATGAAAAGCTGACAGACTCATGCACTCAGTTGGGGAAGGACAGGATGACGAATCAAGGCAAACTATGTACACTTAAAAACATTTATCAGGAAAGACGAGTGGCAAGGATTGGTTAATTTGAGAAACGAAGGAGCATGATTCTGAAAGTTCTTATGTAATGATGGGCAACTCTAAATGTAGAATGGAAAGGGAAGGGAAAATTGAGGTAACCAGTGGTCATAAAAAGTTCCACCACAGTTATTCACATAAGGAAAGGCAAAATACTAGTAGAGGGTTCTACAATCACGATGTCCCAAAAGTAATGATTTTGAAGTCAGTCATAGAATTAGGGTAGGATTTGAAGTACTATTATCTTAAAACTGAACTGTCAATATTTCATTTTATAATTAACAAAACAACTATGCACATATATATACATATGAGTGTGTTTCTCCAGCCCAAGATCATCTAAGTGAAACCAAAATACAAATGTGGTTTGGGGTTCTAGTTTAAAGATTGGAAGTATAGTTTTCAGGACTAGTTGTCATTACAATCATCTGAGGGTCTTTTAAAATTACATAGGTACATGTACCCTACCTCAATCCTTTGAATCATAATCTCGGGTCTAGACTGTAGACATTCTCACTTTTCAGAAACTCTTGGGAAGTTGTGGTGTGGAGCTAGCATTGAAAATCTCTTTTAAAGAACAGAAAAATTACATAAAAAATTGTTGAAACAATTAGTCATTCATTTATCTTAGTAAAAGTTGAATTGGTTGAATTCAGTGTTAAGGTCAAGACAGAATCCAGGTGATTTTGGAACATCTAAATGTTGGGTGTTGAGAGACAAGAGCCGAGGCAGTCATTTCTATGCAGGTGAAATCTGGGATAGCTTCTCCCTATGAAATGAGAGTCTTTATTTTTCACTGATGTGTAGAATTACACTAAGTTCTTTAGGAATGATTGAATCAAACAGATGGTTAATGAACATGAAATTGAGTTGTGACTTACCATTTGTTTCATAAGATTAGATGTGAGTGCAAGCAAAGCAGAGACATTGAGTATAGTTGCATTTAATAGAGGGATCCTGTGGACTGAGTTGTGTCCCTGCAAATTCATTTGTTGAAGCTCCAGTGTATGGAGGTGGGACCTTTGGGAGGTAATTAGACTTAGATAAACTCATGAGGGTGAGGCCTTCCTAATGCAATTAGCACCTTCAAAAGAAATTGAATGCCCAAGGATTTTTTTAAAATAATACTAAAATGGTATGCAAATGATCAAATCAATTGGAACTCACAATATGGAATAGTTTTCACAATTAGTCCTGGTTCCATAAGTTAAAAAATTACACATTTTATTTGGGGGAGAAAGGATCTAACAAGTTCCTTTTAAAATACACAAAAGGAATTGGTGAAGTTATTTGATAAATTGAGATTTGATATACTGAGATTTTCTTTAAAATAAATAAATATATTTATCAAATAAATTTTGATAAAAATTTATTTTTATTTGATAAATTTATCAAATAAATCAATTTGATAAATTGAGATTTTCTTTAAAAAATTTTTGTAAATATGAAGTTAAAAATTCTGATTAGCACATAGAAGTTGTAAACAATGAGTATTGCTTATAGATACTCTTTTTGATTAATCATTTAAGTGCTTGGCCAAGATACAAATTAGATGATTTAGTAATTCAAATTTAGAATTATATAATCAAAAGAAGTAAGCATATTTCTAACTTTAAGGAAATGAAATATTTTGCTCTAATAGTATATCTCTGCTGATTTTGTTATTATTATGGTGGGAAATATACAAATAGTGCCTATAGTTTTTTCTGAGATTCATTTTTCTTAAATATTCTTTAATATCCAAATTATACATTTAAACATTTTGAGAAATTATCTAATGATAAATAATAAAGAACATTTGATAGAGGAACCTGAAGTAAAAGAACTTTTTTTTTTTAAAGAGTTTATTTACTTATTTGAGATAGAGACAGAGAGAGAGCATGAGAAGGGAGAAGGTCAGAGGGAGAAGCAGACTCCCTGTGGAGCTGGGATCCCGATGTGGGACTCCATGTGGGACTCGATCCCGGGACCCCGGGATCATGACCTTAGCCGAAGGCCGTTGCTTAACCAACTGAGCCACCCAGGCGCCCAAAGTAAAAGAACCTTTGACTGGGAGCATTTGAGTTGGTTAAACCTCTGACTCTTGATTTAGGCTCTGGTCATGATCTCCAGGTTGTGGGGTCATGTGGTCGTGGCTCTATGCTCAGTGCAGACTCTACTGGTCAGTCTTCCTCTGCTCCTCCACCCACTTGCATGCTCCCTCCCTGCCTCAAATAAATAAAATATTTTTTTAAAGAAGGTCGGGGGCAGAGGCTTTTGATTGAAATCTGTGCTTTAAAAACATTTCCCATCAGTAAGACCAGCAAATTATTCTTCTGTGTCAGTTTTTATGATTGATAATATTTTTCTTTGTCCTGCCTGTTTTCTGCCTGGCACAAAATAAATGCTTAGTGAAAGTTAGCAATTTTAGTTAGAATGACAGAATATTTTATAACATACATTTGAATTTGTTCTATAAAACATGTGTATTAATAAATACACAATATTTTCAGTTTGATGAAAACAGATACAAGAACAGGAATTAAGCCTATTCTATCTTTTTACATCTTTCATGTTATATCATTTTGAAATCTTTAAAAAATACATTCAATTGAATATAAAGATAATGGTGCTCTTATAATCTTTATAATACAATTGATTATACATGTGGCACCACCTAAGTATGCATCAAATAGATTTATTATTGCAAAGGACTCAGTTGAGATCCTTGATAGAAAGTTTATTTGAAATGGAAATTTTCATAAATATACAATTAAATAAAAAAGGAAACATGTAAATTAAACTGCATTGTGCCATATTCCTATTAATGCCAATGACTCTACTCAAAGGAATATTGGGATTATTGACTCTCTAGATGGGCAAGATCATATGTACCCACAAAGCCTAAAAGGGTGTACATGTGGTATGTTTGCATTTGTGTTGGGGAAAGGTAACATCATCAGAAAAAGGACAGATACCACTTACACTTAGGATAGTTCTCACCACACTGACCATGGATCTCTGATAGTATTTTTGCCAGATACTGAGGTTACATTTATACCACAACTGGCAAAAGAGTGACCTACGTAAAGGGCCATTTGAAACCTTCAGGTAAAGCTTGTTTTGCTTCCCAATCCCAGTTATATCCATGTAGATACTGAATTTCCTAGATTCTCGAACTTCTCCAATCCTTAAGACAATGGCTAGAAAGGGATAAAATACGTGTATCTTAATAACTTAATAATTTAATAACTCTAAAGTGGTCCTGGTTTTCTAAATCCAGATGATTTAGAAGAGAATTTTGGTTTAAAAAAATAGTTTTGCTAATCAAGTTATTTCCAAATAATATTCTAATAGTGCTAAAATGTCAGTAATTCTCTAGTGACCAGTAAGTTTCCAATATCCACCTAAAGTAAGCAACTGAAGTGTTTAATAAAGAGTCCCAGACCTTGCAGTACTTTTTGTATCTCTTAGTTTTAAGTGAAATTTAATTCTTTTAGAGGTCTTGGGAGAAAATATTTTTAAAGTAGTTAACAATAAAAGCTTATCTAAAAACAGTATGAATTTATTCAGTTGTGGAGAATGGATCTGCATGTAAAATGACAGTAAGGGACAAACTGAATCTTAATTCTCTTAATTTAAATGTATGAACCTTGAAAATAAATATTCATGCACACACATAGATGTGCACACATGCATGCCTTTCACATAGTAAGTCTAATAATGTAAATACAGTGTACTTTACTGATAGTTTTGGTGGATGGGAAGGAGCATGGACTTTAGAGCCAAGCAGATAATTTGTTTTAATTCCAGTTCTTGATCTTACAAACTGTAAGAGGGTAAAATTGGATAATGATTACTATGGGCAATAAAATGACATCAGATTTTGCTTCCTAATAACATAAAAAGAAAAAGGGATCCTGAGATAAAAGTTCATTTCATAGGTATTTCTATTATCTATTCTTTCTATTTTTTATATGGCCTTCCTGATATACTTTTTTTTAAGATTTTATTTCTTTGAGAGAGAGACAGAGATAGCAACAGAGATAGTGAGAGAGAGCATGAGTGGGGAGGAGAGGGAGAAGGAGAGTCCCCACTGAGTAGGTCCCCAATGTGGGACTTGATCCCAGGACCCTGGGTTCATGATCTAAGCCAAAGGCAGATGCTTCACTGACTGAGCTAACCAGGTGCCCCCTGATATACTTTTAAGAAAATAAGTATTTTTTACACTGCCTGTGATGATACCTTCCCTTATAGCTCTATGCAGAAATTTTTAAAAAAGGTAACCATGAAGGAGTTTGTGTGTGTGTGTGTGTGTGTGTGAGTGTGTGTGTGTGTGTTTGAAAGTAATCATTATTAGTGATAGATGTATCACTAATGTATCAATTAGATAGATGTATCAATTACTACTGATCAATTGATAGATGTATCAATTACTACTGATCTATAAATCACTAATGATGTTTGTGTAGAAAGGGTTTATATAAATTTAATAATAGTATTGTGAATGATGAATTTTTTTCATGTTATTTGTTTCACCATAACTAACTACTCTATGATAATTCTTTCTCAGATCCGTACTCAATATACTCAGTGCCGTGAGATTCCCATTCATTTTCTTTAAGCATGTTTGCTTCCAGGTAACATATTTATGTGAAACTAAATCTGAGGATGCCAAAAGTGAGATACTTTAAATATTTTGCAACACTTAGTCATACAGATGGCAGGTTGTTGTTATTGTTTTGGTGACAATAAAACATGGGCCTCACTGACTCAGAGGTATTGCTTGGTTGCGTGTTTGCGTATTCTGTCATCACAGAAGCAAGCATTTAAAATAGCTTTAGGTGGTTGCTTTTTTAATATTTGTTTTTCTGTCTTTAGTAGCATGACCCAAACAATGGATTGCTGAGGTTTGGATAGAAAGATAGAGCAACCAAATTTTATATTAGACACATAAAATATGGGTGAGTTTGAATTGTATATTAGAGATTTTTTTTCCCAATTCAGCATCAAAATTTAAATGCAAAGGAACTGTTTGGAAGCTGTTGTTTTACTCAGTTACTCAAGTGATAAAAGTCCTAGTGAATTCATTTTCTAAGAAAGACATTGATGAATATATTTTATTTAGATATATTTCAATTTTAGTCATTCTTTCATCAGGCAGTTAATATACCTGTGTTACATACATGATACTGACCTATATTTTTTGGAAGTACAACTAACAACAACATAATCCCTGGAGTTCACTGCTCCCGCTAGGTTAGACTCCAGTCAGTGGAGAGACCTAAACTGCTTATCTAGTCCTGGCAAATAACCAGACACTTGAAACTGAGAGTAATACTCCCTTAAAGCATTAACTCAGGTAAGAAGAGAGAAAAATGGATAATTCAAAGAATAATTTCCTTCAACTTCTGTTTCCAAAAAGTTATTTTCTGCATCATTTTAAGGTAGATTGGTGAACTGAAGAGTATACAAAACAACGTATTTTAAGATCTGTTTAGCCCATTGGTTGTAATCAGCATGGTATGAGACTTTAGAAAGAAATTATGGATCCTCAGAATCTAGGGTCAGAGATTTTATGCACACTCCTTATCTACTTGGTTGTATAGAAGATATTTGACTACTTACTTTATTAAAATTAGCCACTTTGAAGCTATCTGGCATTGTTTAACAATGAAATTTTAGAGGTCAGAAAAATGTTCATTAACCAATGAATGGATAGCCAGTTGCCAATTTAGCCATGCAATGGAAACTTTTAGGAGATTTTTCAGAGGGCATGATTTAGGGCAGAACTTTCCTAATGATCTCAGTAAAGCCTCAGGTTTACAAAACAGGGACTTTGGGCACCTGAAACCCCAGGGCCAGTTACTTATTGCCATCATCAGACTCAATCAAGTCTCCAATAGAGTACAGATACTGCAATTTTCTATAAGGGCTCTGATATGAAAGGTTGGGGTAGTATACACAGTGCTGTTCATCAATATTTTCTAGTTTTCCTTCTGGGTCCTTGGGTATAGGGTTGCAGAAAAAATACAGAACACCCAATTAAATTCAAAATTCATGTTAACAGTGAAGAATATTTCAGCATAAGTATTTCTAAAATATTTCATGGATACATATATTAAAAATTATTCCTTTTTTGAGTCTAAATTTCAAACTTAACTGAGAATTCTGTATTTTTCCAACTTTATTGAGATACAATTGACATAGAATCGTAAGATATTTAAAGTATATAATGTGATGTTTATATGATTGTGTGTGTGTGTGTGTGTGTGTGTGTGTGTGGATATACACACACATACAAGAGTCCCCATCAAGTTAATTAACATATCCATCATCTCACATATTTACCTTTTTGCTTTGGTGAGAACATCTTTATTTAAGAAACATGGCATCTATGTTTGACAACAATTTCACTTCTATCTTGAGGTTAAATGTGATTATTTGACTAAGTTTGATCATTCAAATGTATGTTACTTCTTTGGGAGATCTAGCTTCAGCATTCAATTGTTTCTTAAGTAAACAACTGATTACTGAGATATATGTCCCAGGGAACTCTTTCTCTGCCACTGCAACCATGGAATCCTAAGATGATGTGAAGGGTGAACATTGAGCTGTCACTTAGACAACTGCCTAGGAAGGCTTCCCAGTTTTGTTGCATATTGAGTGAGTGAGAAGTAAGCCGTTATTTGTTTGTATGCTTACACTGAAGTTTAGGAAGTGCCTATTAACAGAGTATAACCTAGATTATCCTAATAAAGGTCAGAATGGCTGGAATTCTAGACCAATGTAGGTTTCCTATCATGACTAAAATTTCACTTGATATTAGTGATTCTGAATTTAAACAGATAGATTGTTGTAATAGTATTGTGTGTGTGCACACATGTGTATGTTATGTGTATGTGCATATACATGTACATATGTTTCAGCCATATTTATCCATGGAGAACTGAACATGGAATGACTTAGAATTTTTCCAATTGAGTATGATAGAAAGGTAGACAGTTGGTGAGGATGATTGCAAAGACATGATTGCAACGAAAGAATCCAGAGTGAAAGCTGGATGAGGAGGGAAGTGTTATTAGGGGAAGTGAAATGGATGTAAAAATCAATGAACTATCAGCCTTAGTAGGGTCAAAAATGTAAAAAAGTTTATGACATAATATTTAATCTACTGGAGCTTTTGATATATTATAGAAAATATGGGTCCTTGAAAATCCCTCACTTACAGAGTTATTTGAATTAATTGGATAAAAGCTAGAAATTAAGAAAGAGAAGAAAGAAGACCTTATCATTTTATGACCAAAGAATGACTGAAAATGGGTCTCAAAATGAAACTAAGATTTGGATAGTTTTAGGGAAAAGTGAATGGCATTTCAAAGAGAATATTCTAATCCAGTCTCAGAAGAGTTGCTACAGTTTAGCAAACCTATTTTATTTCTCTATTCAAGTTAGTAGTCATTTCAAAGCTTTACCCCTCCCCCATCACCCACATCCTCTTCAGTCTCACAGATGATATGTCTTTGTTACTGGAGACTGTCAGATAAGTACTCACTTAACTATTCATGTCCTTTCCTAAATGCATCTTCATCAACACTATTTCTTCTTGTTAAACATTTATTTGAAGATATATTTGAAATCCTGGATGGTACAGATTTTCTAGAAAGTTACAAATCCCAGAACTTATCCCAGTAGACAAAGTTTAAACAGATAAAAGTTATCAAAAACTACCTTTACAAAAACAAAACCACAAATACTAGCTGGTTTCACAGGCAAATCATATAAACTTGCTAAAATAATCACAACATTGTACTTTGGGTTCCTTTTAAATTTTATTTGTTTATTTGTTTATTTATTTAAAATTCAATTAGCCAACTTATAATATATCAGTAGTTTTTTTTTTTAAGATTTTATTTATTTATTTGACAGAGAGACAGATCACAAGAAGGCAGAGAGAGAGGGGGAAGCAGGCTCCCCACTGAGCATAGATCCCGATATGGGGCTTAATCCCAAGACCCTCAGATCATGACCTGAGCTGAAGACAGAGGCTTTAACCCACTGAGCCACCCAGGTGCCCCAATATATCAGTAATTTTTGATGTAGTATTCAATAATTCATTAGTTGCATATGACAGCCAATGCTTATCAAATCACGTGCCCTCCTTAATGCTCCTTACAGTGGTGGTAGTTTTTTTTTTTTCTATATGCTACAACTATTTATTAGTCTCTTCATTGTTCATTGTTTTCCTATTTTGTCATATTTGTGTCTGTACTATTTTACTCAATCACTTCATTGAAACAATTAATTCTAGCCATTAACACAGAGTACACAGAGATTATGTCATTTAATATCAATAAATGTATGGAAATTAGTACATATGATATGTATAACAAGATTGATTATACAAAAGCAATAGTTGTATATCATTAGTATTCAATATAGGCATATATAATTGTAGGTTTTACTCCAAAGTCATCAAATGTTGCTATTATTTAAGAGTATACATATTTTTGAGATGAAATTTTATGAAGCATTTGAGTTTTTAATATATAAATGAATTTAAATCATGAACAACCAAAGTTGTTACAAATCTTTAGTTGATTTGCATGAACGGATTAGGAAGTAAAGTTTAAAAAGCTAATTCTTGACTGAATCAGACAATTAACATGAACTAAAAACTAGTTTAATTTCTTTTAAAAAAGTTTTTTATTTCACTGTGTAATTCATAAGAATAGTTGTCATAACAGACTGTCATGTTCTTAAAAAATGCGTCTAAGCCATAAACTATAAGGTTTAAAAAGACTAATTGAAAGAATATCCTTAAAGAGAAGATATAAGGAATATCTCGGGATGATTACACGACGGTGGGAGGGCTATTACTCAGCTTCCATAAAGTGTTTAGGATTTCAAATTTTATAAGTAGAGAGAGAATAACATATAAGAAACAAAGTATAGAATTAGAAACAAAATGATAGAAAAAAAGATATAAATGTAGAAACCTAGCTTGGGAAATTGAGAAATCATAAACAGTTACAAGATAGATATAATGGTAGTCTTGATTCTAAAGTTTTTGACACCTTCATTTGGTTTTGATTACCTCTTCTTCACCTTGTTGGGGAGAGATGGATTCATTCCTACTCTAGGATTATGGGGAACAACAAAACACACAACATTTGATACTGGAGAGATGAGATTTATAGCAGTTTATTAGTTATGTATAATCACAGCCCAGGGTAGAAGACACACCTGTCACTAAAACGAATGTTTCACTAGGGTGTTTCACTCAAATGCAGAGTGAAAAAGCCGGGGCTGTGGGAGAAGTCACTAGAGGGTGAGATGATCCCTGGGCTCCACAAGAGGATGTAATTGTCTTGTTTGAATAATTTGGCTTCAGGGAATTGAAGCCCATTACTCAGGGATAAACAGGCCCTGTGCCTTATCCCCATGATAAGGAGGTTGTTTGGTGAGGAAACCTTATCTGTGCATTCACATCACATTTGGTATATCAGTGTGTGTGTAGATAGATATAGATATACTTTTTAAATTTTAGAACAATTTTAGGTTTACAGAAAAATGGCAAAGACAGGATAGAGTATTAGCATCATATCCACAGTTAGTTCCATTATTAACATCTTAGATTAGTATACTCAAATTGTCACAATTAATAAACCAATATTGATATATTATTATTGACTAGACTCCACATTAAATCATATTTTAAAAGTTTTTACCTAATCTCCTTTTCATGGTCTAGAACCTCATATAAAATATTACATTTAACCATCATGTTTTGTCAGTTTCATCTTGGCTGTGAAATAATCTCACATTGTCCTTATCTTTGATAACTTTGACGGTTTGAAGAGTATTGTGCAGGTACCTTATAAAATGCCCCTCAAATGAAATTTATCAGATGTCTTTGTCACGTCTGGACTGAAGTTATGGTTTTTTGTAGAAACACCACAAGGTAAAGTACCATTTTCATTACATCATGTAAAGGGTACACACTATTGACATGACCTCATTATTGATGTTGACCTTGATTACCTGACTGAGGTAGTGCTTTGACAAGCTTTTTCACTGCAAAGTTATGCTCTTCCCTCCCTTCTCCACATTGTACTCTTTGGAAGGAAGTCACTATGTGAAATCCATACATGAGGTGTGGGGAGTTATGCTCTAGCTGCTTAATGGTGGAGTATCTACGTAAATACTTAGAATTATTCTTCATATGAGAATAGTCTTTTCTCTATTTAATAATTTACTTATATTAGTGTTGGCTCATTGATATTTTAAACTGTGTGCTATAATACTACTTTATTTTACTGTTTGATTATTCCAGCTTTGGCCACTAGGAGTTCTTTCTGTTGGTTCCCGTGTCCCTTGACATATTCCATCATTGTGTGTATGTGTGCTAAAGCACTTTTTTGCTTTCTGATGTAAGAATATGCTCCAAGATCATCTTGTATATTTCCTGCCCCACTTTAAGAATTTCAGCCATTTGTCCAAGCGGTCTTGGTTCCTTTTATTGGAGAATTTTAGAAACTACATACACATATAAAGTATTTCTACATGAAAGGATCTGTATATAAGTTAAGTTAAACATGAGTTCATACTGATGTTTCCAGCTAGAGTGATCTATGTAGTAATGGCTTATAGTTGGAACATCAGTAAGAATTTTGTATGAGGAGTTCTTTATATATAGTAATGACCTTTTTAAAGATAGGATAGCATTTATAGGAAGAATTAACCTCTTTGTTTCTGTAACAATAAATTTTTATGTGAATAAAAATCTTAGAGATTCCAAACTTCTTTTCATTACTTCCCATATACAACTTTAGCTTAAATGATATAATCAGAAATTCAAATCTGGTATAACTTAAAGATTATGTAATCCATTTATCCCACTTTATATGACAACATTAAAATATAGAAGATTTAAGACATTTTCACATTATTTATATTTGAGTAAGTTGGTGGCTAAATTCAATTGGAAGTTCCAGCCCACAACTTTCAGTATAAGCTTGCAAATTACAGTGGACACTGGCAGATATTAATGAAACCCAAATAAAGAAAAAAGGACTTCAAATAAACTGTTTAATTAAACATCAATGAAACTAAATAAAGATAACAAAATGAGAATAGAAAAAAAGAGAAAAGAGAAATGAAACTAACATATTGCAAAAATTTTGCCAATAAGACTGTTTTTTATCCTGAATATCTCTGATTTAAGCAGTAGTATTCTACTTCCAAAGAACATTAGTTTGAGAATCAAAAAAAACATGTTCTAGGTTTATGATTTATTCAACTATAAAATGTGGCTATTCTCTCAATGGTAACAGAGTTTTAAAATTCTATGAACTCAGTATTTACAAAATTATTTCTGGCTAACTGAAAAATCTGTTCTTTAGATTCATTTTTTTTAAAGTTGTCAAAATTCATAGATTATTTGGATGATCATTCAAACACAAATCAAGAGAGAATGTCATACCAAATATCAAATTTTCTGGTCTCCAATCAAACCTGGGCCTTACCTGAAAGAACTTTTAATTTATTATGTTGATAATAGTAAAGTTTTATATCCTTTTTTTTATTTTGGGTAACATTTTTATTAGAAAACTAATAGTTACACATTGTAAACTGTTTAGGAAACACAGCTTGTAAAAAAGAAAATAAAGTTTTATATTCTTAATTGGTTTAGTGGTTTCCAGGCAACAGACAACTGTGCAGAACTTTAACTTACCTTTTTGTTATGAATGCTATTGTCATTATTTTATTCAGGTGTGTTTTGGAGTGAGAATCAGGTCACTAATAATTTGGACTCTTAAGCCAATGTAACAGTGCTAGAAGCTCTATCAATCCAGACATCTCATTAATGGGTCCTCCTGTTTCCAAGGATATCTGTTACTTTACCACATAAAAGAATATCTAGTTTACATGTGTACCTTTTAATCAGCTAAAATAGCATAAATTTCAAACTAAGTACAATTAAACTACCAGGATTTTTCCCAGGTTAGCTATTTATATCGTTCAAGAGTGTTCTATTGTCTACATCACGTATTTACCAATGTAGAAAATAAAACTCCAATATCTAGTTTAGCAGAAATGAGACATCCAGAAAATTCTGTACTCATTATGTTATTTAAAATTCATCTTGGAAATTTATAAATTGCAATGAGATATACCCATTCTTCATTGGTCAACACATAAAGAAAAATATAGCGATTCTTGCTTAGAATGCCAACAGTTTGGGTTATCTGGTGAACATTTTTTTCAGTGCTTTGATGAAATATTATTAAAAATCCAGATGATTTGGCAAGTTTTTTCTTATTTTCTGGTGTCTCATCAGAGTACATTGTATCAGCTGAGGGATTATGTGAGACAGTGCTTAACTTTTTTCAGTATCTGTTCTACTTCCAATAAGGAAACTTCTTTAATATGAAAGGAACTTCAGTTAGAAACCTAATAGATTCATTTCACTTTGAAGATAATTTATTTGATTTTTTGAACATGTTTTTAGTCATCATAAAAAAGACTGTCCGTTAGGATTGCAATCAAAGTGTCAGATTGTATTATAACAAAGACCTACCTTCAAGATCTCATTGTCATTTTAGTAACAAAAACTTACTCTGGTTTGAACTGATCTGCTTTACAGTAAATTTTTTTCCATAGTTCCAATGACAGAAAGTAAATGAAAATTTACCAGATTGACACAAAACTAAACTTTTGACATTGGGTGTCAGTTGGAAATACCACCCGTTTTGACAAAGGTTATTAAAATATTCCTAATTAGAATTAGATTGCAAAATCTAAACTACTTAGACAATAACATGGTCCCCTTTAAAATCCATATATGCTTGGTGTTTTTCTTTAATAATATTAAGGATTGTAATTCCTTTATTTTCTGTGTTTCTGTATTGGTGATTTGAATAATATATTTGGATTAATAGGGATTAAATACCTATAATTCTACCAGTAATGTACTTTTGAAATTTTTACCAGTATGTTCCTAGTTGCCACTGAAACATGGATGTTTATAAAACAACAACCAAAAAATTATATAGCATTTTTATTGTGGTCAGTGTGACCTATCTAAGGAAAAATATCCAGTGTACCAATGGACTACTTCTCCCTCCCAGTGACAAACATAGCTTTAATTTCTCCTTAAGACAGAGGAGACCATGACCAGAAACCAAAAGTCAGAGGCTTACCTTACTGAGCCACCTGGGGGCCTCTTTTGGTTCCTATTTAATAAATTTTTATTAATAGTCAACTATATTGATTCCATTTTTTGATATTCATCTCTTTGCCTAGAACTTGTGTAAAATAAGCAATGCCTTGGTAACTACCTGAAAACACTAATCATTTTCGTTGGTTTATTTGAGTAGACATATGGAAGTAGGCTACTTATCTCTCTGTTCCACAGGAAAAACTAAATCAGAATCATATCTAAACAATCTTGAATATAGTAATTTTAGATTTACCAAATGAAAGATATAGAAAATATAGATGAAGGATAAAAATTTTTATTGTTTAAACACTACTGTCTAGTATTTTATATGCATTTGGGAAATAAATATGATTCTCTACAAAGTAGTGACTAAAGATATTTTTAAATCTTCATTTTGATTGAACTTGCATAAATATTTAATTTTGTGGATGACATTTCTTTATTTGGCCTTAATGGGATCACATTTTCTTAGGTTTCTTCTAAATATTATAGACATTCCTATCTGTCTTCTATGAATGTCTTACCTTGTTTATAGGATGCTTTAAGGTCAGATATTTCAAGAGTTTATGTCTTGTCATGTTTTCCTTCAAAGATCTCTACCATTTTGTTGGTTTTAGTCACATTCCATAATGTCCAAAACTCTCCATTGCCATGTCTAACCTACATTTCATTTCCTATATATCTTTCAAATGTCTTCTGGTCATCTCTGCTAGAAATTGTTTTGTTTTTGTTTTTTTTGTTGTTGTGGTTGCGGTTAATATTGTTTACTGTCTCTCACTATTTCTTTTGACTCAAGTATTCATTCTTTGCCTTCATTCTTTGCCTTCATTTACTTTTAAAGATTTTATTTATTTATTAGACAGAAAGAGATACAACGAGAGAGGGAACACAAGCAGGGAGAGTGGGACAGGGAGAATTAGGCTTCCAGTCAAGCCGGGTGCCCGAGGTAGGGCTCGATCCTTGATCCCAGGACCTTGGGATCCTGACCTGAGCTGAAGGCAGACGCTTAACAACTAAGCTACCCAGGCACCCCTCTTTGCCTTCATTTAGCTGTGTCCCTACTTCAGGTGTAAGCATTGGAGTCACTTCTTCATAAAGGACTTACACATCATCATCATCATCATCATTAGTAGTAGTAGTAGTAGTAATGCATGTCGCATCCCCTCCTTTTTTTCCCTTGCTCTCATCTAAAATAAGACTCTGTTATATGATGTTACAGCACCTGGTACATTTACATCTTTATGTAAGACTATAAACTCAATGAATGCTTGAGATCATATTCAATATATTAATTAAACTTTAGGTCTATAGAACTTAGTGTAGTGCATGATATTTTCAATTCTCAGTGTTTTGTAATTTTGAGTTATTTTCAGGTAAATTTGCATAAGATAAACAAACAAACCATAGTCCCCAAGAAAAGTAGGGCAGTTCTTGCTATTAACATTTAGTTATAGAGTAGTAGGAATGGAATTGAAGTTTCAAACATTCTCAACTTCAATTCAGTTTTTTTCTAACTATGATGAAATATTATATTGATATATAGAATATTAAAGGTGTGTAACAAGAGCAGTATATTTTATAATTAATATGATTGTGACCATATTTATTACATATTTAAATACATATTCACCAATATAATGCCTGAGATCTGTGTGTAGGCCCTAGGACTTTTTTGGTCCCAAATTTTACTGTGCTTTTAAAGGAAGTGGTATGGGATAATATAAGTACACTTTTACTGACTAGTTTCTATCATTCTCTTCATGTAACAGAGTTAAAAATATATAAGAATAAAGTCTATTACTATATATAGTCCACCAACATTTCTATTTAGACTTGCTGCTATAAGTTTCTTTCCCTTATCTCTGGTAAGTACAATTAACAACTCTGAAAGTAGTTGTTACACTAGGCAGTCTGTCCAGTAGAGCTCTCAGATAGTCCAGCCAACATTTAGTCTTTACATTAACTCCACAAAATACTAATGGGAATTATTTTTCTAAATAAAATATAAAAATTATACGTCATCCTTAACTCTATCAAAAAATCCAAAGAATATCTGGTATTTTAGAAATCCATTTCTAGCATACTATATAGTTGTCTTTGCAGTAGATTCACATAAATTAAAATCTATGAACAGAAAATAAAATCCTTCCAGATGCTTTTATCTGATAGGCCTCAATTGTGATGATAGTAAGCCTATAATTTAAGCTAATGTATAAACAGAAAAAGAAGGCACTTTTTAAATCCATCAGTCACTTAAGAAAACTATTTTCTACCAAGTGACATTTATGGTTATCTCTGCTTAAGGTGAAACTTGTCTGGAAATATACAGACGTTAAAACAAAACAAAACAAACAAAACACCTATTTTTTCCCTGTTCTACTCTCATTTGAAATCCTGCTGTTGTTATTGAATTTATTTATTTTCTTTTTCTTCGCCCTCCCATGGAGACTTCTAAACTATTGCATTTGCTGTGTAGTTTTTGTGGGAGATACATGGAACCATTTAGAATGATTTATTTGTAAATGACTTGATCTAATTCCCTTCCTTTATCATTTTTCATTGTGTTTATAGTTTAAATCACTGAACCACAGTTAAATAATTAAATTAAAATATGGAGAAATTTGTCACATCATTAAAAATAATGACAAAAGTCAAGGAAGAAAATGAATTGTCGTATTTTTTTTTTCTCCATACAATGTATTAAACAAACCAATCACTCTTCATAAATGGAAACTGGATTTTATGAAGCATAAAAACAAAGAATGAAAATTTGCATTGATGGTGGAAGAAAATCAGGGAAATTAAATTATGCAGAAATACATAAATATAATAAATCATGGTTTTCATTACTGTGAAATATATATATATCTTCTTTTTCTATAAGTCTTCTTTCTAAAACCTTGATCATTTCAATTTTCTATGTTATCTTTTAAAAATAGAACTGTGATGTGATCAAACTGTCTTTCATAAAGATATGTGAAATAATTTTACAAGTTCTTGATATTTTACTCCTTATATTTGATGAAACTTGAAACCAAGAAACATGTTATTCCATATCATCAAGTGTTACATAGTTGGAAATCAATTTTATATTATATTAAGTTTAGTAATTTGGCTTTGGATAATATCAATTTTTTTAGCTCTGATTTACTTTTGAACTCTTTTTTATCCCTGCAACATAATGTCACTTTGATCTATATTCCAAAATATATCTAACAAAGTAAAATAATGAAAATAGAACTTTGACAAAAACATACCAAAATCTTCATTTTGCTTTCTTTCTAAAATCTGAAAAAAATAATTGTCCATTTCAACAAGAAAATAAAGAACACTGAATGTATAGTACATAAGGACTCATTCTATGAAATACAATAGTAGTGCTTCAAGAAAGACTTTATGTGTCATAGGACTGTATATGACTATCACATATGGTACCAAAGTGATGTCACTGAGTTGAAAGAAGGAAGGACTTACTGCTATCTGAAGTGGTCATTGCATGACTTATAGGTGAGGGCAAGAATTTCTAGGCAGAAAAACAAGTAAACCCCTGGAAGGGATAAGGAGGTGGGCTAAGGCCCAATGTTGAATATATGGCAAAGGAAAATACCAGACTGACTGTTGTGAAACTGGCATCTAAGAAATGAACAGAAAGAAAGCCAGCCAGTTTTTGCTCAACAGCCACTAAAAACCTGTTGAGAATTTTGAAATACTTCACATCATTATGAAAGAATGATAGAGAATAGGTCTAAGAGATGTTAAGAAGATGAAGAGAGAAAAATTGTGTGGCTATTTCATTTATCCCTTGTGCTTCCATGATAAGAACCAAGATTGGCACAATGTCAACAGGAATAAGAACTAATTACTGGAAGATCTGTACCTACTAAAGCATGGGCATGACATCATGACAGATTTGTGCAAAATGAAGAAGGTAACCCAAACATGAAGTTAGGTCCCATGTATGCCACTAGTAGAATTATAACTCAGTTAAATAAATGACACACACAAGAGAGAGGTTTTTAAGGCAGAAAATGAAAGTTGAGTTCAGTAATAGATGTGTTGAGTTTATGATAGTAACAGAATGCTCAAAGTCCTCAGACTTTCTGATCTAGTATATTTGTATATAAACAATATAACTATGTTTATGAGATATTGTTAATAGTTCTAGTAAATGTAATAGAAAAATACAGTACTATTTAAAAAGAGGTTCCTGTACTTACGAAGGTTGGACTGATATGTGGTGGTAAGCAGAGTCTTTTGAATAGGAAAACCTATCGATTAACTTAATTATGCAACATTTGATATAAACATGCAGCCCAAAGTGGGTGGTAAACTCCATCTAAGGCTAAATACCAGCATGACACGGTGTATATGACACCTTAAAAGGCATTTGTTGTTCAATGGGCACCATTTTTATAGAGATAGGAAGAAACTGTTAGAAAAGAGGGAGGCTTCAACAGCCAGTCCAGCATGGAAATTTTTTGCCACAAAGTGACAAAATTACTCATGTTAAGTGACTAATAATCTGTCTTAATTGGTTTTTATTTATATGCTTTTCCTAGAACTACTTCCTTGCTTTATTATATTCTGCCATTTATTGAGCCCTTCCTTACTAAATTATAATCCTTCCAAAGTTTGTCATAAGAGAAATAGGAAAAAACATTGTCAAAATTACTAACAAATAAAAAAATTACTAACAAAGGTACACAGAGAAATATAAGTACCAGAAACATAAAATGTTATGGTTTGTTTATCTTTCCCTAAGTGTACTGCTGAATCAGAAGCTACACAGGGAATGTAGCCCTGGGATAAAGAAAGATTTTTGTGACCCCCCACATTTTATATTCATATATTCCTGATATCCTATTGCCTAAAATAGTAATTTTCCATTTTATTTAAGCTATAGGACTATGTGACTTGGCATCATCCATATGTCCCTATCCATATATTTAATAAATTTCATATATAATGCTTACTCAGAGCCATATACCAGTTGAAGCACTTCACAAATAGATCATTTAAATCTCTTAGCAACATTATCAAATGGATATTCCCATTATTGCCTCTTTCAGTTGAGGAAATTGAATAGACAGAGGTGAAATAACATTTCTGAGGCTGGTTAAAGGGGCAGACCTCTAGTTCTTGAGTCTGTTCTTCTAACCACAATGCTGTGATATCTCTATGCCTATAAGAATTAAAGTGTTTCCCTTATTTTAGAGACAATATCTTTAAAATATCTGTCTGCCTTGCACAAGCACAAAAGAAATTTCACAGGAACTGGAATTAGGGTCCATTCTATTTAGAATTTCCCTGCTTCTCATGCAGAGGTACAATCTACTTTTTCTGAGAACTGATTTTGGATTTCTTTCTTTGAAATAAGGAAATAAGGAAAGTTCAGGTAATGAACTCATTAGTCCTTATTTATTGCTATGAAAGATTTTCCCTAGGAATCAGTTATATATAAGTACTTAGTGTGTGATGCTTTGATTTTAAAAGGAAAGTGATATTTATGGTCTAGAAAGTAAAATGCTAGTGGGAAAAGAGGAGTCAAGTTAATAACATAGCATGATCAAAACTTGATAGAAGTTGGAATTTAAGTGAGAGATAAGAAACCCACTCATTCCAATAAATCTTAGGACTCTTCAATAAAATGAGATGGTTTTAGATTCTGTGGGACTTGATTCTGAAAGAACCAAAAAGAACAAAGCAAATATGTCAGGTGATAGAAAAGGATAGGAAAAGAGTTAACCATGCTCTAATATCCTCCCTCCCTAAAGATTTTCAACAGATCAGGTCTGAGCTCAAGAGCAAGAGAGTTTTGATTGGATAATAAATCAATGTTTTAATATAGACAGGACTAAATTATTTTATTGCTTGAAAATGAAGTTGTTCATTAAGAACTGAAAGTGACAAAAACTCAGGGTTATTTCTAGGATTTCAGTCAAGGATAAGGAGGGGAGATCCAATGGAGATATCATGGTGGCAAAATAATAATTTGTGTCATTTTCTATTACACATTTGGTTATATTTAATCCCTATGAAAAAACCCTAGATAATGCCAAAGCAACTGCCAAAGGATCATACCAATATTCTGAACTTTATGATGCTTGATATGGCCCTTTTAATGCTATCTCTACCTTATAAATATTATTATCCAATAAATGGTTACATCACATTTTTCTCTCTAAGGTCCTAATAATATTTCAGTGCCTGTTGAAGTTTATCCTGCAGGTGATGATAGGACTGGTCCAAGTTCTACATATGCTTTTTCACATGAGTAAATAAAAATCCTCTACATTTTTCCTGACTGGTGTAGTTCCACATTAATACTTTCCCCCTAGTGCTTATTGTGCCTCATCAACCCAGAATTTAAATTACCTTATACAACACTATGAAAGTTTTTGGAGTACTAATAGGTGATAGCATAAATCTATTGGCTGCCCTCTCCATTTAGTAAAACTGGTTATCCTTTAAAGAGTTAAAATATATTAATTTTTAAAAATTCAATATTCTAAGGTTATAATTAGATCTGTATTTACTCCAACCCCCACTTTCTGATAAGAAAAACAATAAATTGGGGCCCCTGGGTGGTGCAGTCAGTTAAGCCTCCAACTCTTGGTTTCAGCCCAGGTCATGATCTCAGGGCCATGAGATTGAGCCCCATGATGGTCTCGGTGCTCAGCATAGAGTCTGTTTCAGACTCTCTCACCCTCCCCTTTGTGGGCGAGATAGTCTGAAAAAGACTATGTTTCCCCATCACTCTCTCTCTTTGTCTCTAAAAAAATAAATATTTTTTTAAAGAAAAGCAATAAATTATGTACATTGTACTTGTAAATATGAAATTAAAAAATATATATCCCTGGAGGAGCTAACATGGCAGGATAGTAAGAGTACCCTAGGCTTAACTCTTCCCTCAAACACAGCTAGGTAACTGTTAAATCATTCTGAATATCCAAGAAATCATCCTGAGAACTGAAGAAAAAACTGCACAACTGAAGAGAGAGAAGAAGCCGAGTCCTATCAAGGAAGATAGGAGGTATAGAGACTTGGTTTGGGAGAGAAATGGAATATAGATGTTGTGGAGGGGAGGGAGCCCTGGTTGCAGAGAAAAGCAAGAGAAAGAAAAGAGTGCACCGGAGACTGCACAAGGAGAACTCTTCACCAAAGCCATTGGCTGGGAAAATGGGAGGGTCTGATTTTCATGAGTTTTTGGACCAGCAGGGCTCAAAGTCTGGAGGTCTGGAGTATGTCTGGGATAGAGCCCTGAAGGCACTGCCCTACTCCTGGAAAGAAGATAGGCAGGTAACCTGGGGGCAAGGGGCACAACTTGAGGATCTCCTAAGTTGCACAGGGAGAGACTTCTCAGACTCTTCTTGGCGCACATCTGTGAGAGCTGGCATTGACTCTCTGGGATAAAAGAGCCAGTGGGTGCCATTTCTCTCCCCCACCACTTAGCATAGGTGCAGAGAGACACCTGATGAGGACAGCTAATGAGGACAGCAATGAGACTCTCCCCCAGAAGACCAGTACTGGTTCCCACCACATCAGGTCCCTAAAGCTTGGAGTTTTAGAAGTCAGCAGGCTTAGCTGGCATAGAGCCCAAAGTGTGCTGCACTGCTCCAGGCGGGCAAGCAACCCAGAGACAGACAGTGTGAAGACAGCAATCTATAAAATACCTAGAATGTGGAATAGGAAATTATTCACTTTTCTGAGAGGGCTTCCCTGAGAGCAGCAAGCACAGACTTCTCCTTCAGGGACAAAAGAGCTTACTGGCACCATTTCCCTCCCCTGCTACTCAGCATAAACCAACTTTAGTAAACAGCACAGTGCCAACACTGGCTGCCTAACCTGCTTATACCAAATCCAACCCCACCTCCCACTCTCATCTGGTACTGCTTTTCTCAGGCAAATGTGCCCAAGGACCAGTGCTTCTCCAGAAGAATACTGCAAACCTTGCACACATCATGTCTTCTGACCATGGAGTTGTGCAAAGCTTCAACTCTAGTGGAAATAGTGTCAGGTCTCATTTAACAAGCAGACCAGAGCACATCTAGTTAAAATTCACCAAACTCTGGCCAAGGTCCAAACACTGCCCACTGCAAGCAAGGAGAACCTCTACAGACAACTGCCTGAGGGATGGAGTAGCCAAAACACAGAAGCTGAGTGCATTTAGCACACACCAGAGACACTCTCTGAAGTGCCAGGCCCCAGACTCTCTATGACGTCTTCTTCATAAAGCCATTACAATCAGGAGCAGGAAACACAACAAGATTTTCTAACACTCACAAGAAGACAGAGACCTAGACAAAATGCTAAGGTGGAAGAATTCATCCTAAAAGAAAGAACAAAAAAAGGTCACAGCCAGAGATTTAATTGAAACAGATATAGGTAATATGCCTGATGCAAAATTTAAAGCAACAGTCATAAGGATACTTGCTGCAATTGAGAAAAGCATAGAAGACATCAGGGAGACCCTTACCTCAGAGATAAAAGGGCTAGAAAAAAACAACGATGCAGAATAGAAAAATACAATACCTGAGATTGAAAATTGAATGGATGTAATGACCACAAGGGTGGAGGAAGTAGAGGAACAAAAAAGTGATATAGAAAATAGAATTTTGGAAAATAATGACACCAAAAAAAAAAAAGGGAGACAAGAATGATGGATCATGAGAGTAGACTTAGTGAACTCAGTGACTCCATCAAATATAGTAATATCCGTATCATAGGAGTCACAGAAGAAAAAGAGAAAGAAGGAACCAGAAGCTTTATTTGAGGAAATTATAGCTGAAAACTTCCCTACTCTGGGGAAGAAAACAGAAATCCAGATAGAGAAGGTATAGAGAATTCCCATCACGAACAATAAAAGCAGGCCAACACAAAGACATATTGTAATTAAGTTTGTAAAATGTAATGATAAAACAATGTTAAAAGCCCCAGGATAAAAGAAGACAGTTACTTACAAGGGAAAACCCATAAGGCTTGCAGATGTTTCAACAGAAACTTGACAAGTCAGAAAAGAGTGGCATGATTTATTTAGAGTGCTGAGTGGGAAAAATCTGCAGCCAAGAATACTCTATCCAGAAAGGCTATCATTCAGAATAGAAGGAGAGTTAGAATTTTCCAGATAAACAAAAACTAAAGAGTTCATGACCACTAAACCAACCTGAAAGGAATATTAAAGGGAACTCTTTGAATGGAAGGGAAAGACCTAAAGTGACAAAAACTAGAAAGGAACAACAACAAAAAAGACTAGAAAAGAACAGAGAAAATCTCCAGAAACAATGAGAAAACAAATAATATAATGGCACTAAATATATGTATATTGATAATTACTCTGAATGTAAATGGGTCAAATGCTACAACCAAAAGACACAGGATGCCAGAATGGATAAAAACACAAGACCTAAAGGGCCCCTGGGTGGTGCAGTTGGTTGAGAGACTGCCTTCGGCTCAGGTCATGATCCCGGAGTCCCGGGATCGAGTCCCACATCGGGCTCCTAGCTCCATGGGGAGTCTGCTTCTTGCTCTGACCTTCTCCCTTCTCATGCTCTCTCTCACTCTCTCTCTCTTTCCTAATAAATAAATAAATAAAATCTTTAAAAAAAAAAAAAAACACAAGACCTAAAGAGACCCATTTTAGACCTAAAGGCACCTGCAGATTGAAAGTGAGAGGATGGAGAAACATTTATCATGCAAATGGATGTCAAAAGAATGCCAGAATACCAATACTTCTATTAGACAAAGTAGATTTTAAACTGGACTCTTAACAAGAGATGAAGAAGGGCACTATATCATAATAAAGGGGAGTAGCCAACAAGGAGATCTAACAATTATAAATATTTATGCCCCCAACTTGGAAGCACCCAAATATATAAAATAACAACAAACATAAAGGAACTCATTGATAATAATACAATAATAATAGGGAATTTTAACACCCCACTTATATCAATGATCATTGAAACAGAAAATCAACAAAGGAAAATGGCTTTGAATAACATTCTGGACCAGATTATCTTAACAGATATATTCAGAACATTTCATCCTAAAGCAGCAAAATACGTGTTCTTTTCAAGTCCACATTGGACATTCTCCAGAATAGATCACATACTAATCACAAATCAGGACTCAACATGTATAAAAAAGTTATGATCAGACCACACATCTTTTCTGACCAGTGTTATGAAGCTTGGAGTCAACTATAGAAAGAAATTTGGAAAGACCATAAATAAATGGAGGTTAAAGAACATGAATGGGTCAACCAGGAAATTAAAGGAGAAAAAAATACATGGAAACAAATGAAAATGAAAATACAGTGGTCCAAAACCTTTGAGATACAGCAAAAGCAGTCCTAAGAGGGAAGTATACAGCAATATAGGCCTACCTCAAAAAGCAAGAAAAATCTCAAATAAATGACCTAACCTTACACCTAAATGAGCTGGGGGAGGGGGGAGTCTAAAGCCAGCAGAAGTAGGGTAATAATAAAAATTAGAGTAGGGCACCTGGGTGACTCATTTGGTTAAGCATCTGACTCGATTGCAGCTCAGGTCATGATTTCAGGGTCATGAACTCAAGCTCCATGCCTGGCTGCTTAGTGGGGAGTCTGCTTGAGATTCTCTGTCTACCTTTCCCTTTTCCACCGCTTCTCCCCCTCCTTAGGTGCTCTCTTTCTCTCTAAAATAAATAAATAAATCTTTAAAAAATTAAGGATACAAAGAAAGGTTAGAGCATAAATAAATGATATAGAAACAAACAAACAGTAGAACAGATCAATGAAATCAGGAGCTAGTTCTTAGAAAAAAAATAATAAAATTGATAAACCCACACCCAGACCTATCAAAAAGAAAAGGGAAAGGACCCAAATAAATAAAGTCACAAATGGTAGAGGAGAAATAACAATCAATACCACAGAAATAAAAACAATTATGAAAGAATATTATGAAAATTATTGAAAAATTGGACAATCTGAAAGAAATTATATGTTTAGTTCCAAAACTGAAGTAAGAAGTAATAGAAAACTTAAACAGGCAGATAAACAGCAAAAAAATTGAATCAATAATCAAAAATCTCCCAACAAACAAAAGTCCAGGACCAGATGGCTTCTCAGGTATTGAATTCTACCAAACATTTAAAGAAGAGTTAATATCGATTCTTCTCAAAACACTCCAAAAACTAGAAATGCAAGGAAAACTTCCAAACTCATTCAATGAGGTGATCATTACCCTACTTCGAAGACCAAAGACTCCACTGAAAAAGAATTACAGGCCAATATCCCTGATGATCATGGATGCAAAAATTCTCAGCAAAATACCAACAAATTGAATTCAACAGTTCATTAAAAGAATCATTCACCACAGTCAAGTGGGATGTATTCCTGAGCTGCAGGGGTGATTTAATATTTATAAATCAATCAATGTGATACACCACATTAATAAAATAATGGGTAAGAACCATATGATTCTCTCAATAGATGCAGAAAAAGCAAAAATCCCTCAACTAAGTAGGGATAGAGGAAACATACCTCAACATTATAAAGGCTCTATGTAAAAAACTCACAACTAATATCATCCTCAAGGGGGAAAACCTGAGAACTTTTCTTTTACAGTCAGCAACGAGACAAGGATGTCCACTTCCACCACTGTACTTAATATAGTAAGTACTGGGAATCCTAGTCACAGCAACACACAGCAAAAAAAATAAAAGGTATCCAAATCATCAAGGAAGAAGTAAAACTTTAGCTGTTTGCAGATGCCATGATACTCTACATAGAAAACCTGAAAGACTCCTCAAAAAATTGCTAGAACTAATACACGAATTCATTAGTTGCAGGATAAAAAATCAACATACAGAAATCTGTTGCATTTTTTTAACACCAATAATGAGTCAGCAGAAAGAGAAATCACAGAATCACTTTCATTTTGAATTGTACAAAAACCATAAGATACCCGGGAATTAACCTAACCAAAGAGGTAAAAAGATCTGTGTTCTGGAAACAATAAAACACTGATGAAAAATATTGAAGATGACACAAAGAAATCGAAAAATATTCCATGCTCATGGATTGAAAGAACAAATATTGTTAAAATGTCTTTAGCACCCAAAGTAATCTACGTAATATAATCCCTATCAAAATACCAACAGCATTTTCACAGAGCTAGGTCAACACTCCTAAGATATGTATGCTCCCACACAAGATCCTGAGTAGCCAAAGCAATCTTGAAAAAGAAAAGCAAATCTGGAAGCTTCAAAGTTCCAGACAACAGGTGTTGGTGATGATGTGGAAAAAAGGGGAACCCTTTTGTACTGTGGGTGGGAATGCAAACTGGTGCAGCCACTCTGGAAGAAAGTATGGAGATTCCTCAAAACGTGAAAAATAGAACTACGCTACCACCCAATCATTGCATACTGTGTATTTACGCAAAGGATACAAAAATACTGATTCAAAGAGATACATTCATCCTGATGTTTATAGCAGCATTATCAATAATAGCCAAATTATGGAAACAGTCCAAGCATGCATCCACTGATGAATGGATAAAGAGGTGGGGTGTGTGTGTGTGTGTGCGTGTGTGTAATGGAATATTACTCAGCTATAAAAAAGAATGAAATCTTGCTATTTGCAATGATGTTGATGGAGCTTTAGAGTATTATGTTAAGTGAAATAAGTCAGAGAAAGAAAAATACTATATGATTTCACTCACATGGAATTTAGAAACAAAATAGATGATAATGGGAGGAAAAAGGAAGAGGTAAAACAGAAAACAGACCATAGAAAACAAACTGAGGGTTACCCAGAGAGGAGGTAGGTGGGAGGATGGATTAAGTAGGTGATGTGTGTTAGGGAGGGCACTTGTGATAAACCCTGGGTGTAAATTTAAGTGATGAATCACTAAATTCTGCACCTGAAACTGTTAACACTATTCACTAATGAACTAGAATTTAAGTAAAATTTGATAGAAAATAAAATATATATATCACTTTTATGGTCAGTCTATTAGTTTACTCTGTCTTATATACTGACAGAGAAACTCCTATAATATGTATTAATTCAGTCTACTAATATATCCAATTAACACTGAATTAATAAGGCATACTCTTGAATTTTGAAGAAAGAAAAAATTTTCCTGAAAACCCTGAAATTAGAACTCGATTAATTCAGATAAATATTTTTGATGTGACATATGTGTAAATAATATAAAAAGTTCTGTGCCTCAAAAAGATTCTGAATGCAATGGTTAATTATTAAATTAGAGGAAGTCATTGCTCAGTAAAGGCAAATAATCGTCAGGGTCTCACCAATTACATATATTATCTACAGGTTTTAGTTCCCCAGTTTTCTAGCCAACTTTCCTTATTATGTACCTTATGCTGGTGTCCTGTATTATCTATGTATGATTTCTATCATTACTTCCACAATATAGACTACTTAAGTCTTTCCAAGCTAAATGTTCA
>CM052809.1:57346370-57481995 GCA_028533885.1 Nasua narica | reverse complement strand
GGTGAGCCTGGTGGTGGGTATCAGGGGTGGGAGGGGTGAGCCTGGTGGTGGGTATCGAGAGGGGCACGTACTGCATGGAGCACTGGGTGTGGTGCATGAACAATCAATCTTGTAACACTGAAAAATTAAAATAAACAAATTTGGGGAAAAAACAAAACAAAACAAAAAAAATAAATAAAAGCAGAAAACAATTCTTAACCTCACTTTTTGTAACAGATGTTGACACTGTATGATGTTATATGTATCTAAACAAAGAAGTATGTAATTACCATTTTAGCAGTAGGAAAAATTATTGAAGCTACAGGTTGGTTTCATAATGAATTTGGAAAAATAAAGGAAACAATAGCTATTTTAATTGTTTGGCAATCTTATAAATTTCAAAACTTCGTAAATGATATTGTGTCATTTGAAAACATACTGGGTAAAGATGCCTAAGCATCCATTTAGTATAGTGAAATTGATAATAGTAAATATAGGTCTTAAATCATATTTTCTTCAAAATTTCACCTACTTTTAAACTTTAATTTTGTAAGTGTGGGTTTTTTTTGTGTACTTTTTTTTTTGCAATATTGATGTGGATGATTCTTTTAGCATGATTGTTACTGTCACAATCATCATTCATGTTGATATTCTCAGGGGTGGATGATATAACTCATCCAATATTAAGCAATCATTACAGAACAATTATGGTTGAATCTAAGTTCCATAATATTTTCCTTCTGTTAAACATTTCAAATATTAAAAACCAAAGAATGTTTTAAGGTTCCTTTTCCTTATTTACAGACATTAGACTAGGTCTTCCCCCACCTCTTTCTCAAAGGAAATGGAGAAATAAAAAATTCCATCTCCCATGAAAGTAGGAATATAGGGAACACCTGTAATTCCAACTTCAGTATATGGAGAATGCCTACTGAGAGAAGAGGCATGCCTCTCAGATCCTATGAATTTTGAAAATAATAAGTTTACAAAGAGGGAAGTGGTAAAATAAAAGCTATTTACTTGAAATAGCAATGTTGGGTCTGCAGTGTTGCTACTACATAGTAGCATGGGAAGGAGGGGTCAACAGGGAAATATGCGAGCATGTTGTGTATACAATAAAGATACTGTAAATGTACATATTTGGGGCAAAGACTGCAGCCTACAAATATCCCTGCAGCTGCAATATGTCCCCAAATGAGAAATGTTGCATAAATATGAATTCATGTAAATATAAGTGACTCTATGAAGTACCTATACAAATGGTAAACTTTATAATGCATATAGAAATATAAATATAGTATAACCAACAAAATTGAGAGGAGTATGGATGGCAGGAATGTGCAGTAGGATCAGCTTACTGATTTATCATTTTTGGCAGAACTTATAAGAGTAATGCCATAGTTACTGTTCATGAAGTTTTTTAAAAAAACACTAAAATGAGTAAAATAATTCCTTAAACTTCTATATTTTAGGAGCAAAAATCCGATATATCATAAATGTAATCTTTAGTCAGGGTTCTCCAGAAAAACAGAACCAGTAAGGCGTGTGTGTTTGTGTGTGTGTGTGTTTATGCTCACACATGCACGTGTATGTGTTGTGTGTGGATGGATAGATGGATAGTTTTATTTTAAGGAATTAGCTCACAGTAGTATGTAGTTTGGCAAGTCTGAAATCTACAAGGTAGGCTGGCAGGCGAAAGAATCACAGAAGGGCCAATGTTAAAGTTCAACTCCAAAAGCCATACACTGGCAGAAATCGCCCTTATTAGGGAGAAGTCAGTCCTCTTCCACAAAGATCTTTAGCTGATTGATAATGCCCATGTCATTATGGAGGGTAATCTGCTTTCTGTAAACTACTGATTTAAATGTTAATCTCATCTAAAATACCCATCTCATCTAAAACTACCTTCACAGAAGTATTTACAAGAATATTGACCAAATATCTGGGACTATGGCCTAGTCAAAGTAACATATAAAATTATTCAAGTTATGTCATGAAAACAAAATCCAGCTAATGAATGAATTATAAAAAATATTAAATATAAATTATAAAATCTGATATATTTGTCATATCCATAAATTTATAAAGGGGCACATTCACCTATTAAAATGTTACTGATTGTTGACAAAAAATCCTATCATTTTTTAACAGAAAGTGTCTAAAATATATTCAAAAGGGAAAGTATAGAGAAAACACCCCATACATATATATGTAAACAGGAAGTTTATATTAATACCATGTAGAATGATACAAAGTCATTCCACGAAGGTTGAAAACCTTAAAATTCTGCCATAAATCCCAATACATGAAATAATAGGATCAATTTATATTAGATAGTAGCCTAAAAATAATTATCAGTAAACTAGTAACAGTAGGTCATGTTAATGTTTGCAATCCATTTCAGATTGAACAGATAAGAAAACCAAATAGAGTACATAAAAAAAGAGAATTAATAGACAATCTAATTGATGTTAAATAAGTCTAAAAAAGAAAAATAAATCTATGTAGTGCCTAAATACATATAGATGTCTTTATGTATATATGTATATATACATATATATGTATTTGAAAGTGCACTTATAAAACTGGATCATATTATAGTTATCAAGTTAAACCTCAATGGAATTGCCAAAAAGTAGAAATAATTGTACATATTAACTTCCATACGAGTAGATGTAAACAATTCTTCTGTGTCCCCAATTTTATTCCAGAAACAAAGAATTGGGGGATGAAGTTTGAAGGAATACTTTCTTAAGGAAAATTCTGTACAAAAAATAGAAATAGAAATGACTCAAAAAGTTAATGAAAGTATAAATTTACCAGAAAAATGAGAACATCTAAATAATTTTATTAAGATTTATTAAGTAACATAAAACTCAAAAAGAATTAGATAGTAAATAAATCAGACTTTATCACTAAAAAACTATGATCATAGTCATATTGGGAAACATAGTTATAATGAGTATTCACATATAAAAAGGATACTATAAGCAGTCAATTGTGATAGAAAAAGGGACATGAAAAGGCAGTTCTCACAGGGAAAGGTGAGTTATTTTCTTAAAACTATTCAAACATGTGTAAGCCCTCTCCTAGATGAATTAAAATATGTTGACTTCAAAACCTGATAAAGGCCAAAAAAAAAAAAAACCAAAAACAAAACCTGATAAAGGCCAAAAGTTACATAATATGTGGTATGGAGAGGAATGAGGAGAAACAGACACTCATGTACTTTTGGTGAGATTCTAAATTAGCATGATCTCTTCAACAGTTATCAATATTAAGTGCACCTCGTCTTGGAGTTTGTAATCCATTGATGGGAAAGTATCCTAGTGATTAACTCTTGGATGAACACAGCGATGTATATATGTATATAAGTTTATATATATATGTGTGTGTGTATACATACATACATATGTGTATGTATATGTATATATATTCCCATATATATATATGTGTGTGTGTGTATATATATGGGAATTTTATGATAATAAAATCCTAGAAACAAACTAAATTACCTGAAGAAGGAACTGGCTAAATAAAATATGCGAAATTTCTGAAAAAGAATGGGGTAGATCTATGCATGCAGTATCAGGTATCAGTTGCTAAAAATGTAGATATAGGAGAGTATGTATGGGATCATAACATTTGTATAAAATATAGTTTAGATAGAGAAATGGGTAAATTGATAGTTGATAGATGATAGTGAAATAAACATACACACAAGTATCACAGCTACCCCTCTGCACACCTATGTTCATAGTATTTGAAATACATGCTTCTATATGTATGTGCAAAAATAAAATATTTATAAAAAAACACTCAAAAGTTAAAGAAGTAGTTGCTAATTTTGTCTGCCTCTGTGGAAAACCAAATATGTGGGGAGAAAAAAGAAGCTGGAGCTTCTGTTAACCCTTCCTCAATGTTTCAATTTCTCACTGTAGAATTGCCAGATAAAATATAGAAATATAGCATACTCAGTTAACATTCAATTTTAGATAGACTGTGAATTTAAGGATAAGGATATGCCAAATATTGCATAGGATATACTATTTACTAAATATGGCAGTCGTACCTTTGGCATATAATGCAGTCATACTAATTTGGCATATAATGCAAGAGATATGATTGTGTAATTGGGGTGATCATATAATTGATTGTACAAGTCAGAACTCTTTTTGAGAGTAAGTGTTACCATCTATACTTTCATTTTATCAACACACTTAAACCAGGACTATGTCTGGCAAACCAGATTATAAGGAAATCTTAAATATTATGTAACTCTTAACTGGTAGAGTTAGGAAGAATAGTTGAAAGAAGCTTAAGGTGAAATATCAGCCATTGACTCTCACACTCTTGATCAAAGCTACCCCTGAACACTGCATCCACTGCTTCCTTTCACTAATTCTGAAAGGATCAGAGTTTACCTCTGCTAGATTCAGCTAATATTTAATAGCTGTGGAGAATGGCAAAAAAAAAAAAAAAAAAAGACAAGCGTATAATAGAAATTATGTGTGGACATCAGTTTCTTAATATCAATCTCAAAAAATAAAATAGGAGATTAAGAAGAAAGCAAACAAGAATAACCATTATCTCACTAATAGTTTTACTTTAAAAGGAAAATATTACTATTTTGGTTTTGGTACAGCCTACCACCCATTTTTACATAGGTTCTTTATAACTCTTGGAATATTCCAATTTGCATGTGTATCCCACTTATATTGGGGCTCTAATAGATAATCCAAGTACCTGTTGCCCCAGTGTGCTACATAAGGGAGCAGCTCCATAATTTATGCTTCCCATACCATAGGATATGTAGCTACATCTTAACATACCAGACCTAGGACTGTTAATCATAAAAACAGTATTTATAGACTGCAGTCCAAGATCATCTGAAGAGTATTTAAGAGAATATTTTCAAAAAGCAGTTTCCTGGAGAGAGTTATACTTTAAACGCAGTGACCTGTGAAGAAGTGTCTTCTTAAGCCTGTCTGCTTCAAAAGGTTTATTGATTATGAAGAGGAAAGAATAAAATTTTGTGCTTATTTTATATTTTGATAACTTAAAAAAATTTGGATTTTTTTTTAAGTTTTTATTTAAACTCCAGTTAGTTAACATGCAGTATAATATAAGTTTCAGGTGTAAAATTTATTGATTCAGCACTTCCATGCAACATCTGGTGCTAATCACAAGTGCATGCCTTAATCCCCACCAACTATTTCACCCATCTCCCTCACCCTCTTCCCCTTTGGGTAACCATCACTTCGTTCTCTATAGTTAAGAGTCTGTTTATTGCTTTGCCTCCCTCTCTTTTTTCCCTTTGCTCATTCCTTTCTTAAGGTTCTAAAGCAAAAAGAAACACCATGCTCTCTATCATCTTTTTGTTCTGTGTATTACATAGATTAACAGGAAGGAAGAGAAATTCAACTGCAGAAGTTGTGTTAACAAGATAAACCACATTAACCTAGTATTTAAATGCTGCTTGTTATAGGATATTTAATAAACCATTCAGCCTTATAAATGGCCTTGAGATTATCTATTAGAGCCCCAATATAAGTGGGATACACATGCAAATTGGAATATTCCAAGAGTTATAAAGAATCTATGTAAAAATGGGTGGCAGGCTGTACCAAAAACAAAAAAGATAATACGAAGACCCAAGGATAGTCATTGAACCCTGAAGGAGAAAGTTCTAAGTTCTGAGTTTCTTGCTTTTGTTTTTTTCCATGTGAGCTGACTATGACCTTCAGGTGAAGGATGATGCCTAGCATCTTGGGGTTAAGGTCAGGTTGATAACCTAGCAAAGCAGCAGTGGAATAAATATGCTGACCTCATCTTCTAGTCTCCTGACAGGACTCCCTGTTAGTCAAACTCTATGGGAATTCAGAGGACAAAGAGTATAAATGAATTAAATGACATAAATCTGATCAGTCTTCCAGGCTGGGAAGATGGTGGAAAAGAACAGAAAGTAGCTGGAGGGGAAACAGAAAGATATTTGACATATTAACACAACCATTAAATAATAAGTGCTTATTAGACATAGGAAATCGTGTTAGTTACAGAGGAAAATGAGCAGGACGGTTTGATCTTTCAAAAAAGAAAAGCTTATTACAGAGACTTTAAAATTGATTAAATATTGAGGAGAAATAGGAAGACCTAAACTTACATCATTTCCTCGCACACACAAAAACAGTACTTGTCTGTCTTTAGACATTCAATTCGAAACTTTAGTTTGGAGATCATCAGCCTTCTCTTTTCTTATTTCTAGTATCTATCCATTAATTTTTTTAATATCTATTACCATTTAATTATCCTGTGTTATTCCCAGATGGTATTGAGTTTCTACCTAGTAATTACATTAGTATTTTAGTAATGGAAACATAAAGATTTCAATATTTGTCTAAGCCTCAATATTTTGATAATAAACCATCCTCAAGCCATTTCAATTAATCCATAATAGAAAGTCAAGGTCTTGGTAATTGTTTTAAACCTATTTCTATCTCTTCTTCATTTTCACACTTTGAATGTAAATCTCAATATTATTTTTGGGGGGGTTAAAATGTTTATTATATATATAAGGACAAATCTATATGACTGTATTTTTTATTGTGTTAAGAACCTGACTTTGGTGGGCAGCACTTTGCTCCAAGTTGCAAAACTACTTCCTATTCTTAAAGGTATGAGATGTTTGTTTTTCCACTGGGTAAAGCCAATTAGCTAACATAACACAATTACTAGGCCAAGATCAGGGTATAACACATGGGACAAATGGTTTTGTCAAGTTTTCTTGAGAACCAGATGTTCATTTCAAAAACATGTACGTCACAAGTATAGCTGCGGGGGTATATAAAAGGGTGAGATTTCTGTCTTTACAATCTCTTAGCAGATTTCCTGAGCAGGGGAGCATCCTGTTCCGGTTTACTGCTTCTTCAGTAATAGGGGTGTTTTCTTTCTCTACTACCTTTGTGGGAGGTTAGATTTTAAACTATATTTTCCCAATACACTAGAATTGGTTTTTCTTTCTTCCCTCATTCCTTCTTCCTCTTACTACTTACCTTTAACCCTTCAGAAAATTGAGTACATGTGTAAGAAACTGCACATAGATAATCAACATTTCTTTAAAATTTAATTCAATTTAGGAAAGTTATACATTGCATCATTGAGAAATAACTATGATAGGCCCTTATTTGCTCAAGGATTAGTAAAATAGGCCGTTTTCCTCAAGAAACAGACAGGAGAGAATTAAACAGACATAATTATAATGTGATAGCGTTAATGGAATGATAGCAATGGACATGGAGTCCTCTATATTGTAGCTGGTAGGGGAGAAATCCTAACCCTAGGCTCTCTGAATTCAACTGTGTTTTACCACTTAAAAATGCCAAGAATGGCCAGCAATCCCTGTACTGAAGGATGAAATATTACAGCAAACTCTACTGGGCCAGAGAGGAGAAAGGCAAGGGGATCAGGGATCAGAAGACCCTTTGCTTTTCTTTGCTCCAGCTTTTATTGGTGCTTTACCATTCCTTATCACTTGTTTCTCAAGCACTGTGATTTGTGATAAGGGGTCTTACTGAAACTAGGAGAATCTGTTTACAGGAAAGATAAAATATGCTAATCTGCATGTTTCTGCTAAACATAGCCCAAGGGTCATTGCTTATCACTGGGTGGCTGGGCTAAAAAAGCCTTGGGGGAAGGCAACTCCCCACTGCATTCCAATGGTTGAGTGGTCACACAGGCCTCGCATTCCAAAGACCCACACCCTTCTCTGAAACCTTTGCCCGAAGGGACCTCTGTGATACATTTTAGCAAGCCAGGTGTTATGGCTGAGTTCTTGCTCTACATTAACCCCAACATAAAAGTAATGGCTTTTGCCGAAGTTCTCTGTCAGTGAAATAATATAACCTACCATGTAAAGCTTTTATGAAGATGAAGTAACTTTATGCACATCAAGACTTCAGAGAGTGCTTGGCATGACTTAAGCCTTTTACAAGCCTGAGCCATTTGTAGGAATCTGCAGGAAGAATCCTGGATGGTGGTTTCCATCAGTTTTGAAGATAGACTAAGCCAGTGCATGAAACAGCTCTAGGGGGTGCCTGGGTGGTGCATTCGGTTAAGTGGCTGTTTTTGTTTCAGGTCATGATCTCAGGGTCCTGGAATCCAGACCCATGTAAGGTTCCCTGCTCTGTGGAGAGTCTGCTTCTCCCTCTTCCTCTGCCCCTCTCATGCTCTCTCTCTCTGTCTCTGTCTCTCCCTCAAATAAATAAATAGAAAGAGAGAGAGAGGAAGGAAGGGAGGGAGGGAGGGAGAAAGAAAGAAAGAAAGAAAGAAAGAAAGAAAGAAAGAAAGAAAGAAAGAAAGAAAGAAAGAAAAAGAAAAAGTGTGCTAGGAATGTGGAGAAACATTTGCCGCTTAGGGTTTTAGGAAGTTAAATTGCCAAGCATAGTGTGGGGTCATCATGAGGACTATCTTTGTCATGTTGAAGAGGTAACTCCTCAGTATGGAGTTACAGAAGGAATTTAGGAAGATGTGTAATAACCAGATTTGCAGTTAAAGCTTGACACCAACTTGTGAGAAGATAAATTTTGACTCACTGAAAATAGGTGAGATAAGAATGATGTGGGATACAACAATTTGATTGCCAGATGACGTTATTCTCTGAAACTCCAAAATATACTTTTAAATTCCACTATTAATAGTGCAGCTTATAAGTCTGTTTCTGAGAGCTGAGTGGGCAGGATATCTAATTTCCCTTGTTCAAAGCTCCTGTGTCTTGGCGTTAAGAAAAAAATATGTTTTCCTCTTTTACCTATTTAATTTTTTTGTGACACTGCAGGCTGTTAATATTAAATTTAATCATCAAATAGATGTGTTGATTTTTTTCTTATCTCTTAAAACAAGAAACTGTGTAAGGAAGTAGAACCTCAATATCTCACTTCCATTTTAATATATGCTTTTTAAAATGAAAAGTGTCCTGATTACTAGTATCGTCTTGCATTAGTGTCCATTACAGCCTCAATAAGAAAAAAACTGTATGCATACATTTAAGGATGGTTATTATTATTAGCGAACAATTGCTTGATCAAATTTCTCTCTAAGTAGTGAGATAACAGACTGATTTAGGAGAACATAAAGAACATGAAGAGAATGTGCACAAAAGTCTGATTATTAGGCTTGTTTATGCAATTTATACAGCCATACTGACATGGTTTATACTTGGTTTTGGATTTCATAGCAAAGTGACCTCTCGTCTTTAGCCAGATCAGAATAAAGAAGAGTTCTAGTTCTCTCATTTGCCGCTTTATGTAGTCTTCACTTCTGTGTCCAGTCAGTCTCTTGACATGCACATTACCACTAGTTGATAATAATCACTCACCTGCTGAAACATTACTTGCCATATGTTTCCAAGAATTTTCAGCATGCATATATATCACCTTAGTCAAATGAAGACATTTTCTGTGCTCATCTTGCAGATACTACTTAATGCTTGTAAAATATTTGGGGAAAGCCTTCATTCCCAGCTTCTGTATTAGTCACATTGCCATGTATATTTTGCCTACGCATTTTGACACAAGGGAGACTTCTCTTAAGTATGGCATATATACATAATATACAGACATAATGTTATTCATAGATAACTAAGAAACCTGGCATAAGAGATATACACATTCAAATGCTATGCCTGTTCCTTATTGCACTTAGAGCACTTCAACTTCTAACTATTATTTTATGTATTTCCAAGAATTTTTAGCTGGAAAAATGAGCTCTAGTATAGTTTAAATAACATTTGTGTAAAAAAAAAATGTAATGAATTTCCCCAACGTTTTACAATGAATTGTTACAAATTATGTAAATCTACATGCTGTAATCTTTGCATCTTGTCATTTTTTGGCCAATTCAGAAGATACCTTCATATCTCTACCTTGATTTTTTTTTCCTTAAAGGGAAAGCAAACAAATGTACATGATGAAAAAAAATTAATCCATAAGGAATGTAATAAAATATGATAACTTACAGGACCAGAAACGGTGAGATATGGAGAGGAAAATGAACATGGAAAGAGAATATTAGAACTAAAGAATATCATACAAATACTTAGATACCAGTGAAGCAGATAGGTTTATTTACAAATCCCTATTTTATCAGTAAAAAAAAGAAGTGAGAAAATCATATTGAAAATAATGTAAGCTATATTCTAAAATACAGATGTGAGGTTATGACAACTTCAGAAAAATAAACAGTTCCTCCGGTAGCCAACGTTAGTTTCACTTTTTTACTACCTTGCTTTTCAATTTTATACTAAAGAGTTGGGATAATTATTGCATAAACAAAAATAATCTCAAATTGGTTAAAGAAATCTAGAAAAAATTAAACTTCATTATATCTAAGGTAGTGTTATGTTTTAATGTTTTTAATGTTAGAATTTCATATTTTGGAAGCATTTTCCAATTTTATAGGTTCACCACTGTCAGTAACATATATTTATCCATGTTAAAACCCATTTTCTCTGCTCAATCAACTCCTAAAAAATGCACATTTAATATATTTTTATGACTCCTACTAAGTATATGTCATAAAAGGATTAATTTGCAAATTTTTTTACTGTGAACAGTAATGAATTATTCATTAGTATAAGCTAATAACAAAAGTACTACTTTAGACCACTTCAGTTTTAAAACTGAATTACTGATATGTTTTCAAATCTACTTTTTTCACAATCTTTCCCATCTTTGATAGTAACAATCACATTTTTTTTAGTTGCATACGCCAGAAATCTTGGTATTTTTCTTAATTTTTATGTATTTCTCTCACCCCTCAAATCTAATCCACAAACCCTGACATCTTTACCTTTTAGCACCACTCTGGTCCAGGCCACCATCATCTTTTATGTTATTGCAACAGCATCCCATGAAGGAAAGAATTCAATAAATATTTACTGAATTAATTATTAAATTAATGAATATGAACATTATTGGTCTAAAGATTTCCTGACCAGCTAGCAGTCTTCAGTATAAAAATACCCTAGCCTCATTTATGCCAAATATATCATGTATTTACTTATGTATAGGTCATCTCCAGCACAATAAAAAAGCACCCTTACTGCAGATAGCAGCTACTCTGATTCATTAGTGCTGCTGAAGATAATGCTGTATTGCTCTGTCACAGTTGAGGGTAGTTAAAGCTGACAGCAAATTAAATAACTACTTATCACTGGTTGAATTCAAGCTGCAGGATAATTAAAAGCCTGCAAATTTAGTTTTAGTCAAACATGAGTAAGAAAGCAAGAAAAAGAAACTGCAAGAGATATTCTAATTTTTCCTGGGCTTCTTGAGGAGCATGCATACACCATTTGCAAGAGTATGTTTTCCTTAGGGCAAACAAGGTATGGTGTCCACTGCATTTATGTAATCTGTTAATTATTTTTTAGAAGTATGAAAAATTTACCCTAAATTGTGTTAAAACTTACTGCTTTCTTTATTTGGAATTGTTTGTGGGGAATTTGCATTAAATAATTTGCTTCACTGAATAATCACTGGTTACCAGATTAAAATATAGTTACAGAAATATGATTTTAATATTCAGAGGAAATTCAAATTGAATTTAATTTTGTTGACAACTTTATCAAAGTGGAATTTAAAAAATGAAGTTTAAATTCGGTGAGTCAGTGTGCAGTATCTGATCTTGCTATTATTTTATATAATTAAATACAAAGTCAAGAGAAAAAAGAGAATCAAGGAATGTGAGAGCAAACAGGAGTATTCAGGGGTATTGCAAAATCTGGACTTCTTATTTTCAAGACCCAGAAAGGTTAGTTGTTTAAATAATATCATGTTTTGATGCCATTCTGCTTCAACTTTACCCCATGGGGATGGATACTATGATGGGCTACCCAGATCTCCTTTAATGAATGGGGGAATCATTTCCCTAGCAACTGGGAGTACTATCAAAAGAATGCCCTTAGCATCCTGCCCTCTTTGGAGATTACTTTGGCTAAAAAAGTAGGTCTTGCCCAAGGTAATGCCTCCTTGCATGGGCAGCCTGCATCTAAAAATTGGTCAGTGTGGAGGTTAGAAAGCCAGATCCCCTTACCCCACTGTGAAACAACTCAGAAGCCCATTCCTGCTCCAGAATTCCTTATCAAATGAGTGAAGACCGTATTTGCAATTGGGCCTATATTGCAATTCAACTTCTCTTTGACCAATCCTCTTTCCTTCCCTTCTCTTCCCCAAAAACTGATCCCCAAAGCATTCTCGAATAATTTCCTTTAAAAAAAAAAATTCCTGGGCCCCTGGGTGGCGCAGTTGGTTGGGCAACTGCCTTCGGCTCGGGTCGTGATCCCGGAGTCCCGGGATCGAGTCCCACATCGGGCTCCCAGCTCCATGGGGAGTCCGCTTCTCACTCTGACCTGCTCTCTCTCACTCTCTCTCTTTCCTAATAAATAAATAAATAAAATCTTAAAAAAAAAAAAAAAAAATTCCTTTATCAGTGTCTGTTTCCATTGGATTCCAAAATGTAATACCATGGAATGCCTAATATGGGGCTCACAATAGAGGTTGGATTGAATTAGAGCTGTAGATCTAAAGGAAACTGAGTAATGCGGACATCCTGGTAATGAGTAAAAACTACATAAATGTAGTAGGCTATCATTAACCTCAAAACATTTAGGGCTATACTAGGTGACTGGCAAACAATAATTGTTCAATAAGTAAAGTTGAATCACTAAGTGCAGAAAGGCTTTAGTCAATTACTAATTCTTTGACAGTTGTGGTGGTCTTGTGATGAATCTCTCTTCCTTGAACCCCCTGCTGCCTATTTTATAGCCTATAATAAATGACACATCTACAGGGTCATGAAGGTGATAGTTTCCTGATATCTAGCCTCCCAAAACCCTAAATTCCATGTCAGGGAGACATCTTTTTCACATTTTATGTGCTATCACCAATGAAGCTTATTAGGTTATCGACAGAAGTCAAATGACTTCTGCAAGTCTTCTTGCATTGCCTGCAAGTCAGTCGACACATCAGGCATTGTTGTCGACTAAATAAAGAAGTGCCTCTCCTTTCAAAGCTTTGTATATGATGGGGTGAATAATAAAATATATACCAACTTAGATATTTTTTGGTCATTATATACTATTTCAAACACAAATATTAAATATACAATTAACATATTAAGTTAGAGGTCCATAAAAACTTGTTATTAAAATGAAGACGTCACACAGCTGATAATTCTAGGGCTGTTCATACTGCGAATCCCTCATATTAATAAAATTTTACCCATGGAGTGTATTAGTTTTCTACTGCTTCTGTAACTAAAAACCACAATCATAATGGCTAAAAGCATCCCAAGTTTATTATCTTACAGTTCTGTAGGTCACAAGCCCAATATGGGTCCTACTGGGCTGAGTAAAGTATCAGCTAGGCTTCATTTCTTTCTGGATACTTTAGGTGAGAATTTCAGCTTCTAGAAAGCGCCTATATTCTTCGGCTCATGGCCCCCTTCCTGAGTTTTCAAAACCAGCAACAGTAGTTGGAGTCGTTTTATATCTCATCTCTCTGGTCTTTGCTTTGGCTCCCTCTTCTATTTTTAAAGGACGCTGGTAATCAGATTAGGTCCAACTGGATGATCCAGGATAATCTCTCCATCTTAAATGCTGATAATTAGCAGCTTTAATAGCACCTGCAAATTTAATGCCCTCTTGCCATGTTATGGTAACAAATTCACAGGTTCCAAGGATTAGGACATCTTTAGGGAGCCATTGTTCTGCTCCCTATATTGAGCTACTATTAAGATTGGCTACTAGGAAATCTGATCCAATCCAGTTTGACATTTATTGTGCATATCTATTCAGCTGAACTTCTTTTTGCACCTTGGGTCTGTCTTGCTCAGGACCCACCTCACTTCCATGCTATATGGCATCTTCAGTCTTTCTAAAAACATAGGTGCTATTCACATCTGCCCAGATTCCATTTTTTTTTTTTCCTTATACTGGCTCCTTCCTGCTCAATCCAAAATGACAGTGAATTTAAAATACCTTTAATGTCAATCAATTAATGTTTGACTTGAAAACCTGAACTAAAAGCACAGTTTCTGAAAGATTTTTCTCCTTCCCCTTGTATTCCCTGTATCCCAAAGGCATTTATTTACTCTTTTCTTTTTCTCCCTTTATCCTGCTCTATTTTAAAATGAACTTAATTATAATTTTATAATTTTATGTTTTTATTCCTACCGTAAGGAAAATCAATTGGCTGAAGTTGTTTTTGTTGTTGTTTGTTTTATTCCTTTCTTTAGTATCCTATACAGAATAGATATTCAATAATTATTCTTAAATGGGATTATCGTTAAATGTTACAACAAGCCATTTTGAATCTAGTACTTTTACATCAGGTAAGGGCTTATTGAATTCTGAACCACAGTCATACCTTTGAAAGTATACCTGTCAGCACAATGTATATCTTAAAAATTGCAGGTTGCACTTATACAACCTTAATTGTTGGGTCTTTTGTCCTCCATGACCTATTCAAAGCTTTGAAAGTTAACAGTAGAACTTGACTCCTATAGATGATGAATGGTTTGATTGCTCAGTGTGTCACATTCTTCTTACTTTCCCTTGGCTGATATTTATAGGTGTTTCTCTTATCCATTTCCTCTTCAGCATAAAAACTCACTCTATAGGAGCGCTTGGGTGGCTGTCAGTTAAGCGTCTGCCTTCAGCACAGGTCGTGATCCCAGGATTCTGGGATCAAGTCCCACATCGGGCTCCTTGCTCAGCTGGGACTTACTTCTCCCTCTGCCTGCTGCTCCTCTTGCTTATATTCTCTCCCTGATAAATAAATGAAATCTTTAAAGAAAAGACAGCAAAAAGAAAAACCCGCTCAGTGTATTTCCATATATTGTGTGCAAGCTGAAAAACAATAGTGAAGAGGTATCAGTATACCACTGTTAAAACTAGTTAATGTTGTAAAACTCTCAAATATGGATTATTTAATTATTTATTAAATATAGATTATTTAACAAAAAATAACACATGCCACAAGAAAATGCACAAGAGGCTTATAAATGCCCTGTCAATTAATAAGGCCTCATGTTATTAAGTTCATAGAACAACTTAAACATTTAAACTTAAACAAAAACTTTTTTAGGATGTGCTTTCAAGCTGAAATGATAAACAGGAAATTTGTTTTCTGAAAAAGAAAGGTGATCAGGACACTGAAATAGAGATGCAATGTATTTTTTTGAACTTAACAAAAAAGCTTCATTTCTATGTTCTGTGTAAGACTATAATTAACTCTGGGGCACCTGGGTGGTTCAGTATGTTGAGTGTCCAACTCTTGATTTCAGCTCAGGTCATGATCTCAGGATTGTGAGATTGAGCCCCACGTCAGGTTCTGTGTTCAGGAGGCAGGAGGGAGTCTGCTTGAGATTTGCTCCCTTTCCCTCTGCCCCTCCCCCTCTGCCCCCTTCCCTGCTCGCTCTCTCTCTCTCTCTCTCTCTCAAATAATAAATAAATATATATATACATATATATATATTTTTTTTAAAAGCATAATTGAGTCTTTATTGAAAGCTATCTCTAATATATTGTAGATTTGTATTAAGGGCTATATTTTTCTAGAAATAATATTCTATGATAGGGAAATGGTGAGAGATAATTGTATAATATAAATAAGTGCTTAGCACAGAGCAGAATTTGTTATTTTTTAATTTCTAATCTTTATTTATTTCTATGGCCTTAGTACAGTGACTAAAATTTACATATCAGGCAATCTTCTCTAATAGTGCCCTAGAGGTTTCTGTTAAGATACAACTGTTTTAAGAAAGGAAAATTAATGATATGCAATGTAACCATCAATGTTTTATCTCAATTTAGCCCAATTTCTACCTTTAGCAAAATGTCTTTTGGATTCATGTAGCAAGGACTGACCTGAAGGTATAGTGAGCCTTCAACATGTAATATACATTGGATACTATGAAAGCAGGGGATGAAGTAATTAGTATGCCCTGAAGGAAACAAAGGGCATTGGGGAGGTATTCATATAAATTACCTTTAACACATCCAAAACATTTAAACAAACAAGTAAATTATGGTGTGCTGGCCATATACAGAAGGCTTCAAGACAAATCACCTCTGTTCCTCAAGCCATATCTTATCCAATCAAACTGTCTGTCAGAGGCCTCCCTGAGAGACAGGTTCTGAAGCCCTTGCCGTCATTTCAACAAAAATGAGCTTGTATAACAGTGCCAGGTCGTAAAGAGCACTCTGCCACATGACACAATGCTAAATTTCCTTCAAAAGCCTGATATGCTATGATGGCAATAAACTAAGTCAGAAAAACTGGGATAATGCATTTGGTTAAAACTTGAGAATTATAGGATTAAGGAACAATAAGGAACACAAATAGTACTGACAGAGACTGTTGTTAAATAATTATAAAAATATTTAAGAGGAGAAAAGTCTCATTGTGGAAAGAACATAAAATATGTAGCACTCTTTTCAGTGCATTCAAAACTATCTAACAAAATGAGTGAATAGAAATAAAATTGTAAGTCTACAGGAAATTATTTCCCTCTTCCACAAGAAAATAAATTAGACTAACATAAAGGGAAAAGTGTTCATAAATATGCTTTAGAAAAGTAGTTTCATATCCCCTCAAAAAATGTACCATAAAGCTGACTTTCTAAAGTTTTTCTATTTCTGATCCATTCTGCAGTTCAAACTTCAGAGACATAGGATAGCCATTCATTCCAGCTATTAACATAAAGAAGAGCAATAAAATGCCATCTTCATTAATCAGATCTCAACCTCTGATCAGAAAATAGCAGTTATCAGAAGCCAATCATCAGTTTAATAGTTGGAGAATTTCAATTTAATATCTAGCACCAGAGAATTGTTGAAAGCAAATTTGTTGGAGGCAAATATGTTAATTAAGATAAAGTGCCCATGGTCACTAATTTTTGTACAGAGTCACTAATTTTTTGTAAGATCAGAGTCCACATTGAAATCAAAACCCTGTTCAAAATGGCACTCTGTGGCTATGAGCACTAAGAGGTGATGTGAAATAGATTTATGGTATGGACAGACAAATACATTCTGACACATCTGTGACTTTTTTTGTGTGCATTAAATAATTCATTTAAACAATCAAACTGGGCAACAGATGACAATCCCTGAAGACTCATAGCTGCTCTGAGGTATTTACCCTGGGTTTGAACAAAGCCCTATCAAAAGATTCCCAGAGGGATGGAGTATGTTGTTTTCATTCCTAATTCTCAGGGAAGTGAGGCTCATTTTGATATTTTCATTACACACCTTTAATGATTTCATTTCCTAAAACTGAGATTATTCTTATAATATCATGAAGACTTTCAGGACTCAGTGAGGGGAAAATGGCATTTTAAAATGTCTTATCAACGTTATAGCTAAACAAAAGGGGGATTCAGGGTAAATGCAGTTTTTTTTCCCCCCTTTTTTTTTTCTAGGAAAAAAAAAGCAAATAACTCTGCGTATAGGATAGTAGTGGCTGAAAACACAAACCTGGAGCCTAAGAGTTGTAGTTCAAAATTTGATTCTGTTTGCATATCCTTGACCAGCTTACTGAACACTTTTACACCTTAATTTCCTGATCTCTGAAATGGAAATTATAATAATACCTGACTCAATTCTGGCAGGAATCAATTACCCTTTTGAGAATTGAAAGATTTATTCCTAATATATTCCATTCATTATTATAGTCATACCATATATAGACTTGTTCATTAAAATTATTGCTTCCAAGAAATGTGACTATGGCCTTAAAGTCAGTTCATTTAACATCACTAAGGATTGTTATCTCCCTCACATACATTCCTTCTCTGTCTTTATAATCCGCCACTTGAATACATGTGATTACTGAAGAACTGGATATTGAGGTCAAGTTTGGTTATACTCATCAATGATTAGTGGTTCAAACGGCAAGCTTTTAATCATGTCTATTACAAACCATCCTAACCTTCATGCAAAATTAAACAAAAATGTTAATCGCCTTTATCCTAGAAACATAGAGCTGTGTGTCATTGGGCAAGTTACTTCATCTTTTTCTTAGCCTCCAGTGTCTCATCTAGCAAAGAGATGTGAAAATAGTTTTCATTTCCTAGGATTATTGTGAGAACTAAATGAGGTTTTCCATAACACAGACCTTATAGAAAAAAAAAAAAAGGATAGTTCTTACTCTCATCTATCAATCATATTCCATTGTTTAAAATTGATTTTTCTAGATCTAAAATAAAACACCAACATTCTAGATATTGTGAAGTTAATATTAGTTAAGGCAGTGAGAAACAAATACCCACACAGGCATATACTAAAGTCCTGTAGCATATGCCCTGCACATCTTTACAAATAAATATAGATAGGGAAATGAAGGGAAAAAGTTATCAGGGAAAACTCTAGTATTAGTGATTTATCACTGGAATTGAATGCAGAATTCTGGAGAAAGTTATGTTATTGAAAAAATAGGTGAAACTATCCTTACATCTACACATTGAAACATGAAAATCATTTCCAAATGAGTAAGTTTTCAAAGAAAATTAAAACAGCATACTTAAATGATCCCATTGCCATATTATATTGTTCTTTTTTTTTTTAATTAGTAACTTTTCAGATTAATTACGAATTTGCAAAGTCTTGGACTGAATTAATACATGATTTGTTTAGGAAACTATTTGAAATAAAATTAAGCTTTTGATATCACTACACATACTTAATGACAAATTGACAATGAATATAAAATAAGCACCATTTTCTTTTTTTAATTAATTTTTTTATTTTTTCAGTGTTCCAAGATTCACTGTTCATGTACTACACCTAGTGCTCCATGTAATACGTGCCCTCCTCAATACCCACCACCAGGCTTGGCCAACCCTTCCCCCCCTCCCCCCCAAAACCCTCAGTTTGTTGCTCAGAGTCCACATTCTCTCTTGGTTCATTTCCCACTTCCCCTCCCCAATTCACCCTTCCTTTCCTTCTCCCAGTGTCCTCCATGTTTTCCTTATGCTCCACAAGTAAGTGAAACCACATGATAATTGACTCTCTCTGCTTGACTTATTTCACTCAGCAAAATCTTTTCCCGTCCCATCCATCCATGTTGATACAAAAGTTGGGTATTCATCCTTTCTGATGGAGGCATAATGTTCCATTGTATATATGGACCATATCTCCTTTATCCATTTGTTGTTGAAGGGCATCTTGGCTCCTTCCACAGTTTGGCGATTGTGGCCATTACTGCTATGAACATTGAGGTATATATGGCCCTTCTTTGTACTACATCTGCATCTTTGGGGTAATACCCAGTAGTGCAATTGCAGGGTCATAGGGTAGCTCTATTTTTAATTTTTTTTTTTTTAAGATTTTATTTATTTACTTGACAGAGAGAGAGAGATCACAAGTAGGCAGAGAGGCAGGCAGTGAGAGAAGGGGAAGCAGACTCCCCACTGAGCAGAGAGCCCGATGTGGGGCTCAAACCCAGGACCCTGGGATCATGACCTGAGCCAAAGGCAGTGGCTTTAACCCACTGAGTCACCCAGGTGCCCCTATTTTAATTTCTTGAGGAATCTCCACACTGTTTTCTGAAGTGGCTGCACCAACCTGCATTCCCACCAACAGTAGAAGAGGGTTCCCCTTTCTCCACATCCTCTTCAACATTTGTTGTTTACATTGATATCTCAGTGTGGTTTTGATTTGAGTCTCCCTCATGGCTAATGATGATGAACATTTTTTCATGTGTCTTTTAGCCATTTGTATGTCTTCTTTGGAGAAGTGTCTGTTCATGTCTTCTGCCCATTTTTTGACGGGATTATCTGTTTTGTGAGTGTTGAGTTTGAGGAGTTCTTTATGAATCTTAGATGTCAGACCTTTGTCTGTAGTGTCATTTGAGAATATCTTTTCCCATTCTGTGGGTTGCCTCTTTGTTTTTTTGACTGTTTCCTTTGCTGTACAGAAGCTTTTTATCTTGATGAAGTCTTCATTTTCGCTTTTGTTTCCTTTGCCTTTGGAGACATGTCCTAAAAGAAGTTGCTGTGGCTGATGTCAAAGAGGTTACTGCCTATGTTCTCCTCTAAGGTTTTGATAGATTCCTGCCTCCTGTTGAGGTCTTTTATCCATTTCGAGTTTATCTTCGTGTATGGTGTAAGAGAATGGTCAAATCTCATTCTTCTACATATAGCTGTCCAGTTTTTCCAGCACCATTTATTGAAGAGACTGTCTTTTTTCCACTGGATATTTTTTCCTGTTTTGTCAAAGACTATTTGACCGTAGAGTTGTGGGTCCATATCTGGGCTCTCTACTCTGTTCCACTGGTCTATGTGTCTGTTTTAGTGCCAGTACCATGCTGTCTTGGTGATCACCGCTTTGTAGTAAAGCTTGAAATCAGGCAATGGGATACACCACAGCTTTGTTTTTCTTTTTCAACATTTCTTTAGCAATTCGATAAGGTTCCATATAAATTTTAGGATTATTTGTTCCAGCCCTTTGAAAAAAACTGGTGGAATTTTGATCGGGATGGCATTGAAAGTATAAATTGCTCTGGGCAGTATAGACATTTTAACAATGTTTATTCTTCCGATCCATGAGCATGGAATGCTTTTCCACCTTTTTGTGTCTTCTTCAATTTCTTTCATGAGTTTCCTGTAGTTCCTCGAGTACAGATCCTTTACCTCTTTGGTTAGGTTTATTCCCAGGTATCTTATGGTTCTTGGTGCTACAGTAAATGGAATCAATTCTCTAATTTCCCTTTCCATATTTTCATTGTTAGTGTACAGGAAAGCAACTGATTTCTGGGCATTGATTTTGTATCCTGCCACATTACTGAATTGCTGTATGAGTTCTAGTAGTTTGGGGGTGGAGTCTTTTGGATTTTCCCTATAAAGTATCATATCATCTGCGAAGAGAGAGAGTTTGACTTCTTCATTGCCAATTTGAATACCTTTTATTTCTTTTTGTTGTCTGATTGCTGTTGCTACGACTTCTAGTACTATGTTGAACAAGAGTGGTGAGAGTGAGCATCCTTGTGGTGTTCCTGATCTCAAAGGAAAGGCTGTCAGCTTTTCCCCATTGAGAATGATATTTGCTGTGGTCTTTTCATAGATAGATTTTATGATGTTGAGGAATGTTACTACTATCCCTATACTTGAAGAGTTTTAATCAGGAACAGATGCTGAATTTTGTCCAGTCTTGCTTGGGTTGAGTCACCCTGCCCCACAATCAAGGGGCCGTGCTCTGTGGAAACCAGTTTCTTAGTCTTGCACTCTGAAGGTTTTTGGCTTTTTGTAGCATTTTCACCTTTTTGGAGAGTCCAAGCAAGGAATCTCAGTTTTCTCCCCTCAGGGTGGTCCAGAACACACACTCCCCTCCGTAAATCCGCTCACAGCACAGCCTGTCACAGGTGGTGCACACCCCCAGTTACTGTTCAGTGGCCCTGCAAGGCCCTCACAAGCCTCTGCACCGACGTGCGACCAAAGCCTTGAGCTATATTGGTGGCTGCCACTGCAGAGATTGCTCTCCAGGGCTCCAGGCTGCTCATGGTGTGCTCAGATTCCTGCCCAAGATTAGGCCTTAGGCCACAGCATTCTCTCCAATGCCAGCTGGGAGCACCCAGACTCTGCAGCAGGCCGCGAATGTCTTACAGTCCTAGAGTCCACTGGCTAGGGCTTTCACTCTGTCTCTTAGGAGTTTGCGGGAGGGCACCCAGTCCAGGGAGTTCTGCACACGGAGAAAAGCTGCAGGCTCCTGGACCAAACCAGACTCTCTAAGGCGCTTGCAGGAGCGCACGTGCCCCGCCCACAAAATGGTGTAAGGAGCAGAAAGCTGCAGGTTCATGAACCCAGGGGACTGGACCCCCCACCAGTCTCTCTGAGGTGGGTGGTGTCCTTCCTGGGAGCGTGGGCCCAGGCCCGTGACTGTGACCACCCACTTCCACTAGTTGCTCCTCAGTACCTTTTGCTTTTTTTAAGCGTTTTTAACTAGACTTTAAGTTAATGCTGGTCCCCAACCACTGGGCACTTTTCTTTGGGGTATTATTGTCCTTGGATCGCTTCTAGTGACTCCCTCCCCCTTTTGTTTATCCTCTGATATAGTTTCAAGTGTTCCCACTTTGCTTTACCTCTCCACTGCTGTCTTCTGCTCCTGTAGAGATCCAGAAATGAAAAATCTTGCTCCTCAGGCTGATTTCATGGGTGTTCAGTGTGTTCTGGTAGATAGCCAGCTCGCTTGAGGGGACAGGTTGTAACAGAATCTCCTACTTCTCCACAATCTTGCCCCAACTCTCTTTCTGATTACCTTTAATATATAGACATATATTATATATGTATATAACTGGCTCTGGAAATCTCTGCTTTTAGGACCAGAAGTGATGTTATTGACTCATGATGTTTTTATATTTTTCTTATAGTTCAAAAAGTATTTTTATCAATATATATATGTTTATAATTTAACCATGGGAAAGAAGAAAATCCTACCATTTGTGACAACATGAATAGAACTTGTAGGCATTATGCTAAGTGAAATAAGTTAGACAGAGAAAGACACATAGTATAAGATATCACTTACATGTAAGACTCTAAAAAAGCCAAACTCAAGAAACAGAGACTAAAGTGGTGGTTACCAGTGACTGGCGCTTGAGGGAAATGGAGGTGTTGGTCAAAAGATACAAACTTCCAGCTTTATGTTGAATAAATTCAGGAGATCTAGTGTACACTCTGGTGATTATAGTTAATAATACTTGTACACTTGAAAGTTGCTGGGAGTGTATTTTATATGTTCTCATCACAAAAAAGAAATAGTAATTACATGACAAGATGGAGGATTTAGCTGAAGCTATGGTGGTAATCATTTTACAATATATGCATATCAAATCAACAGTGGTACACTTTAATTTTATTTATTTACTTGGGTGAGAGAGAAAGAGAGGTAGGGGCATAGGGAAGGGAGAAGGACAAGCAGCTCCATGCTGAATGAGGAACTTGATACAGGGCTGATCTCAGGAGCCTCAGATCATGACCTGAGCAGAAACCAAGAAGCAGAGGCTTAACCAGGTGCTCCACCCAGGTGCCCAACAAGTGGGCACTTAAAACTTATAAAATGTTATGTCAATTATATCTCAATAAAACTAGGGGAAACCATAATTCTTAGATAATCATTTTATATAATGATCCTAAAGAATCAATTTTGCTTTCAAATATTTTCATATTTTATTATATCAGAAATTTAAAAATTTGGATGTGCCCTGTATTTATAACCTGTTTTGGTTTAACCAATGGTATTTGTCGCCTCCATTCGTCATGTATATACAAAAATGGTATGAATCACAGCCAATGGAAACTTAGGTTGGATAAAAATCCATTACCAGAATAAGGAGTAATACCATTAATATATTTAACACATAGGCTTCCTTTAATAAATATTTTATAAGTAATCATTGGATGTATTTTGGCAAAAGAAGGAATAGTTTAGTAGTAATGACTTAGAAATGTTTTTGGTATTAGCTGTTGATAAAAATTAAAAAGAAAAGTAAAACAAAATACTTTTTCTAAAGATCAGTAAATCAAGAAAATAAGACGTAATACAGTACTGGAAAAGCTCAGGGATACTTCTACAAGAGATGTGTTATAGAGAATAGATGAAAGTCATTACCTTCATTACCTCTTCCATGAATATACAGATGATGTGATGTTCCAGAACCATTAATCTATCACCTCTAATGGGCATTAAATCCCAGTTTTGTGAACAAACACCTATGTTACAATCATCAAAAATTAATACACCATGGACTGTTTATCCTCTGAATGACATGTTGTAAGTGGAAAAAGCTTTTGACGTATTTTTCATTTACAGAGACTGTTCACTTAAAATTTCTCTCATGAATCAGAATTGTAGCCTATTTAGCCCAGAAGCTTCAAGTAAGTGGCAGTACATAATATCCTTCTTTGTCATTTTTGCAGCTATTATTTCCATCCATGTGAGTTTATAATAAATGAACTAGGCTTGCTAACTAGATGGGTGATCACATTGGGGATTTGTGTCTCCAAGCTCTTATATCTTGTGTAAAAATTTTCAGTGAAAAGCACTGAAGTAAAAATTCCATACAGTGTGTTTACAAATAAAATTGTAAATATTCCATTAAAAACAGGAATTTAAGTGGTGTCAAGTCAGGGCGAGGTGCCAGATTTAGCTATGTCAGAGACAATAGCAAATGGTTCATCACTTTATATTATGTTATTTAAAATAAGTGATGAGGCAAAACTTATCTCCTGTAATTGCAAACACTGAGAGTATTTAGTATGTGCAAAGAATTTTTTCAAGCATTTAAAAAATTATTCATTCTTTAAATAATTCTGTGAAGTAGGTAGCATTATGAAGAGACAAGAAAATGATAAACAGGATAAGTAACTTGCCCAAAGTATCACAGATAAAAAATGAAGAAGTTAGTTTTCATAGGTAGTCTGACACTGAGTTCATATTTTTACCAACTATGCCATACTATCTCCCATACCCAATACCACTTGATTATAGGGCTTTAAAAAAATATTGTTCTAAAAGGATATGCTGTTAGTGCATCCTACTAGTATATGATTTTCCCTTTTTCTGATTCCTGATTTATGACCTCAACAGTGAAAACTAGTGCAACATATTAGTTGGATATCCTCAGGTAGTACATCTTCAAGCACCTGCTGCAACCCACTGAGCCAATAACAACTCTTACTTCCATCCAGTTTTGAGGTGTGTTTTTGTTTTTGTAATATGTGGTGTTTTGCTTCAACCCATCCCCTCGCCATCTCTGCCATGCTATTGAGAAAATCTGTAATTATGTTGGTTGACATATTGCGAGCAAATGCTATTAGAGACTTGGTGTTAAAATCAGATTTTAGTAGCACAAGAACCTTCAGATACAGTAGACAAAAAGAGTTAAAGAGCAGCAAGTGGTTAGAGTTTCAGAGAGACCCTTTGACATAGAAGTGCATTATAAATATTGAATATAACTTAGGAGAAATGACCAATAGTTGTACAGATGGAAGATAGAAGGAAATATGGCTTGGGAAATAGCATCTCTTTGGAGGCATTTGAAAATAATAAAAGAGTGTTTTCCATAATGGAATTTTCCATGTCTATGAAAATCCTCCCCCTTACTAACAGAATATGTCTGTATTGATTAATATGAATGAGTCTGAAGCAAGCTAATGGATCCGATTTGGGTCAATTTTGAGATTAAACTGGTAGTCCAGGTTTGGGGAGAAATGAAATGTTTGGGTGTTCGGAAGATAAGGGCAAGGGAAAGAATGTGCTATGAAATGAAAAGGAATATGAAAAACGAAAATGTGCCCATTATGGAAAACTGGGATGATAGAAATAAATTCTGATTTCTGACTTCAAATCCATGAGGCAATTTTAGATACTAGTATTTATAATCTTAGCTTATATTACCCTGTGAGCATTGTTTTGGTATGGATTACTTATGTTAAATTTAATTTCAAGCTGCAAATTTACTCTGCCATAATTTACTTTAGTACTAATTATTACTTACCCCTTATCCTTTTGCACTGTTGCCTATTTACCCATTTTCTAAATTAGAAAATGATCTATCTTTCAATTTATGTCTAAACCTGTGATTACTATTTCTGACATTTCAATATCACTTGTGATACTGTTAAACTTTAACATTTCAGTGTTAAATGAGAACACCGTAATTAGTATACTCCTTTCTTACATGCTATAAAGGAAGTGGGTAAGATCAATAAGGATAGAAAAAAAATGGGAAGGAAGAAGACAATATTTTTGTCTTAAAATAATCTTTACAAGTTATTGTATTTCTCCATCCCTGGTACTGATCTGTTTTCCTTCCCTGTGTTTTAGTTTTTATATGATTTACAGTTTATGATAATACCTGTATTTCTCAATGGAGTTTCAGTGATATTACACAACATTAGAAACACATAATTCTATTATTATCAGTGATGGTCATGCATTGGAGCAAAATATGGTACCACATTTCAGAGAGACATATTTGATGTTTGCTGTTTGATACTGTTTTAATGTTACTCTATCACCATTATCTGATATTGTGTAAGGTACTTGAGAAAAATATTGTCAAGCTGCTAAAAAAATATGATACGTTTTTAAATAATGACAAGTTTCATTCCTTATTGGTATCCAGGGAAGGAAAAAAATTATATTTTTCACTGGAAAGAGAAGAGAAAACTTCCTATTATCAAATTTTGGGGGACACGTGCATATGAATTTTTAATAAGGCTGACAAGAAACTCAAAATTGCTTAATTAACATATTTAAAGTAATTCATACATTTTGGTATTAAAATTGAAAATATAAACAAAATTAAAAATTTATGTATTTTTCAATTGTCAAAAATAATTTCTCAGACAAAAATTCTAAAAAGGAAAAAGATATTAATGCTATTTGTCAGAGTCTCTTAAGAGTAATTATCAGTTTGGCTTATAAAGGTGACTATTAGAGGCATTAATAACAGGTCTTTAATATTTTAAATACTATTTTGTGCCCTTCAAGGATATATGCATATGTAAGGGACTATATTAGGCATACTAAAGTATCTGGAGAAGGGTAACTCATATATTTCAAGGGTATTTACATATGCAAGGAAATATATTAAATATACTAGAGTATTTGGAGATAAGGAAGGAAAATAAGGGTGGGGTCTTGCATGTATTAATTATTATTTTGTAAAATTAAGGGATATATTGTTGATCTTGAAAAAATATATACAGAGAGATTAGTGTGGGTTACATTTTTTCACATAGCTAAAAAAACTAGACCTCCTTTTTTTTAATATATAATATTTTAGAGTGGTTCGATGCTGTCAAACAAATGATTAATACGCTTCCTCAGAACAAATAATACAATTCCTCAGAACAAATCCTGCAGATTTTAAGTTATTTAAAAGAAAATTATCATGATAATTTTCCTCCCAGATATTCTGGAGAATTTGGAATTGGACTTTTTTTTCCCCTGCAATAAGGAAATGAAAATTTGGGGGGAAAAAAGATATGAAAGAAGTGTTTTCAACACAGAGATATGATCTTTGAGAACAAGAAAGCATAGGCTATCACTTATAATTACCACAGCTTCTAGCTTGAGAAAAATACCCAAAACTTTGTGGGTAAATAGAGCCAAAACAAAGAGTGACAGAGGAAAAGGGATTGAATTTTAGAATGGCACAGAAGACTGAAATTTGAAGAAAAAATAAATGGAAGAGAGATGGTTGCCAGGAAATACTAGCAATCTGGGTCCCTGAAGAATCTAAACAGCCTAAGTTCTGGGTAAACCTCTCTAAGTCGTAACACAGAACAGCTACTGGGGGATCTGGATCTGATTGGTGAACAAAGACTTCAAGATCACCGAATACAGAGCTGTCAAAGTCTTGATTGATCCAGCGTAAAGAGATATTGGTGAACACTCTGGATATTCAGTTTGCACACAAGTTGAGACTGCAGAAAGTCTATGGCTTATGAAGTGACCTCAACTCAGCCTAAATTAAAGCATTCACAGAAACAAGGTGATCTGCCAATAATTTAACTGACTGAACAAAACACCCACTCTTATCACCACCAATCACTATTTTACTGATGATCCTAGCCAAATCATGCAAAGAAAATATTTAAGGGGGCGCCTGGGTGACTCAGTTAAGTGTCTGCCTTCAGCTAGGGACGTGATCCCAGGATCCTGGGATAGAGCCCACATCAGGCTCCCTGCTTGGTGAGGAGCCTGCTTCTCTGACTCCCTCTGCTGTCCCCCTTCTCCCCCCCACTTGCTCTCTCTCTCTCTGTCAAATAAATAAAATAAAATCTTTTAAAAAATAAAATAAGAAATAAAAAATTGAAAACAGAGGTAAATGATCTGTATTCACAGATACGATGCTTTATTTGGAAAATGCAAAGGAATATCAAAACAAAGTCACAGATCTAGCATGTATATATAACAATGTCATAGAAAACAAGGCTAATATACAAAGATCTATTGTATATGCACATACCAGGAACATACAAATTGGAAAATGAGATTAAATATAAATACAGTTTACAATAATGTTGACAAGCACTAAATACCTAGGAGTTAATATAATGAAATGTGAAAGTGACTATATTGAATATTACAAAGCATTTCAAAGAACCTAAATAAACACCCCAAATGGAGGTATAGCATCTTCATGTTTGCAAAAATCTCATATATTAAGATATTCCCTGCAAACTAAACTGTAGATATAATGCAGTCCCACTCAAAATCCCAGAAGGATATTTCTTTTGTACAAATTGGCAAACTGATATAAAATTCATATGAAATACTAAAAAGCTAGAATATAAAAAAGTACATATTTGTAAAAATAACACCTGATATTAAAATATTATAAAGGAACAACAATTAATATATGGTATTGGCATAAGGACAAATAGAATCACATATTTGGTTTTTGGATTAAAAACTGTACTGAAGCATTGAATAGGAGACATAAAAGTACTAGAGCATCTGGATGTTTGTATGGGCATAAATGAACATTGACACCTACCTTTAAATAACGAAAAATATTCACTTAAGGTGGTTCATAGAGCAAGATGCAAAGCTAGAACTAGGAAGTTTGAGGGAAACAAAGAGCATCTGCTTTGTTTCAAGGGTAAAGAAATATTTCTTAGAGCACCAAAAAAAAACACTAAAGAGAAAAAAATTTAGACTTTATTTAGACTTCATATAAATTTAGACTTCATATAAATTTAGACTTCATATAAACTAATTTAGACTTCATATAAACTAAAATTTAAACTTCATATAAACTAAAACTTCCAGCTTATCAAAATTTACCATGAAGGACACTGGGTACCTTACTTGCTCACACCAAGACCCACACCTCTGTGCTCTGACAGGACTGCCCTCTCAGTCAAGCTTCCTCATTCCCAGCGTAGTGGGCCCCTCCGCCAAAAGAGGGGTCTCATTTCACAAGCAGACAAGAGAACTTGTCTGCAAAAACTCACCTCGGTCAGGTCAGGGACCAAATACTGCCCACAACAGGCAAGGAGATCTCTCCTAATGACTGACCTGAGGGATATGATAGCCAAAAAAACAACAGCAGAGCACATGCAGCACACACTGGAGAAGCTCTCTGAAGTAACCAGGCCCTGGATACCAGAATACTACGTGACCTCTTAGTCATAAAGCAATTACTTTCAGAAGCAAGAGGCATAACTGGCTTTTCTAACACAGAGAAGAAGACTGAGACAAAAAAAAAAAGCTAAGACAGAGGAATTTATCCCAAACGAAAAAACAAGATGGGCTATGTCCAGAGATCTGAGTAAAACAGATATGAGTAATATGCCTGATGGAAAATTTAAAGCAAAAATCATAAGGATAGTCTCTGGAGTTAAAAATGGAATAGACAACATTATTGAGACCCTTACCACATAGATAAAATTGTTAAAAAAAGAATAAATCAGAGGTGAGGAATACAATAAACAAGATTCAAAACAGGCCTGATGCAATTAACTGCAGGCTGGAGGAAGCAGAGGAATGAATTAGTAACATAGAAGTCAAAATAATGGGACAAAAATGAAGCTGAGCAAAACTGATAAAGATTTATGGAACATGAGAATAGACTTAGAGGACTCAGTAACTCCATCAAATACATTAACATTCATATTATAGGAGTCCCCAAGAAGAAGAGAGAGAAAAGGGGCTAAAAGATTATTTCAGGAAATAACAACTGAAAACTTTCCCAATAAGGAAAAGACATCCAGGTCCAGAAGACACACAGAACTCCCATCAAAATCAACAAAAGCAGGCCAACACCAAGACACATTATAATTAAATTTGCAAAATACACTGATAAAGAAAAAAAAATCTTAAAAGCAGCAAGACAAAAGAAATCCTTAACTTGCAAAGGGAGACCCAAAAGTCTGAGCGGAGATCTCTGCACAGAAACTTTACAGGCCAGAAGTGAGTGGCATGATATATTCAATGTGCTGAATGGGAAGAATCTGCAGCCAAGAATACTCTATCCAGCAAGGCTATCATTCAGAATAGAAAGAGAGACAAAGACTTTCCCAGACAAAAACCAAAGGAGTTCATGACCACTAAACCAGCTTTGCAAGAAATATTAAGTGGACTCTTTGAGTGGAAAGGAGAGACCAAAGTGACAAAGATAAGAAACGATCAGAGAAAATCTTCATAAACAATGACCTAATAAATAATAGATGGCAATGAATACAACCTGTCAATAATTACTCTGAATGTAGGACTAAATACTCCAATTGAAAGACATAGGGTGTCAGAATGGATAAAAAAATAAATAAAAAATAAAAAACTAGACGCATCTATATGTTGTGATAAGAGATGCATTTTAGACCTATAGACCCCTGCAGATTAAAAGTGTGAAAATGGAGAAACATTCCCCATGCAAATGGAGATCGAAAGAATACCAGAGTAGCAATATTTATATTAGACAAACTAGACATCAAAACAAACAGATTTTTTAAAAGGGCATTATATCATAATAAAGAGGACAACACAACAAAATCTAACAATTATGAATATTTATTCATCCAACATGAGAGCATCAGAATATATAAAAAAATTAATAATAAACATAAAGGAACTCACTGTTAATAATACAGTACTAGGAGGGAACTTTAATACCCCACTTACATCAATGGACAGATCATCTAAACAGAAAATAAACAAGGAAATAATAATTTTTGAACGACACCCCCCAGATGGACTTAACAGATATATTCCATTTTAAAACAGCAGAATACACATTCTTTTCAAGTGCTCATGGGACTTCTCCAGAAGAGATCACATATTAGGTCACAAATAAGGCCTCAACAAATACAGAAATTTTGAAATCATTCTGCACACTTTTTCTACCCACAATGCTATGAAACTAGAAGAAAACCACAAGAAAATCTTGGAAAAACCACGAATACATGGTGGTTAAAGAACAGGCTACTAAAGAATGAATGGGCTAACCAGGAAATAAAAGAAGAAATTTAAAAAAAAAAAAAAGGGCACCTGGGTGGCTCAGTTGGTTAAGTGACTGCTTTCGGCTCAGGTCATGATCCCGGAGTCCTGGGATCAAGTCCCGCATCAGGCTCCCAGCTCCACGGGGAGTCTGCTTCTCCCTCTGACCTTCTCCCCTCTCATGCTCTCACGCTCTCTCTCTCTCTCTCTCTCCAATAAATAAATAAAATCCTTAGGAAAAAAAACGCATGGAAACAAATGAAAATGAAAATACAATGGTCTAAAATTTTTGGGATGCAGCAATAGCAGTCCTAAAAGGGAAGTATATAGCAATACAGGCCTACCTCAAGTAGCAAGAAAATTCTAAAGACTCCACCAAAAATATTGCTAGAACTGATACACAAATACAGTAAAATCTGAGGATACAAATCAAGGTACAAAAATCTGTTGCATTTCTATATACCAATAATGAGGCAGCAGAAAGAGAAATTAAGGAATCAATCCCATTTATAATTGCATCAAAACAATAAGATACCTAGGAATAAATGTAATCAAAGAGGTAAAACACCTGTACTCTGAAAACTATAAAACATTGATGAAAGAAATTGAATATGACACAAACTCATGCAAAGACATTCCATGCTCATGGATTGGAAGAACAAATATTGTTAAAATGTCTACACTACCCAAACCAATCTACACATTTAATGTTCTCCCTATCAAAATACCTGTATTATTTTTCACAGAGCTAGAGCAAACAGTCTCTAAATCCATATGGAAATAAAAAAATCCCCAAACAGCCAAAGCAACCTTGCAAAGGAAAAGCAAAGCTGGAGGCATCACAATTCCAGAATTCAAGTTACATTACAAAGCTGCAGCGATCAGAACACTTTGGTACTGGCACAAAAACAGATAGAAATCCATTGAACAGAATAGCAAACTCAGAAATGAATCCTTAAGTATATGGTCAACTAATCTGACAAAGCAGGAAAGAAAATCCTGCTTCGGAGGGACGCCTGGGTGGCTCAGTGGGTTGGGCCTCTGCCTTCGGCTTGGGTCACGGTCTAGGGTCCTGGGTCCGAGGCCCCTCATCAGGCTCTCTGCTCAGCAGGGAGCCTGCCTCCCTCTCTCTCTGCCTGCCTCTCTGCCTACATGTGATCTCTCTCTGTCAAATAAATCAATGAAATCTTAAAAAAAAAAAATACCCAATAGGAAAAAGACAGCCTCTTCAACAGATGGTATTCAGAAAACTGGAGAGTGAAATGCAAAAGAATGAAACTGGGACATTTTCTTAAACCATACACAAAAATAAATTCAAAATGGATGAAAAACCTAAACAGGAGACCTGAAACCATCAAAATCCTAAAGGCAATAACCTTTGACTTTGGCTGTAGCAGCTTCTTTCTAGATACATCTTTGGAGGTAAGGGAAACAAAAGCAAAAATGAACTATTAGGACTTCATCAAAAGAAAAAGCTTCTGCACAGCAAATGAAACAACAAAACTAAAAGGCAACATATGGAATGAATAGGAGAATATATTTTCAAACGACATATCTGATAAAAGGTTAGTATCCAAAAACTATAAAGAACTTATCAAACTCAATACCCCAAAAATGAATAATCCAGTTAAAAAATGAGCAGAAAACATGAAAAGATATTTTTTTCAAAGAAATCATATAGCTGGACAACAGACATGTGAAAAGATGCTCAACACCACTGATTATCAGGTGGTGTTGACTACAATTTTGACTACAACTCAAAATTATAATGAGATATCACCTCATACCTCAGAATGGCTAAAATCAGCAACCCAAGAAAAAATAAACAGAGTTGGTGAGGATGTGGAGAAAAGAGAACCCTCTTAAACGGTTGGTGGGAATGCAAACTGGTGCTGCCACCCTGGAAAACAGTATGGAGTTTCCTTGAAAAGGTAAAAATAGAACTACCCTATAATCCAGTAATTGCTCTTCGAAGTATTTACCTAAAGGATACAAAACTACTAATTCAAAGGGATACATCCACCTGATATTTATAGCAGCATTATCCACAATAGCCAAATTATGGAAATAGTCCAAATGTCCATCAACTAATGAATGGATAAAGAAGATGAATATATGTATGTATATCCATATGTATATGTATATACAGTGGGAAAAAAAGTATGTATATACTCAGGGAAAAAAAAAAGAATGAAGTCTTGCCATTCGCAACAAAATGGGTGAAGCTAGAGAGTATTATGCTAAGTGAAATAAGTCAGAGACAGATACTATGTGATTTCACTCATATATGGAAATTAAGAAATGAAACAATTGACCAAAGGAGAAAAAAGAAAGAGAGCGAGAGAGAAGAAAATCAAGAAACAGACTCCTGGGGCGCCTGGGTGGCTCAGTGGGTTAAAGCCTCTGCCTTCAGTTCAGGTCATGATCTCAGGGTCCTGGCATCGAGCCCAGCATCGGGCTCTCTGCTCAGCAGGGATTCTGTTTCCTCCTCTCTGCCCGCCTCTCTGCCTACTTGTGATCTCTCTCTGTGTCAAATAAATAAATAAAATCTTAAAAAAAAAAAAAAAGAAACAGACTCCTAACTATAGAGAACAAACTGATGGTTACCACAGAGGGGTGGGGGGATGAGTGAAGTAGGTGATGGGAATTAAGGAAGACATTTGTTGTGATGAACACCAGGTGTTGTATGAAAGTGTTGAATCACTATATGCACACCTGAAACTAATATCATAGCATATGTTAAGTAACTGAAATTTAAATAAAAACTTTTTTAAAAGTTACTGTTAAGGATATGAAAAAGTAAATTTCAGAGGAAGCATTTGAAATACATATATATATATATATTTGTATCTATGTTCTATAAATACTAAAATTAATAAATGACAAAAACTACATAGCTAAAAAGGTCAAGATACTTGAACAGGAATTTTTCAAAATTAGATATTGGAATAACAGGCATAGAAAAGAGTCTAAATGTCAGATCAAGCATCACTCAGACATTAGATCAAACATCAAAATACATAAACATAAAGCAGTGATTTAAAGTATTCAAAGTATTAATGAATTATTTTCATTTATTATATTAATGAAACTATATTAATTATATTATATATAATATGATACTGCTGATATTAAATATTTCATTCAAGATTTCATTAACCTAATTATTATATATTAATTAATTAATATATTATATATTATTATATAATTGTATATATACAATTATTATTATATATTACATATATGTAATATATGTAATATAATATATATTAATATATAAAATATATTATATATTATTTTATAATTGTATATATTGTATAATTGTATACAATTATTATATATTACATATATATGTAATATAATAGATATATTAATATATACAATATATTATATATTATTATACAATATATACAATTATATAATATATATACAATATATACAATTATATAATAATATATATTAATTAATTAATATATATAATATATAATAATTAGGTTAATGAAATATTGAGTATCTTCAGTGATTTAAAGTATTCAAAGTATTAATGAATACATTGAGTTTAGTGTCCAAGAAGGTAACACACTATGAAAAGAAAAACAAAAACACTACACTGATGCTGATGTTAAATGGTCTGGGTTCAAATAAAGACTGGATCATTTAACTTATTTAATGTAATTTATCTTTTATATAAAATATGAATAATTATCAAACTTACCACATAGATTTTTTAAAAAATTATTTATTAGTTATCATTAATCTTAACACAACAGTAATGATAAATCAATAAATTTAATTAGTTCATTTGAAAATATTGAACAAATTGAATGTATTGATCATCTTTCTAGTGTCTTATAGAATCACTAAATTTTTGGACTCAACATTATACTTCAATATTCTATTTTTTAAAAATATTTTATTTATTTATTTGAGCAGGAAAGAGCAGGAGTAGGGGGAAGGGCAGAGGGATAAGCAGACTCCTCACTGAGCAGGGAGCCTAATGTGGCCTCCATCCCAATACCCTGAGATCATAACCTGAGCCAGAGTCAGATGCTTAACAGACTGAGCCATCCAGGCACCCCTATACTTGAATATTATTAAAGTAAATTTGATTTTAAACTGTCATTAGACGGCTCATTTCCTCAAATGATGATGGCCGTTAACTTTATAATTTGTTTATGGAACATGTATTTGGAAAGGATATATAGAAAACATTTATCTTTTTATCAGAATATTTGTGCTTCTGTAAATATAAAGAGATACATGCTTTAAAAAGAAACTTATGAAAAATACTGTATTCTTATTGACACTTAACTATAGAGAAAAAATCTGAAAAATTTTAAAAAATAATCAGAAAAGTAGTTTTCATGAAGAGGGACTGTTGTCAGCTATTAAACTTGCCTTTTAGATCATATTATACATGTAAAAATCTTCTACTTGGTATATAACATATGTTTAAAATGTTATGTTTAATAATGCATGTGTTTGGAACTTCTGCTTCTCATCAAATGGAGAAATAGAGACTGGATTTACCCTTCCGCCTAAAACAACTAACTGGATAAAATATATGAAACAATGGTTTTCAGACATCAGATCAGAGACAGTGCAGGGAAATATATGGGTGAACTCTACCAGTGCCCTAGTACACTGCCTGAGGAGAATTTTGGGGGCCACAGCAGAGAGAAGAAGAGCCTGTGGAGTTCTGTCTCCCCTGATTGAGGAGAGAGAGCTGAGTGTCTGCAGGATGGATGCAACTATAGGAGAGTATTAGAATTACAGTAGAATATTACCAAAGTACCAGAGATGAGGGGGGAACAGCACAAAGGAAGAAAGAGATGGAGGAAAGGGCTGAGAAGAGGGATTCTCTAGCATTTTTATCATTGTGCATAATGATTGAGAAACTACCCAACATCGGAGAAACAGCCACCCAAAGACACTGGAAACAATTCTCTTAACTCAAATGGGGCCAGGAAAGGTTTGAGTTCCTACCATTCAGTGTGGGAAAATTGCATGAAACAGCATAGCACAGCAAACTCAGAAGAACATTGCCTCAAGTGTGGGGAAAAATTAGTACTGGAGGCTTTCTGGCTTCTGCTTTAAAAAGTTGCATCCCAGAACAAACTTCAAAACCTCCCCTGATGTGTACTATTATATCTATATCTGTATTCATATCTATATCTGTATTGTATATGTGTGTGCCTGTGTGTACATATATACGTATAGTCTATGCATAATCATATAAGCTTAGTGAACTGGAAGATGGCAATTGAAACTCTACTGCAGCCAATTTGTGAGTTTAGCAGGCTTTCAGTATACAAGTTCAATATACAAAATATATTGTGTTTCCATATCCTACTCATAAAATAATGAAAATAGCATTTAATATAATTTCAGAAACATGAAATACCAAGAGATAAATTTGGCAATGATGGAAATTTTGACATTGAAAACTTGAAAATATTGCTAAATTGAGATATAAGTTAAAAAAAAGACTAGATCTATCATATCTTTGTATCAGAATAGTCAATATTGTTAGAATATCTATTCCTTAACGTCTGTCTTTAAACTGACAACAGATGCTGTATATAAACAGTAGCAACAAAAGTCACATTATACATCGTACTAAAAATGAAATGCCAAAAACTTTTTCTCAAGAACTGTTAAAAAAAAAAAAGACTAGTATAAATGATAGGATCTCTCTGTTTAGACTTGCACAGGCAATCCTATCTAATAAAATAAATCAAGAAAAAATAATAAAAGTTATATAGATTAACCATAAAGAGCTAAAACTCTTATTACTGTGGAGTAATATAATTATGTATGAAGAAAAATGTCCAAAGGAATAAGAAGATAAATATTTAGAATTAGGAAGTATGCTTATAAAAATGGCTGGTTATAAAGTTAATATAAAAACATCACTTATATAGCATAAGGTACCTAGGAACATATCTAATAGTAAGTGAAAAATTACACACATAGAAAAATCTAAGACTCTAGAATGAAAAAAAGTCTAAATAAAACATACAAATGGAAAAAATTACAGGACAATTTTGAAAACTTGTGTTTGTTACTGTATTACATAAAGAAATTTAGCTTAGAATGATAGTAATCAAGACTGTATGTTTCTTGTGGGGATAAGTAACCAAGTTAAAAAGAGCAGAGAGTGCAGTTATAGACTCTCATATCAGTGCTAGAGGGAAGCATATCTAAATGTGAGAGGCAAGATAGTACAACTTCTAGAAAATAGCATAAATAACTATTTTTTAAATTTTAATTCCAGCATAGGTAACATACAGTGTTATTAGTTTCGGGTAAACAATATGGTGATTCAACGGTTCTATACATCACTCAGTGCTCATCATGATTAAGTGTACTGTTAATCCCCTTTACCTATTTCACCCATCCCCCTACCCGCCTCTCTCTGGTAACTATTTGGTTTGTCTCTTTCTTTCTGTGTCTTGTACCTTAAATTCCACATATGAATGAAATTATATGCTATTTGTCTTTCTCAGACTGATTTCATTTAGCATTGTACTCTTTAACTGCATCCATATTGTTGCAAATGGCCAGATTTCATTCTTTCTGATGGCTGAGTATCATACCTCTTCTTTATCCATTGATCCACTGATGAATACACAGGCTGCTTACATAATTTGGCTATTCTAAATAATGCTGCAATAAGCATAGGGGTACATATATGTTTTTGAATTAATGTTTTTGTTTTCTTTAGGCATATATCCATTAGTGGAATTATTGGATCATTTCTATTTTTAATTTTTAGAGGAACCTCCATAGTATTTTCCACAGTGGCTGCATTAGTTTGCATTCCCCCAATAGTGCACAAGGGTTCCTTTTTCTCCACATCCTTCCAGCACTTGTTATTTCTTGTCATTTTGATGTTAGCCATTCTAATTGGTGTGAGGTGATATCTCATTGTGGTTTAAACTTACATTTTCCTGATGATTAGTAATGTTGAGCATCTTTTCATGTGTCTCTTGGTCATTGGCAGATCTTCTTTCTAAAAATGTCTATTCAAGTCCTCTGCCCATTTTTTAATTGGATTGTTTGTGTTTTTAGTGTTCAGTTATGTAAGTCCTTTATATATTTTAAATATTAGCTCCTTATCGGATATATCATTTACAAATATCTTCTCCTATTTAGTAAATTGCCTTTTAGTTTTATTGATTATTTCCCTTACTGTGCAGAAGCTTTTTATTTGGATGCAGTCTCAATAGTTTATTTTTGCTTTTGTTTTTCTTCCTTGGAGGCATATCTAGAAAAATGTTACTAAAGTCAATCTCAGAAAAATTACTGCCTGTGTTCGCTTCTAGGATTTTTATGGTTTTAGGTCTCACATTTAGGTCCTTAATCCATTTTAAGTTTATTTTTGTGTATGGTATAAGAAAGGCATGCAGTTTCATTCTTTTGCATGTTTTTGTGCAGTTTCCCAGCACCATTTGTTGAAGAGACTTTTTCCCGTACATATTCTTATGTCCTTTATCAAAGATTAATTGACCATATCATTGTGGGTTTATTTCTGGGCTCTGTTTTGTTCCATTGATCCATGTGTCTAGTTCTTTGCCAATACTATAGTGTTTTGATTACTACAGCATAAATGACAATTTTTTATTAGAATTAAAGTTTATTAAACAAAAGCAAAAAATACACTTATTTTAAAGAAGAGACTGATACAGTATATTTATTTCAATGTCCATCAATATTAAGAGAGTAAAAAAGGTATTACTTAGAGTAAAAGAAAATATTTTCACTCCACAGAGCCTTGCAATGGGTTCATTTAAAAACCCTCTTACACATCACTAATTAAAAGGTAAAAAAACAATGAAGGTATTTGAAGAAAGAGAATGTTCAGTCCCAATAGACATATGAAGTGTCTCAATCACATTAGTCTTTAGGAAAAGTCAAATTAAAGCTACAATAGTATTTACTTCACACCCGCTGACAATACCATTTGTTGGTGAGAATGTGGAACAATAACATCTAGGTACTATTGGGAGTATAAATTCTTACAACTACTTGGAAAAACTGTCTAGTATAATTTTCTAAAATTCAACATGAACATAGTCTGAGGTCCAAATATTTTCATATCCAGATTATATTTAACCAACAAAATGATGGCACATGTTTATAGCTACATAATCCATTATAGCCTTAAATTTGAAAAAAAATCAAATATCCATTAATGTTGTACTTATGTATTGCTATACAGCAATAAAGAGAGCATATGAACTACAGCTATATAGAAACATAAATGATTGGATCTTAGTACAATATATTGAGCTCCCCCCAAAAAAAATGAGAATGAAAAGAAAAAAAAAACACAGACTATATAATTCCAATTTAATAAAAGTCAAATGTGGGGAAAACATATATTATTGAAAATTAAAATGATGGTTAACTTTGTGAAAAGGAGAAATGTTTTTGATATAAAGGAGCATCCACAGGGTGGGCTGGTAATGTTCCATGTCTTCACCTGAGTAGTGATTTCATTAGGGTTTTTACTTTGTTATAAATAATTGAGCATCATAGTTATGATCATTCCAGCTTCTCACTATATCCTGTAATTCCATAAAAAAGGGAATAAAAGGGTGACTTTTATGACTCAGTTGGTTAAATATCTGCCTTCAGCTCAAGTCATGATCTTACAGTCCTGGGATGGAGCCCCATGTCGGGCTCCCTGCTCAGTGGGAATTCTCCTTGTCCCTCTCCCTCCCTCCCCCTCATGGACCCCCGCCACACTCACACATGCATGTGCTCTCTCTAGTTGTCTCTGTCTCAACTAAAGGGGTGAAGTCTTTTTTAAAAAGGTGGGAATAAAAGAAAGCACTCTCACTTTAAAGAATGGCATTATTTATTTAGTTATTTTTTTATTCTTAGTTCTTACAGGAAAAAAAATCGGTCATTTTATTCATCTAATATTTGTTCAGTGACCACTAAAATGGTATAAATGAAGAAAGAGACAGTGAGAGAGATCTAGGAGTGATATTTTGCCTCTGGCATTGCATAGAATTGCCATATGTAGGGATAGTAGATAAGCAAATTTTTAATTTAATTTTACTTTTGTCTTAAGATTTTCTCCATATAATTTCCTTACCTCTATTGCACATTCACCACTTGGCAACTGTGTGTCCAGTGCACACTTATATGTTTATCTGGAATTTATCAACATTTTTGGCTAACAAAACTTGTTGCCTATAACATTGAGACAATAGACCAGAGTTACAAAACGTAACAGGCATTTGAGTGACCATCGTTTATTTTCAAACGTTCTTTTCTTGTTCTACCTTTTGTTATCTAGGGCTATATATATTTTCTGAACCTTTATATTCATTCAATTTTAAATTCTGAAGACATTATTTCTGTTTTCCTCCCTCAGTTCAGTTCCCAAGCATTTGTAGATATTTCCTTTTTACCAGGTTCTGTCTTGTTATTGGAGATGCAGATATAAAAAGGACATTATCCTTTGAAAAGAAACTTATAGTCTAGTAAAAGTGAAATGATGAAAAAGAGAACGATAACGACTGATCATTTAAATTTAATACATATAAGTTGTTATTTTCAGAGTCAGTTAAATATACTTAATTAATGGTTGCATCTTTATCCTCACTCTATTTGCCTTTCTTTCTTCCTCCCTATTCCCTAAGAGCCACCATTCTTCTCATTATGTTTTGCCCTGTTCAAGAACCTTCAGGTTATCTCTTCCCCTGCCAAATAAAAGCTAAATACCTTAGCTTGGCATTAAAGGCTATCAGACTATCTTTCCCATAAAATGTTTCAGCACTTATAAATTGTAAAATGAATCAAAATTTAACTCTTTGTGCTCCAGCATATTCAGCCTTCTTTGTCCTTCTTTAGACTGTAACTCTTAGATGATGGGAACTAAATCATAATTAATTGTATTTCTCAAATATTTATCATAGTACCTTGTTCATATTGGGTGCTTAATAGGTAATTTCACCAAAACAATGAAGTATGTGACGTTGCAAGAGTTCCTCAGAGAAATATGGACAGAAATGCAAAAATAAGAATGTAACTTTCTTGGAAAGTATGTAATAATTTTTTTAAATCACACTTCTCAATTTTTCATAGTGATAGATAAAAATACACTTTCAGATTAGATAGACTCTGTGGCAGCTATGGAAATCCCAGCACTGAAATAACAGTATAAGAGCCTTTAAAATTAAATATTTCTTATGTGTAGTAAAGATATTTGTTACGTCTCAAAAAAAAAAAAAAGATATTTGTTACGTCTCTCTTTTGTGGAAAGCTGGATTTCATCAGATGTAATTGTTGTGAAGCAGATTCATATAGACAGATAAGGAATGAGTCCAGAAAAATTTTGAAGTTAGTGTTACCCTTTGCCAACTAAGCTGGAGCCTGTTTGTTCTAAATCCTTACTTAGAGAAAAGAAGTTGTAAAACTGAATTAGCCAAGCTGATACTTTTGTTCAACCCAATCATTCTCTCAGAAATGCCTTATAGTCGTGAATATGATGAGGCGGAAAGCAAATACAGTAACTGAAAAATGCCCACCAAGTGAATAGTTGAATGCAAAGCTACCAGAGTTTATTCATTTTTGTAATTCTAAACCTATTAATTTTCCATCTGAACTCAAGCCCAATCCTGTAGCTGAGGGCACCAGGATGACTTATTCACTTAAAATAAAAAACTCTATAAAATAATACTGTAGTATTACTGTGTAATCTTTACTGACATTTTTATATTCAGACTTGGTTCACATTTTATTTTCTTAAATTGAAGCTACATCACAGACAACAGTAACACATACTATCTTTCTAAAGATGGAGCCAAAATTTGGTGCTCTTTAAATATTTAATGCTAAATAAGAAATTCAAGCTTTTCTTTCCTCATTATTCCATAAGCTCCTCAAGATGGCTATTGTTAACAACTATACTTTCCGCTTGAATTTACTGAATTGTTTTGAAGATTCAGAAACTGCTAATACTTGCCATAAAATAAGCAATGTAATTTAGTCAATATCCTTAATTTTTACCCGGTATTGAAATGAATTCCAAATGTTAAATGACATTTTTTACAATAACCCCATCCTGGTTTAGCTAGGTGAATAGAGAGAGGAAGCAAATTAATTCAGAAGTCACATACAATAATTTTATCATTACAATTGTTGGAATCTTTGCTTACCTTCAGTATTGTAAGAGTGATGTGTTTTCAAGTTTCTAATTATATGCCACCAAGTATTTTTTCTAAGTTTTATAATCAGATAAGTAGACATTTTTACATATTTAAAAGGATTTTATAATTAAATTTTAAACATATTTTTCTAATGCCAAAATTACAGAAAATTATAGGTAAACATAAAGAAGAAAAGTGAATTACTCAAACTTAGCCATCTATCTATCCATCTGCCCATTACGCCCTTTTTTTTAAAAGATTTTATTTATTTGACAAAGAGAGACATAGCGAGAGAGGGAACAGAAGCAGCGGGAGTGAGAGAGGGAGAAGCAGGCTTCCCACAGAGCAGGGAGCCAACTGTGGGGCTAAATCCCAGGACACTGGGATCATGACCTGAGCCGAAGGCAGACACTTAACGACTGAGCCACCCAGGTGCCCCTGTCCATTATACCCTTATTCAGTAAGCCCATTGTAAGAATTGTCCAATATTAATCCAAACTTATTGCAAACATCAATTTTTACTCCTCATGTCTGACTGTATTTATATATGGAACTTTCCTCATTTATATTTTTCTGTATACAGCTACATTACACACACAATATGCACATGTACTATATATGGAGTCCCATATATCATAGGTATAAATATTTAAAAGTTTTAAACTACTGCCCCACTGCTTTCCCCAACCATGGACCCTACCCCCAAACACCCCCATATACCTTACCTGTATAAGCCAAAGACCTGGGGCACATTTCCCCCAGGACAGTCCTGAGTTTGGAGACTTAAGTTGTAGCATGAGTTCAGCTGGGTCTACTAGAGTGGATGAAGCCAAACCACATGCATGATGGGAACTAACCTGCTCACGGTCGGCAGAGAGCTGAGTAGCCTGCTTTCCTGTCCCGGGGAATAACCTTACATGCTCTGAATCTCCAGACAGTTAAAAAAGTCTTTCAAATTAAGACCTTTTGAGCAGAGAAAAAAAAGGAAACACAGCTATCTCTTGGGTCACACATTGTAACAGATTTTGGTGGCCAGTTTAAAACAAAAGCAGTAGAATTTCCCAAGATTGAAGCTATCCAACTGAACACACACACCCTCACACACTGGCACACTCAGTCCCACATCTTTTCAACAGAACCTGTTTAGCTCACACATCTCTTTCCCATATTTAATGTGTAATTAGCAATTGCCAAAAATAAAAAAAAATTTTTTTACAAGGACAAAAAGAAAAAAAAAGAAAGTCCTCAGTGTTTACGTTAGGCTGGTCCTTTTTTATAAAGTATGTAGTAAAGACTGACATCTTTCTTTGCCCAGATCTATGGAAATTTTAAAATGTTACTATTAAAATTATAAATAATCACAAAGGCTTAATTTTAATACAAAATTGCAGTATACCCTTCAGTGAGAAAAATATGAGTTTGCTCTCATCTGTTACCTGGTATGGAATATAGTGGTACATGAATTTGCATAGCAGATTTTTTTACTATTTTCATGGCTCTATAATTTTTTATGATCCTGTATATGTTTCAGATTCATCAGCTTTGCTATCATATAAAATGTAGTTAATGTGGTATCTTCAAAGCACAGCACTGATCTTACTGGTGTTATTTTATACTTTGAAAGAGCAAAAGATGTGAAAAAAAATTCTGGATCAAATAGGATTACAGTCCTCTTCAGCTCCTTTTGTTATATGAGTTGTCATGGTGACTAGAAGAACTAACCCCTTGGGGGATTTGCCATGAATGAAAATTCATGGAAAAATTGTTGTTTAGGGAAACAAACAAACCTGTGAAGCATTTCCCTCTCTTAGTCAAAGAAATTCCTGAAGCATATGTAAATTTTTATCAAGATATATCCTCAGTATTCAAAAATTCCCCTAAGACTTTTAAAGACATCAGTAAGTAGACATTGGAATGTTTAATAGAAGAGATCGAATAATGGTTATTGTAGCCATTTTAAAGTAGGAGTAGATGTTATAATGGAGACTTGATATAGCAATGAGATCTTACCAAGTACAAGGAACTTTGAAGTACGGCTTGACAGAGTCATAATGAAGGCAGTAGCTAAAGGATGAATTAATCAAAGGGATAACAGAAGAGAGAGATTTTCCTATGCAGAAATATGTTCAAAGGTCCAGAATTAAAGAGAATGGGTATAGTACCTGAGGAAAATGAGATCCATGCAAAGATGATTTCACTAGGTATTAGAATTATAGCTTTTCATTTGCTCATTTATATATCTCTTTTTAAATTATTTATCTTAAATTGGACCTAATTGATAACCATGCTTATACTCTTTTATGCATTTACCATTTAACACAACAAGAATGTCAGCAATCACTGAACCACTGGAAATGATTCAGTGATGACTTTAGTTAAATATCAATACATATCACACTGGCTGATGTCACGATGAAGACAGCATTCCTTTCCATTTGCCTGTCTTTACCCTAAAAGAGGTTCCAGTTTCATCTTTCCTCTTCCTCCCCCACCACTTTTTGAAACTTAGCATGCAGTTTATTTTCCGTATGGAATTGGCACTCAGTCACCAGCCTGCTGCCCTAAAACACTCTTCTCTCTCTGCTGATTCCTGATCTACATCATTTTTTTTTGCAGTCTCCAGTGTAATGCAGAAATGAAAAAATAATTAAGTGCACAATTGTTTTGCTGCTGGATTGGAAGTATGTAAGCCTATATTTTTGAGTTACAGTGGATACACTTGAGATTGATGTCCATATGTAAATAACCACATGCTTTACACAAAACCAGGTTGGTATTTTGTGGCTATAGCCATGCATCAAAATTTTAATAAGTAAACAGTAGAAAAGTAAAGTAGGTCATTTGTTTCAATTAAATTTGGTCATATTTTATACAAGCAGTCTGTTTTCTTACATGTTACTATGACCCTCTCCTGGTACTTTATTTGCTGTAATTGTAGGAGAATCCTACAAAACATAAACCAGACCTGGCACACATGGTAGAAAAGTAAACACATTAAGAAATCCAGTAACTAAAGAGTTAAAAGTTTGAAATATATAAAATTATTGCAAACAATACAAAGCTATCTATCATGGCCTATAAAGATGCCTCAATATATATGCTTACACAAATATATATTGTTTCAGATTTGATGTTATTTTTGTTTCTTATGTATTCTAGTTTAAGTTTTGAGTGTTTGCGAAGTTCTTAAATGTAATTCTAAAATGGGACTTATTTATTTTTTTTTTTTTTCAAACCAATCTAATAATTGCCCTTTTTCCCCTAGTGGCCTGGCATGTAGTTTAGGGGAAGAAAAAAAAAAAAGCTATCTTGACTCTGCAGCTTTGGTATTATTGACCTTGTCAAATAGGAGATAGATGATAGAAGGGAACACACATTTTTCAGTGGTGTAAGCTGATTATATTCAGTCAAGTCGACATTTAAGGATCATTTCTAATCACATTTAGAGTTGAATCTCATGCTACTTTGGTAAAGGCTTTCTGAACCTTAGAGCTTTTGAACTTAAGACAGAATACTCTGATCCTTGAGAAAAACACTTGTCAATTAAGAAAAATGGACATTGCTGAAGGAATGGCACTTAAATTCAAATATAAACAAAAAAATCTCTACTGGATTTCTGAATTTTTACTTTAATTTAGATAGACTTTTGTCTATGATGGGCAATATGATAGGAGATTAGGCATATGACATTTTTCTCACTTGGCTCTAAGAAAAAAATTGATTTTGATGCTCTCATTTTTATACTTTGTATAGAGTGGATTTTCCTCTTAATCATAGATTAGATTCTAAAGTCATACTGCTGGAAGAAAAAAATCACAATGTAGTCAAAACTACTCTTAATAATCCCACGAATAGTCCTTTAATTTCCAAAACCTAGAACCTCAGATTCTGCAAAGAATATGCATTTTATTATAGCTTCCCCACTGAAATAAGAGGGACCAAGTTTTCATTGGGACTAAAAATTGTCTTCCTCTTTTTTTCTCTCTCTGTTCCTATTTTCTGTCTCCTCCAATCTCTATGCTTACTTCTACCTCTACCTCTATCTTACTCTCTTCTCTCTCAGTCATATTGTTACAAACAAGCATGTTAAATATTTATATGATATGATTTTAATGTGCTGAAATGTATGGGTTGATATAAATCAAAGACTTTAACAAAGTTATATATATATATTTGTGTGTTATTTATTTTTATATGAATATATATATATGTGTGTGGAAAAAAGTTTTAATTTATCTGTGAGGGAATGATGTATATCTGGTTATGTCTTGCCACATATTTTCTCAGCCTCCAAACTTGAGTAAGATATGAATGTAAGATATCAGTAAGGGATACACTCTGAGTTCTCTTGACTTGTTCTACACTCAACATCTGAATTAAACTCTCTAAATTGTTCATTTAACTCTCTAATAGCTACTATTTGATTCTTCCCTTTTTAGTCAAGTATTTACCCATGTTACCTTTACCCTTGTATATGCCATGACTCTATTCCTTCTTGCAATGGGAGAGTAGATGGTTCATCGTGTAACATACATCATATCATTATCTCTATATATGGCTTGGCTTATAAAAAGTCACAGAATAGCATAAATGAAATCACTGTACTAAGACAATGCAATAACAATCTTGTGAGATCCACTTATTATCTTTAAAGAAAAAAAACTCACTAAATTTTTGACTTAAGCATCAGGTCATGAAATTGTACACATAAAGTGGGTTCTCATTTAAAAAAACAAAAAACAAACAAACCTTTTCAGGAAAAAAGAGATATTTTGCCAAAGAGTAATTGGCAATGATAACTCGCCTAAACAACCTCGAGAATATCAAAAGTTCAATGAAAATATTCCTCAACCCTCACACTAGTTGAAATTTGTTGTTGTTTTCAACTACTGTTTCATTGCCTGCACAATCCAGAAATCAACTGTGAATAGGGCAGACACAATGTCTGGTAGATATTTTTGATGTCTAATTAAAAATTTTGTTCAAGAAATGCTGAAAAAATACTTCTCCTATAGAGTTCAAGTCAGTGATTTTTAAATTTGACAAATATTTCCCAAAGTTGAAAAGGAGTACTTATAAAAATAAGGTAAGGGTGCCTGGGTAGCTCAGTCTGTTAAGCATTTGCCTTCGGCTCAGGTCATGATCCTAGGGTCCTGGGATCAAGTACCGCTTTGGGCTCCTGCTTTTCCCTCTCTCCCTGCCTGCTGCTCCCCCTGCTTGTGCTCTCTCTCTGTAACAAATAAATAAAATAAAATCTTTTAAAAAAAAAAGGCAAGGTAAAACACAAAAACAAAGTTATTAAAAAATCTGTTATCTAAAAAACTACTAATAAGAAAATACATAAAAAAAGAAATAAAGGAGTCACAGAATATGAAGTTTATCATAACTTCTTTAATGTGAGGGACTTTCTTTCCTCTTCTTTCCAAAGATATTTTCAACTTAAACTGCCTGATATAGAATAATCCTCTTCTTGATGTTTTATGGACATTTTCTTTCAGGCTTCATAACAGATAGAAGTTAGTTGGCATATCTGGTTCAGTCTAGTAGGCAAAATGGGTAATTTAGAGAAACTAATAAATCTAACTGATATTAGCCTTGTTTTTTATCCACTCTACTCAAACCTAAATCATTAATTAGTATATTTTTTATATAGCATGGAATTTTAGGAATCACCTACTCAAACCTCTGGAAGCCTGGAATCTTTTTGTTAATATCCTGGAATAAGAATTTTAGGATTTAACCTGTCAAAATAGTTAACTTTGTTCTAGAATATATTAATGACAAAACTTAAAATATTCATCACCCATCCAATGAGATGTTTCATCGTGTTCTATAGTCTGTCCAGTATAACAACTTGGCCATAATCGATGGGTTAACAAAAATGTTGTCCATTCCTTTTTTTTTTTTTTTTTTTTGTGGGAGGGAGAGAGAGAAAATGTAATTTGGGGGAGGAGCAGAGGGGTATGGAGAGAAAGAATCTTAGGCTCCATGCTCAGCACAGAGTCCAATGCAAGCCTTGATTTTACAACCCTGAGATCATGACCTGAGCTGAAATGAAGTTGGATGCTTAACCAACTAAGCCACTGAGGCACCCCTGATGTCCATTACTTTTAAGACTATTGGGTTATTATTAAAATACTCTCAGGTGTCTTCCCAGTAGTTCATTTCAAAGAAGAATAATTTTAATCATGTGGATTGAGCACTTCTTTTTTATCATTGTCCATGAAGTGAGTTCTATTTTATATACTTAACAATATATCTCATGGATGTCTAGGTGGCTCAGTGGGTTAAAGCCTCTGCCTTCGGCTCAGGTCATGATCTCAGGGTCCTGGGATCGAGCCCCGCATTGGGCTCTCTGCTCAGCAGGGAGCCTGCTTCCCCCTCTCTCTCTGCCTACCTCTCTGCCTATCTCTCTCTCTCTGTCAAATAAATAAATAAAATCTTAAAAAAAAACCCAAAACAATATATCTCAACTATACTAATATAGTAAAACTGACTTTTATAAGTGAAACATTTTTATTAATTTTACTTTCTAAAGTAAATTGTGTATAAAATTAGCATAACTCTAGTAGAAAGAAGTATTTGTGAGATGGAAAAAAGCAAAATATTTTCTTTAAATAAAAAATTCCATTAACTGTGTACAACATATTTTTTCATATCTGTAAGACATTTCTTCAACTATTTTCAGTGCTTTAGGCTTATTCTCTAGGCTTACTCTACTTGAATAACTATGACATTTTATTATTATAATTTATTCTTTAAACAATGGCCAAATCATTCACATATCCTGACTATAAAAAAGTACATTTTCTCACAATAAATGATCATATTAGTTCCTTTGAAATAAATGTGCATAAATATTCTACTAAAATACAAGTTTGATAGTTATTTTTACCAAAAAATTTAGTAAAAACTTAAGGAAATTAAAAATATTGCTTTAATATGTAAATTATAGATTTTTTCTCTCCATATCAAGGGTATATACGTTTCTTTTAGTTAAACACTGAGCTTCTTTATTATAGTAATCTATGATTACAGTAACCTATTAGAACAGTTATCTGTAGTAATCTACTATCTATAGTATCTATTATCTGTTCAGATTGAATGATAGTGGCAACTTACTCCTAAGAGTTCAAGACCCTATTTATAACTCATTTACAGTATTAAGATTGTACATAAAATGTATGTATACTACTTAGAAATGTATAATAAGTATGTTTGCATTTTTAATACTAAGAACTTTTTAAAATATGATTCCTAAATAGCCATGTATAATGCATGATTTTATTTTATGTATTTTTAAAAAACTTTTTTAAAGATTTTATTTATTTATTTATTTATTTGAGAGAGAGAGACAGAGAAAGTGTGAGTGGGCGGGGGCAGAGGCAGAGAATCTCAATCAGACTCTGCACTGAGCACAGAGTGCAATGCAGGGCTTGATCTCACAGCCCTGAAATCATGAGCTAAACCAAACCGAGAGTCAGACTCTTAACACACTGCACCATCCAGGCACCCTTAATGTATAGTTTTATTTTATTTTATTTTATTTTATTTTATTTTTATTATTTTATTTTTCATTTCATTTCATTTTATATGTATTTACCTCAGATAAGAGAATGCGTTAATGTACAGATGAATCTATCCAAGGTCATTTGGTATAAAGTCTCGTTGATTTTTCCCTTGAAATTTTCCCTTGCAGATAAATGAATATTAGAGTAGGTGCTAAACTACTCTACTAAAAAGTAGAGTAGTTCATGACAGAACTGTAGTTAGGTAAGAATTCTGTACAAGTATGGAGGCATGCAGAAAATAGCTTATTCCATGCAATTTTATTTAAATAAGTGTTGAAGTTTTACATTCAGAAGTAAAGAGGAAAAGCACAAAGAATTTGCAATTTTACCAACCAATACTTCTCTAACTTCTAATGTTATCTATACTGTGTTTGTGTGTGTATGTGTGTTTTCTATAATCCTTAGTGATTATAGCTTAATGATATGATCACAAAATATCTTTTTTTATCATAAAATATCTTTTTTTTTAAAGATTTTATTTATTTATTTGACAGAGAGAGATCACAAGTAGGCCGAGAGGTAGGCAGAGAGGGAGGGGGGAGCAGGCTCCCTGCGGAGCAGAGAGCCCGATGCGGGGCTCGATCCCAGGACCCTGAGATCATGACTTAAGCCGAAGGCAGAGGCTTTAACCCGCTGAGCCACCCAGGTGCCCCTATCATAAATCTTAACATTTTTCTAAACTACGATAGAATAAGTAGAAAAAGTATTTGCAACAATAATCTGCCTTGTGGCAAGTCTAGTGTTATACTGCCCTGTTTTACAATTATCTTAATAGTGCATAAAAGCCCCTCAAAGTCAGGACACATACCTTATAGAATTTTATATATCTGAAATTAGCAGTGTAATACCTTACTCATAAGTAATTGTTATTTACTTGTCATTAATTGCTAATTGTCATTAGCTCAGTAATTGTCATATGATTTTTTTTTAATTTTCACCATGAGAAATATAAAAACAGGAGTGAGGAAAGATGTACTTGTACACAGAACTTATATTGTGGAGATTATGTATATGTATGTGTTATGTGTTTGTACACATATATATATGTATTTCAATTACAGCATAAGAAAACATGATTCACCATTAATACACTACAGATACAAGTTTCTAGACTGGATTAATAAAAGAAATAGACATCTAAAAAAGCAATTTCAAAATCCTGATGTAATCTATTTATTTACAGAAAGCAAGTTCCCAGGTTTCAAATACAGAAACTATTGGGACTGATTTTGTACAGAAAGAAATTAATAAATACATATTGTGTAGCTTACAGAATTGGAAGGAAGGGGGAGACAAAGTAAAAAAGTGAACAGAAAAATGGGAATCGAGGCAGATGGATTAAAGAAAGCCATGATCACAGCATGACAGCCCAGCTACCATGGTTCATGAACACTGGATGTCAGCACCTATACTACCACTAAATAGGAGTTTGGGCTTGCACATTGATAGCTACTCTGATCCCTGAAAATTAGAAGTTGCTGTCAACTCACTTGACCTTATGATGCCTCTGCCTCTCTTCCTGCATCACTGCATCAGTAGCCAAGAATGAGAGCCCCAAAGATGTATGACTGATTGGCCGAGTCAAAGTCCACGTATCCTTGAGCTGGCTGAAGACAGAGGGTAAAAGTGACTATAGCATTTGAATGTTTGGCTCTCACAGCGGTAGGACTAGAATTTCTCTGTCACAGATAGGGGTTCAGTTCCTGAGAAGCCAAATATCAAGAGATGTCTCAACAACTCTGTTTCTCATTTGCAGGTAACATCTAGGTGCTTGTTTCTCTATCTGTACTTGAGTAACTTTTATAGTTCTATGTCCTAACACTTTAAATAAAAAGCATTTATACGGGTTCAAATTAAGAGCTTATGACCCACTTTACTGCCAGTAAACAGTCATGAGAAAGCATGATTGTTGTTCCGTTGTTTGTTTTTTAAACTAGTTGATACTTCCAAAAATCCAGTGAAGGGTAAGGTTGGAAGTGGAGAAGAGGAGTTTACTTTATCAAGAAACGCTAATTTTGATGGTAATTTCTTATACATCTTGTATTAGACCCATTTGTCTACAAATATCCTAACAGCAAATATGTTAATTACCTTCCGGATGCTACAGATTAGCAGAGTATAGGACTCAGAAGAAGATGCTCATAGAGATTTTGTTCGTGGAGTGGGATTTCATAGAATGTGGCTGCATAATGTCTCATTTATTTTTGGAAGTCATTCAAGTTTACACGTGGTAGGACATCAATTTTATTTTATAAGTACTCTAGGGAAATTTCAAAATAAGATATATTCTCTGAAGGTTTCATGTTCAAATATGTAAAATCAAAATGATAACTGTGCATGGTTTAAGATGCTAAATGTTTTGCAGTAAAAACATTTATGTATTTATAAAGCAAAAATGTATGTGATGTGTGATGTGTGTGTGTGATATGTGCATCACAAATGTGATGCTAAATTTGTCTCTAAGGATAAACAGAGAGGCCTTTTTCTTCCTATTCTTCAAGTACAGACACAATTCATGACATAAAAGTATCTCAGAACCACTCTGCCATGTATATATATATTAGTATATATATGCTATGTATATATATATATTAGAATATATATATAATGGAATATATATAAAACAATGTCACTATGTCACTCTTTATATATATAATGGAATATATGTATGTAAATAATGGAATGTCACTCTCTATATATAATGGAAGTTTTCTCTCTCTTTCTCTCTCTCTATATATATGTTCTAAAAACATCCATATATGTTTTAAATGATAAATACTATGTATATAATATTTATAATTATATATTATATAATTATATATCATATATTTTATCTATAATGGAGTATATAATATATATTTTATATATATGATGGAGTATCACTCAGCCATAAAAAAGAATACACTTTGTCATTTGCAACAACATGGCTGGATCTAGAGAGTATAATGCTAAGTGAAATAAGTCAGTCAGAGGAAAACAAATACCATATGATTTCACTCACATGTGGAATTTAAGAAACAAAACAAACAAGGGAAAAGAGGCAAACCAAAATGCAGATTTGTGACTATAGGGACCAAACTGATGGTTACCAGAGGAGAAGTAGGTGGGGGGATTGGTGAACTAGGTGAAGGGGATTAAGCATACCTGTATCATGATGAACACTGAATAATGCATAGAATTGTTGATCGCCATATTGTATACCTGAAACCAATAACACTGTGTGTTAACTATGTTGGAATTAAAATTTAAAAAAATAAAGGCAAAACTTGCTCAAGTGATTTCTCATAGCAGTAAGTGCATCTCTGCTGCATGCTGTTATGCACTTTTTACTAGTGTTCCTGCCACGGTCTAGAGCAGGGTCTTCAAATTGTTTATCCTCCGGAGCTCTTTACGCTCTTAAAAATTATTCAGAATCCTAAAGGTATTTTATTCATGTGAGTTATATTTGTTGATATTTACCATATTAGAAATCAAAACAAAATTTTAGAGATATTCATTTAATTCATTTAAAAATAATAGTCATAAACCCATTATATAACATATATAATGTAATGAAAACTATGTTTTCACAACAAGGAAAACAGTTTATCCATTCATCTAGTGAAAGACATGTTTTTTGCTTCTAAGTTCTGGCAATTATGAATAAAGTTTCTATAAATGCCCATATATAGATTTTTGTGTGGGCCTATGTTTGGGATTCCTTTGGGTAAATATCAAGAAGACCAATTGTTGGATCTTATAAGAATATGTTTAGTTTTGTAACAAACTGGCAAATTGTCTTCTAGAGTGGCTCCACAATTTTGTGGAAAACTGATAAAAATTTCTTCCTTGAACGCTTGGGTAGAATACACCAGTGAACCCATATGGGCCTAGTGCTTTCAGTTTTGGAAGGCTATTAATTATTGATTAAATTTATTTAATAGGTAAAGGCTTATTCAGATTGTCTACTTCTTGTGTGAGTTTTGGTAGATTGTGTCTTTCAAGGATTGGTCCATTTTATTTAGGCTATCCAATTTGTAGTCATAGACTTGCTCATAATATTTTTTTAATGTTTATGAGATCTGTAAAAATACAACCTCTTTAATTCTTAATATCAGTAATTTTTATCTTCTTTCTTTTTTTTTAAGATTTTATTTATTTATTTGACAGAGAGATAGAGATCACAAGTAGACAGAGAGGGGGAAGCAGGCTCCCTGCCAAGCAGAGAGCCTAAGGCTGGGCTCTATCCCAGGTCTCTGAGATCATGACCTGAGCCAAAGGCGGAGGCTTTAACCCATTGAGCTACCCAGGCGCCCTTATCTTCTTTCTTTCTTAATTAGCCTGGCTAAAGGGTACTGATTTTACTGATCTTTTCAAACAATCAGCTTTTGGTTTGTTTGGTTTTTTTCTATTTATTTCCTGTTTTCAATTTCATTGCTTTCCATGTCTTTTCTTCTGCTTACTTTGGATTTAATTTGCTCTTTTGCTAGACTGCCAAGGTAAAGCTTAGATTATTGCTTTTAAATCTTTCTTACTTTCTAATATGCACTCAAGGCTATAAATTTCCTCCTAAAAACAGCTTTTATCGCAATCCTCGAATTTTGTTAAATTGTATTTTCATTTTCATTTAGTCCAAAATATTTTTTTAATTTTATTTTTCTTCCTTCATGCACATATTATTTAGAAATGTGTTGTTTAATGTCCACATATTTTGGTTAACATTAAGCAGGTTTAATATTATTGACCTGTTCAAAGAGATAGCTTTTGTTTTTGTTGATTTTTCAATTATTTTCCTGTTTTGAATTTTACTGATTTATGCTCTATTTTTTATTATTTCTTTCCTACTGCTTGATTTAGACTTAAATTGCTCTACTTTTAGTTTCTTAAGGTGGAAGATTAATTTGTTAATTTCAAGGGTATTTTTCCCCTAATATATTTAATTAATTTTATAAATTTCCCCTAAAAATTGTTGTCACTGCATGTCACTTAAACTTTAATAAGTTATATTTGATTTTCATTTAGTTAAAAATACTTTATAATAATTTCTCTTCAATTTTTTTAAACCAAATTGTTATTTAACATTGTATTTTTTTTTTCATTTCCACATATTTGGTGACTTACCAGCTACTTTGCTATTACTGGTTTTTATTTAAATTCATGGTGGTTTGAGAACAATTTATGTGATTTCTATTCTTTTAATTGGTTATAATGTGTTTAATGGCCCAACATGTAGTCTTTCTTTTGTGAATCTTCTATGTGAGTTTGAGAAGAACGTATTCTGTTGTTAATGAATGAGGTAATCTATAAATTTCAGTTAACTCATGTTGATTGACTGTGCTTTTCAAGTCATTTATATGCTTACCGATTTTCTGCCTGCTTGACTTATCAGTTACTGAAAGAGGGATATTGATGTCTCCAACTGTAATAGTGTATTTGTCTAGTCCTACTTACACTTCTCTCAGTTATTGCCTGAGACAACTTGATGCTTTGTTGTCAGGTGCATACACATGTAAGGTTTTTATGTCTTTTTATAAGTTTGATCCCCTTTATTATTATGTAATACCTCACATCCCTGTTAATTTTTTGCTCTTAAACCTGCTTTGTCTGATATTAACATAGTTACTCCAGCTTTATTTTTTTTTAAATTTATTTATTTACTTTAAGAGGGCGAAGAAAGAGAGAGAGTAGGGAGAGGGGCAGAGGGAGAGGAAGAGAGAATCTTCAGTAGACTTCTCACTCAGTGTAGAGCCCCATATGGGGCTCAATATCATGACCCTGAGATCTTGATCTGAGCCCAAACCAAAAGTCTGATGCTTAACTGACTGTGCTATACAGGCACTCCAGTTAGTCCAGCTTTTTATCAATTACTCTTAACATGGTAGGTTTTGAACATTTTACTTTTAACCTGAGATTTCATATTGAATGTAGACTTACTAATACAGTGCATAGTAGTGTCTTGATTTTAATCTAATTTGATAGTCTTTGTCTTTTAATTGGTATTTGTAGATTATTCAGGTTTAAAATGAGCATTTATATAATTGAATTATATTACCATATTTGTAACTGCTCCCATTTTTCTACTTTGTCTGGTTTAATTTAGCATTTTATATAATTTCACTTTATCTCCTCTCTTAGCATATCAATATCCTCCTTTTCAATATTTTTTATTATGGTTGCCATAGAATTTGTAATATATATTTTTAATTAATTAAAGTATATCTTTAAATAACATTCTACTCATGTGCAGTTCAAGCACCCCATAATAGTGTTCACAGTACCTGCTCACCACATCTGTCCCTTCTGACATTATTATCATTTATTTTACAAACCCATAATGCCCAGTAGTTGTTACCATTATTACTTTAAATAAACTCAACTATTAGATGAATTAAAAATAAGAAAAAGAAAATATTTCACCTTCATTTATTTATTCTTTCTTTAATGATATTCATTTCTTTAAATATGTCCTACTCTCTGATATATATCATTTTCCTTTGCCTTGGAAATTTTCTTTTAGCATTTCTTGCATGAAAGTTCTGAAAAATAAATGTTTTCAGATTTATGTATTTATTTGTTTGTTTATTTATTTATTTATTTATTCATTTTGGTCTGAGAAACTTTATTTCTCCTACACTTTAAGAAGATAAGTTTCCTGGATATAGAAGTCTAGGTTGGTGGATTTTAAACTTTATTTCACTACTTTAAATGTTTTGCTCCACTCTCTTCTTTCATAGTTTCATAGTTTCATAGAGGCTGCTGTCATCATTATCCCTAATATCTTTTAAGATTTTTTCCTTGTCACTAGTTTTCTGTAGTTTGATTATAATATGTTTAGCAGAATAATGTTTTGTGTTTGTTTTTGTTCATTTGTTTTTTTCTGTAATTCTTCTGTTTGCTGTTCTCTGAGTTTCCAGGAATTTGGTTTTGGTGTCTTTATTTAATTTGGAAAGTTTTAAACTACTATTAACTTCAAATAATTCTTCTTCTCCATTCTCTATTTTCCATCTGATATTCCAGTAACAGGCATGTTTCAACTTTGGTATTTCCCCACAAGTCTTTGATGTTCTGTTAATTTTCATTATATTCCCTTTCTTTTATATATATATATATATATATATATATATATATATATATATATATATATATATCTCATAGCTGTGTCTGGCTTTAATACTTGCTTTGTCTCTTCAAACTGTGTTTAATTTTACAATTGGGCATGCCTTGCAATTTTTGTTGTATGGCGGATGTTTGTATCAGGTAGTGGGGAATGTACTGAGTAGCTTTCAGTATGAGTATTCTTATTATCTAGCTAGCAGTTGGAGTATATTTAATATTTTATGTGCATAGGCTTTAATATTTTAGGGGCTATAGGTTTAAAATTCCTCTGGTATTACTGTTTTTCTTCTCTCTTCTTGATTCTGAGCTATATCAGTGTTTCTCCTCTGAGAGAATCTGCATCTCTACAGTAATTTGCTATTATCATACTGAACTCTGTTGGTGTGGTAGTAAGTGTGAGGTAACTGAAAATTTCCATAATTGTATGACTAACTTCATTTTTTTAGTAGGCCTATGTCTCTAGGCTGTGACATTCACCAGGTTTCTCTCATAGTATTGCTTTTAGTTCCCTGCCCCATTAGTTCTAATAGGAAGAATACAGAGGGACGGAATGGGAGAAATGACTTTTTCTTCCCCCATCTGGAATAAGGCTGTGGAAAATATTTTTCCTTGGTGAGTAGGCCTTTGTTATGGAGCACACTATGCGCATATTTAACAGTAACCACTCTTTCTCTCACCCTGCTAAAGCCATAAGAGGATATTCCTCACATCTTCATTTTTTAAATGTGGTAGGGTTTGGTAGAGTTTCTGTATATAAACTAATCAAAGTGTGGAGGCCTCCCAAGGACTCAGCCTCTAGCATATTCTCACACATGCTCGTCCATATTCAGTCTGCATGAGTTCATTAAAATTATCATTAAGTTGTCCTGTCAAGTTATAGCTATAGCATCTTTTGTTCCAGGTAAGTAGATCTCATGTTTTACTCTCCAGATTCAACTGTCTGGATATCTGTCCTCAATCTAAGTTTTCTGGTGGGTCCGAGAACACTAAGGACTTGACTTTCAGTCTGTTCAGCTTTTTTTCTTTTTGTAAGGATGAGAGAGAATGTTTCCAGTCTCTTTACATGTTGTAGCTAAAACCTGATATTGTTCTTTTTATTATAGCAATTAGAAAAACAAACTTCTCAAAGATACTACCTCATAAAAAATTATAGCCTGAATTAATGTTAACATTAATATTAATATTAAAAATGTAAAATATTTGGAGCTAGTAATTTGTGCTATGTCTGCTAAGTGTTCATTATCACTATATTTACTTCAAAATTTTAAAATATCTCAGAGTGACTATAAGTTCATTGTGGTGCCTCCGGCACTTTAGAAACTGCCATTCTAATTGGCTTGCTGCACATAATGCATGGGATATATACACATATTCTCAGTCACCCAGGCCATGTTCTAATAGCAAGAACTAGTCACATGGTCCTATTGGAAATAAGAGACCTGGGAAATGTTTTCTAGGAGGACGTGAAAGGGATGAGAAAATACATATTAGGTTATAGATAGTTGTTTGAACCATGATGTAGGTTTAGCTTTTCATGATTTCTATGAAGATAGATTGGCAAGACTATTCATTAACATTTATAGAAAATTAAACAACATTTTTATGTCCTGCTATATTTATCTCAGATAATGTGAAAATACAAAAAGGACCTACAAACTATCCTTTACTGTGTCTTTTCTCTTGTAATCCCAAAAAGCATGAGATGCACCAATTAATAAATATTGCACAAAAAGAGGTTTGTTTTGAAATAAGGAAAAATATTTCAAACTAATAGAATTTTTTGAAACTGAAATGGCCTATCTAAGAAAGTAGTTGGTCTTTTAAGAATAATCAAGCAAAGACCAGAATAGAAACAGTAAGTTCTGAATCTGGTGTTTTGAATTCATTCCAACACAACTTAGATTCCTTCTTTCTTAAAAGCTACATCTACAGCCCACTTGAACAGAAAAAAAAAAATCACCAAAACAATAACAAAAGTAATATAAAATTTTCTTGGCAGAGAAAAACTGTGACATTGACTTTGAGAGAAAATACAATAACCAAATTGAGTAGTTATGATGTACCAGACACTTTTTCCATGTCATTTATGGCAACTGGTTGACAAGAGAGAGTAAGAGAATTGTTATTGGTTTCTGAGCAAAAAGTGAAAATACTATTATTTTCTGCTCCATGGTGGACGATTTTTATTGACAATTTGTCAATAGGGAATGAAACGAAAGGAAAGGAATATTTTAAAAGATACTTTCTGGTTGCAAAATATCTATAAAATGAAACTATGCCTCTTTGTACCTTCAAAGGTATTCTGTGATTTTATAGAATAAGCAGTAGCACTGATTTTATAACAGCTCAAAAGTTCACCAATGTTATGGACAGTTTGCTAACTGTAATATCAAGAACACTGTTCTTGTCACTTAGTTGAAGTTTCTTCTAAAATATAGTTTATCTAGAGAAATAGCTAAAGAAAATGAAAGAATGGTAGGTCATAAAAGTCAAATAGGATAAGGAATAAAATTTTGTATCGACTTCTAGGTAGTCTAAGTAAAAAAATCAAAGACAGAAAAGTGAAGATTGCTTACTATATGGCTAAAGAATGGGAACAGTTGGCAGTTTATTCTCAGAATAATTGAAGATTTATGATGAAACATGGCAACATATAGAAACATTTTAAAGGCTGTGTAAGTTGATTACTGGTATCACATGCTTGCATGCAATTGATTCTGTCTATGAAATATGGATAAACACAGTTATACATGTATATTTATGCCTGGGATATGTATATATTATATAAGACATATATATATAAAATTATACATATATATTATATATAAGAAATGCAAATATAGGGAATTCGGAATAAGCTAGATAGTTTGGGGTGAAAAAGAAACCTTTCATAGTACAGCAAAGAAAATTCAGAGATCACACACAATAACCACAGAGAAAGAGAATGAAATAAAAAGTCTAAAGCTATTCAAGAGAAAAGACTTGCTTGTATGGTTTCTCTGTTTTGTGGGAGATGAAGCTTATGCATGACCCAAATAACTGGAATGACATGATGATAAGACACAGTGAAGCAAGCTGTATATTGAAATTAAACATTGCATGACTAGAACTTAGTAAAGATAGAGTTTAAGAGGTGACATCTTAATAAAGAACTGAATGCAGGAAAAGGAAAAGCCTACACATAAAACAAAACAAAACAAAACAAAACAAAACCTGTTTCCAAGACTCTGTCTGTTGGTTATGAGAGTTGAATTGACCTGAGAGTTGAGTCCTCAAGAGGAAATAAGTAAACTAGATCTTGCCTTTTGATCTTTGAACTGCTGCGGGGGAAGAAAGGTAACGAGAAATGCTAGAAATGTTTCTGGTGGTAAAATTTAATTTCGTGCTGTTATTTTTAGGACTTGGTGAAATGCATTACTTGTCTCATGACTACTATCCAGGTACCAGACCAAGTGTCAACTAGAGCATTGTACTCATGCTCAAAATTAATATTTAGGTCTTCAACCTTGAACAGATCTAAAAATTAAAATTACACACTATGAAGATGATGTCCTAAACTCTTACATTTCTTCTTGAATAAAACTTGAAAAGCACATTTAAAAATTATATGCTTTTAATATCAGATTTCGAAGGATATTGTTCTACTTGCTAGTGGTTATCTCTAAATGGGATATAACTTACCTGAACTGGAGATCACAGAAATTACTATTTTCTATGGATGTGTAGTTTAAATTAATTGATTAGTAATATTCTTCTACTAAAAAATTAAAAATTAGAGTAGAAAACTATAATATTTAGCAATATTCATAGTTGATAATTATTGAAGGATAGAAAGAATAATTCTGACAGGTGTGAGGTGATGTCTCATTATAATTTTGAGTTGTAGTTCCCTGATAATCAGTGGTGTTAAGCATCTTTTCAAGTGTCTGTTGGCCAACCATATAACTCCTTTGAAAAAATGTCTTTTCCTATCTTCAGCTCATTTTTTAAATGGATTATTCATTTTGGAAGTGTTGAGTTTGATACGTTTTTTATAGATTTTGGATACTAACCCTTTATCAGATATGTCATTTATATTTATCTCTCCAATTCATTCCATACATTGCCTTTTAGTTTTGTTGTTTCACTTGCTGTGCAAAAGCTTTTCCTTTCGATGAAATCCTAATAGTTCATTTTTGCTTTCGTTTCCCTTACCTCCAAAGATGTATTTAGAAAGAAGCTGCTATAGCCAATGTCAGAGGTTATTGCCTTTAGGATTTTGATGGTTTCAGGTCTCCTGTTTAGGTCTTTTGTTCATTTTGAATTTATTTTTGTGTATGGTATAAGAAAATGTCCCAGTTTCATTCTTTTGCATGTCACTCTCCCGTTTTTCTGACATCATCTGTTGAAGCGACTGTCTTTTTCCTAGTGGATATTCTTTCCTGCTTTGTCAAAGATTAGTTGACCTTATACCTTAGGATTCATCTCTGGGTTTTCTCTTCTGTTCCATGGATCTCTATGTCTGTTTTTGTGCCAGTACCAAAGTGTTCTTATCGCTGCAGCTTTGTAATATAACTTGAAGTCTGGAATTGTGATGCCTCCTGCTTTGCTTTTCCTTTGCAGGGTTGCTTTGGCTATTAGGAATATTTTGTGGTTCCATACAGATTTAAGGACTGTTTGCTCTAGCTTTGTGAAAAATGCTACTGGTATTTTGATAAGGAGAACATTAAATGTGTAGTCGGCTTGGGTTGTGTAGACATTTTAACAATATTTGTTCTTCCAATCCGTGAGCATGGAATGTCTTTGCATGAACTTGTGTCATATTCAATTTCTTTCATCAGTGTTTTATAGTTTTCAGAGTACAGGTGTTTCACATCTTTGTTTACATTTATTCCTAGGTATCTTATTGTTTTGATGTGATTATAAATGGGATTGATTTCTTAATGTCTCTTTCTGCTGCCTCATTATTGGTATATAGAAATGCAACAGATTTCTTTACCTTGATTTTGTTTCTAATCCAATCATGCATGCGTGTTTGATTTTGCCTTTTATTCACTTCACTTTTCTTTTAATTTTTCCTTGTCCATTTTTTTTCTCTAGACTAGCATAAGGCTTACATTTCATATTTTTAAATCATTTTGAATAGAACAGCTTTATCCTACTTTTAACTTTTGTTCTAGCTATTTCATAGGCTTTCATACAATACTGCTTCAGCAATCTCTTTGTGACACTGCTTGGCACTTTTTGTGACACCAGTACCACACTTCACCAAACTATCCCTCTCTTGTCCTTATGTGTAGAGAATGTCTATGAACATTGGCAAGCTAACTTCCAATTTGTCCTGGCTAACAAGTAACATTGTAGACTCAGAATAAGTACTTTTTAAAGTACTTTTTTAAAGTAATTACATAAAAACTGTATGTAAAGATTAAAATTATTGTAATAATTCCCATTAATAACACTATCCATAAAGTCATACTTTATGGAGATGAAAAAAAATACCCCTTAAAACTTCTTTTAAAATAAAGGAAAATTTCAGCTTCGATGTTCCAAAACAAAAGAGGCTACTTAGACTATCACTGTTGTAATAGCTCCCCTGTACTTTTGTTAATATTATACATCCCAGGTGTATCTTATACATAATATCTTCTAATCCCTCCCCAAAAGAAAAGCAAACACACACACACACACACACACACACACACAAATAGACAAATCAAGCAACCTGATAGATTTGGGAAAGAAATAGAAAATCTTTAGGATTTAGCATAATTGGTACATTAACTTCCCTAAATGATTCTGAAATATCAGAGTAATGGAAAATTTCTTGTTATAGTTATCTTTTTTTTAGAGCTTTAACCATATCTTTGAAAATTTTTTAAAAATTTTATTTGTTTATTTGAGAGAGAGAGAATGAGAGAGAGAGAGAGCATGAGAGGGGGCAGGGTGAGAGGGAGAAGCAGACTCCCACTGAGCAGGGGGCCTGATGCAGGACTCGATCCTGGGACTCCAGAATCTTGACCTGAGCCAAAGGCAGTTGCTTAACCAACTGAGCCACCCACGCGCCCCTATATCTTTGAAATCTTATTATCAATTTCATATTATATTACACATCTCAAACTTGCTGCTTTGGAATCACATTGTTAGTACATAATTGGGCAATTGCCTATAGTTTGCATATATTGCATATAACTTCACAGGTTTTCTACATATAATTTTTACAAATAAATGTAGTAATATAAACTATGCAACAAATTTAAAAAATGGTATATCTCAGTTATTAAACATCTATTAAATCATTATAAATTGTTTTTTACATTACAAATAATGTTATTTAAAATTAAAAAAATCTTTCTTAATCAAAAATCTGAAAAACCAGCTGTTTTAGTATAAATTCAGATTCGTTCAAGTAGAAATATCTTGGGTATGGACTTTCCAAAAGATCTCAATAGACACAAGAAATTTATAAAATATAAATAATGAAGTACAAAATTTAGTAGTATATATTTTCTAAATTTTTCAACTGAATCTTTATATTTAGTTATGAAGCTCAGTTATTGTCTGTAAAAAAGTCAGTGCAAAATTTGTAAGAAGAAAAGGTTATATTTAGTGAAAAATCAAGAGCTGACAGGTACTTAAAATACCTGTCATATATTGGATTAGTTCATTTCTTTCAAATATGATTTTAGGATAATGAGATCATAGAATTTAATGTGTGCTGAGATATCACTTTGCTTTATGTAACTGGGTGGGTGGAGTTGAACTGAGGCCAATCTCAACCAACTTTATGCCCTATCTACCATACATTTAGAAATAATTTGAAGCAAAGTAATTTTTAAAAACAATTTTAATAACATTTGATGCCATTTAAATAAACTTAACTCCTGAAATTTGCTGTGTTTATGCACCAATATGTCAAAGTTTATGGACTCTTATTGAATAGAGCAATGATCTATCAATAGATCAGCACCATCAATAGGTACCATAAATATGGATAAAAAATAACCTTTCCATAAAGAAAAAAAAAACGAAACTTCTCATATTCTTTTTTTTTTTTTATTTTAGATTTTGTTTATTTGTCAGAGAGAGAGAAAGAGTGAGCACAAGCAGGGGAAGTGGCAGGCAGAGGGAGAAGGAGGTTCCCCACTGAGCAAGAAGCCCATTGCCAAACTCCACCCTAGGACCCTGGGATTGTGACCTGAACCAAAGGCAGACACTAAACCAAAAGAGCCACTCAGCCCTCCCCCACTTCCTCATTCTTAACTGCATTTGCAGATTCAAAGAAGAGGGGTAGAGTTTCTTTAGTCATTTTGATTTTAGGGGTAAAGTGGTTTCTATTCACACTAGGTATTATTTTGCTGTCAAATATGAGGAGACTTGATCTCTGGCCATTAATTATTTCCTAATATAAATTGCCCTTACCAATTACTGAGAATGGAATCACATGGAAATGTGGACTATGTGTTTGCTTTCTCCACTACCAAGTACCATTATAATAACCAAGCTGGCATGTAAATAAAGAGCTGTGCCCACATTGAAAATAGTAATTCTCCTCATTAACCATTTCAAGGAATTTTTGAGTATCCAACAAATGCAGTTATTTTCGAAGTGTGAAAGTGAAAACTTGAGACGGACCCCTATGTGTCTGCTCTATATGGCCTATCCTTCAGAAAAGGGAGGGAAGACATAATTAAAGTGAAACCCTTGACCATGGGTTCTTCACTAGATTTGGAGACCTTGAGAAGTATCAATAAAGATCTCAACCTTACTTTTACCTTGTGAACCAGCAGAATTTGTATCCCTGCTTTCAAACTGAAGAGCCTCAAGATAACTTCATAATGTGGATGGGGATGTTTAAATCAAGAAGAGCTGCTTTTGCTTCTGGAATTATAGGCCACTCCAGAGTGAATGGAGCATGGATTCCTGACTAGCCATTATCTACATACACAGCAGTCCAGATGTGCCTTGTTTTTGCTCTAATTGGTTTCCTCTTCTTTCCAACTGGGAAATCTCAGAATCAGGTGTTTATCACCTGGGCTGCTTCTTATTTTTCTTTGGTTTCAACTTAGAAATTCTTTTTTTTTTTTTTAAGATTTTATTTATTTATTTGACAGAGAGAGAGGGATCACAAGTAGGCAGAGAGGCAGAGAGAGAGGGGGGGAAGCAGACTCCCTGCTGAGCAGAGAGCCTGATGCGGGGCTCGATCCCAGGACTCTGGGATCATGACCTGAGCCGAAGGCAGAGGCTTTAACCCACTGAGCCACCCAGGCGCCCCTCAACTTAGAAATTCTTCCTTGAAAAATTTGAGCATGGAGCCTCTAACCTCTTTTAACTTTTCAGGACTGTAAGACTAGACATGATAAACATACCACATTTCAAGAGATGGGAGCCATCCTAATGATTGAGAAATGGATATAATGTAAGAATCATGATATTATATGGCTGGCTGGCTCGCTCAGCAGGCAACCCTTAATGTTGGGGTTGTGACTTTGAGCCCCACATTGGGTGAGAGATTACTAACAAGAAAAATCTTCAATTTCATAAAATAAAAAAGTACAGAAAAAAAAATAATAGCAATGATAAAAGCAAAGCAATGAATATTTTTATATCAGTCTAATAAAAAATTAAATCCAATAGAAATGTTTTAAACAATAAGAAAGAAAATCTAAGATAAAGTTCTGACAAAAGAAATTAATTTATAAAAAGGCTGAATTAACAATTTTTGATAAATACAACCAAAATACTATATAGTATATTGAATAATGTTTATTTTATGAATTTAAATAATCCTTATGAAAATTTGGAGAGTAAGAATGAATTAGAAGAATGGATAAAAAGATGAAGTTTTATCTTTTATTTTTCTCTTCTGAACCAGTAACTTGAAAATACAAATGCTCTAAGAGAGCCTATTTATGCTTGGTAAATTTGTGGTAAGTATTGGTTGATCTGAATTGATTGGACTTTAGGATTTGAAGTGCAGAAGCTATGGCTTTAAAATTACACAAATCGTAGTAAATTAAGAATAGATAAGTTATGTATTTTAATAAGTATTTTTCTTAATAAATTCTTTAATTTTCAAAGTAAGTTTTATCAAGCACAAGTTTTGTTAGTGTAGAGCAGGGGTTGGAAATTTTCTTTCTGTAATGCACAAGACAGTAAATATTTAGGCTTTGTGGATCAGATGATCTCTGTGGCAACTAATCAAATCTGTAGTGGTAGCCTAAAGGCAGACATGGACAATGGTGAACCAATGAGTATTGGTGAGTTCTAATAAAATTTTATTTATTAAAACAGGCAGAAGGCTGATTTAGCCAGTGAGCCATAGATTGCCCAAACAATGATATAAACAGTTATTTAGTAATATCTATTTTCTTCTTTAATATTTTTGGTTTTGGGTTATTATGTGCATAGGATGAAGGAAGCCAAGGTAGAGTGATACCAAAATAGGTACACAGAATGTAGCCCTTAGGATTCCTTTGCCTAGAAACCTGGGCAAAAATCTCCTTTGATTGACTAAGTGAAAAAATCTTAAGTCTCTTCAATATTTCTAAAATTGCTGTTTTTGTTTGTTTATTTTATATTCTCATGATCTTACATACATACATTCTGTCTATTTTACCCTATGTGAACAAACAGATGTCAGCCTTCTCACAGGATTCTCAATAAACCAACAGTCAGGAAGTTTTAAATGCCTCCTCTTGTCATATGCCCTTGTTTTTCTTCTATTTTCCAAACTGTTACCCTCTCATTTAACTCTGTATAATACAAAAATACAAATAGCAGCTCTTGGGTTAATTTACCCAAAAATTGAATATCTGAGTCTTTGTCTTTCAAGCATTTATCAAAAAATATTTTCAGGACAGAGGAACGCAATAGTTTTGGTAGTAAACTTATGAATGTTTCTACCACCCTGATTGACAGATGAAAAGAAGCATAGATGGATAGATAACTGATAGATGATGTTGATAGATAGATAGATAGATAGATAGATAGATAGATAGATAGATGATAGATAGATAGATGTAGAATGATTTATTTTATATTCTCACATCTAAAAACACTTTCTTGAAAACCATTATAGCAATGAAATAAATAGTACCTTTTCCTTCGCCTGTTTGTACACTACAAACCAAAAATGTCCATAGCATATGACAGTGGCTACTGTTTTTATGTTTGTAATTAAATTGCCTTTGAAATGTATGAAAAGAAGAAAAAACTAATTCAATTGTGATTGACATTTTTCTGTTTCTACTTAGCTAGACTTGACATTTGGAACATCATGAAATCTTATACACATATATACATATATACACAGAATTATCTGTATATACTTCAGTTTATCCATAGGGGGAAAACAAAAAAATAGTGTTGCTATAAAATAGGAATCCACTTTAAGTACACTTTGAAATTTTTATTTCAAATATTCATTTTTTTAGTGCCAGAGATCTTGCTAATATTATAGCTTGGAATAGAATTTCCAAATGTCTGTAATTTCTTGAAATTAATATTTTATACTTTTATACTTTTCCTCTTATGTGTCATGATACCATATGATATCATATAATAATAATGAAGCTGAGCTGAGCTATCCAGGCATCCCTATTATTGTTCTTTAAAGAAAAGAAGTAAATTTCTCAGTAAGTCTTACTTAGCTATGTTTGAGTTACATACTTAAATTTTCTTTTGGAACCAAAACCCTCCAGAGATTTTAGCTCTAATTATGAAAGTTGTTATAAGTAAGTTAAAAAGTTAAAGGAACTGTCAAGCAGATCAAAAGAAAGTTGGTAAACAGCAAGAATAAATTTTGTGGAATATGTTGTCACAGTACAGGTAAAATGATAGCACTTTTATTAGTTTTCAGAACACATAGCTAATAGGAAATCATCTAAACAAATAAAGAAGTATATATAAATGAAAAACATTATGGTTAAAAGGTATTTATGGATATAATACAGAGGAAATGGAAGTATAACATTATAACAAGTAAAAAATGAAATACATCTTTTGTTTCTAAAAGAATTGATGATGAAAATATTGATCATTGAATATTCGTACAGGGAACATGAAAAAAACTTCTTGCATTGTATATTTACTTTTTTAATTTATGTTCTTAAGCTATTATATAGAGTTTATGTTGCTAAAGTAATTGGGTAGGGAAACTTCTTTAAAATATCTTTAAATAATAAAGTTGATCACATTTAAAAACTTAATACTCATAGCAATATACCGTGATTATAAAACATTTATAGGACACATTTCGTGTAAAAGCTAGAAACATCTGCAATTTAGTTCAGCAGGCAATTTAAAATGAATCACATATATTAAACCAACAATTGCAACTGATGATTTTACACTTATAATCATAAGCAGACTAAGCAGGCTCCACATCCAGCATGGAGCGCTATGTGGGGCTGGATCCCACAACCTTGAGATCATGACCTGAGCTGAAATCAAGAGTTGGATGCTTAACCTACTGAGCTATCCAGGCATCCTATTATAATTTTCAAATAACTGTTTCCCCTTATATTCTATCCTGTTGCTAACGTACTCAATATTGTAAATAAAAATAATGGTTCATTTTGTTATTAGATTAGTTAACTGAATACAAGCTATCCAACATCAACAAATCAAATGACTTATGAATGTATGAATGAAGGTAAACTTCAATAATATTGATCTTATTTAATTTCTTTATGTGAAAACATTTGACATCTAATTTAGAATTAACTAGAAACTTCTTTGATCAAACATAATCTTTGGCTCCCTGAAGGATTCCATGTAGTTTGATTAACTTGATTTGTATTATATATGCAAATTAATTTTCCTTTATTCAGTGAATAAGATAGTCTTACTAAAGCAGCATGCATCATCTTTTTAAAATTTAAACAAATGTTTTCAATCTCACACACAAAAATATTATTAATGAGTAGGAAAAAGATTCTATGACAATAGAGAACTCTCTGGGGTCTAGCTAATAATTCATAGCTTGAATTTTTATAAAATATAATATTCAGAAAATATATTGGTAAATAGCTGTTACAGAAACAATAAGGGATGTTGCTTGACACAACCTTCCTAACAGATTACAATACAGATTACAATAATCAAACTATTTGAAAACAAGGATAATACTATGGAGATATTTATGGAACAATAATAAAAACATCAAGATGTAAGAGGATTTTTGTATAATTTTTATTACTTCAAATATCCTAAAATATAAAGACTAACTTAGATTTGAGTAAGAAAATATCGAAGGGAAAAGAAAAAAAATCAAAATCAAAACAAGAAGACAAAGCAAATAAATCAACAAATCTTAGTAGCCCAACATGCTTTATATTTCTGGAGCCTGGAAAAATAATACTATTCCATAAAGCACTAGCAGAACAATGTTTTTCATATGTACACTACTTGCTAAATTATAGAAAGTTTTATTTTTTTTTTCTGTAAGTACCTGTAAACCTATATATACAGAACCTGCAGTAGTTTCACAGAGGTATTAGAAAACACAAGCAAATGCTCACACTTTTCTGATTTTTCTCTGCTAGCTGGCTTGGAGAACAAATAGTATTTATTAGTCTTGAATTATTTCCATATGCCTTCTACTTCTTGGTTCTCTTTGAATCAATTATCTCACTGAAATAAAAAAAAAAAGCAAATATTATATTCTTTTCCTGTTTAGTTCAATGTCAAGACTTAAGAAGCTCTTGAAAAGCAGGGCCCATGCCTTACTCATCTCTGATCTGTCTCTGACATTTTAAAGTTATCGTAGGTACCCTCTAATTTCATTTTCAGAACTGTTTACAGAGATTGTTGAAATAATAGAAAATTTGACAGGAAAATGTATTTTAATAAAAATTTTCAGTCACGGGGCATCTGGGTGGTTCAGTGGGTTAAAGCCTCTGCCTTCTGCTTAGGACATGATCTCAGGGTCGTGGGAGTGAGCTCCGCATCCGGCTCTCTGCTCCGTGGGGAGCCTGCTTCCCCCTCTCTCTCTGCCTGCCTACTTGTGATCTCTCTCTGTCAAATAAATAAATAAAATCTTAAAAAAAGACAACCCAAAAACAAAATTTTCAGTCACATAAAAAGAGGAAAATCACTGGACCAAGGTAATTAATGGGTAATGTAAAGACAGTAAAATTTGAGAGAAGTAGGAAATCCTTTTGTCTCAGTGATAAATGAAAGAAAATGTAGGGAAAGGAAAATGAAAGCAAATGTTGAAGAATCATAAAAGCATTAAAATATGGTTTTGCAATTAAACAAGTGTTTCTCCATTATGTGACATCAAGTTTGTCAAACAACAAATATCTTAAGACTCCTAGAAAATTAATTTATTAAATGAATAGAATGATGTAGTTTACCTCAGTACCTGAGGTTAATAGTGCAGTATGTTATTGACTATCTTTCCTAATCTAGGAGGTATTGAGGCCTGAGAGCTATAAAAGTAAATAGCTGGAAATACAAGGAATATAACTTATTCAACCTGACAGAAAACCAGCTGGCTGTAACTTTTCTGTTCAGAAAAACTTTTTTTTTTTTTCTAAGAGATTGGGTTTTGTTCGTTTGTTTGCAAAGAATGAAGCATTTTTGTTAAATGCAGGAGAGGCTACCTGGTTGAACAAACATACACTTTTTGGAATCCTATATAATGTCACCAAGTTGAAAACTTTGGAATGGCTTGACTTGTCCCCATGCTTCCTGTAGGTATCCCATGCTGAGCCATCAGGAATGTGCATGTGGCCTCCCACTGGGATTTACACCCTTTTCATTCCTTTCCCCATGAGGCAAGCAAACACCGTCATGACCATTTTGGGGTTCACTTCAACCAGATCTTCTGGAAGAGCATACACTCTGGCGCCAATTTTTCGGGCCATAGAGATGGCATATTTGGCATTGTTGAGTTTCTCTTCATCATTCAGGTTTTCCGTCTTCGGAAGGTCAAAACATGCTGAGCAATATGTAATTAAAACATCTGGAAATCATACCAAAGTGAGGCACTAAAACTTTTATGAATTCGTATCTTCCCTTTCTGCAGTGAGCTTGAGTTGACTGACTTGTTTATCCAAAATTGAAACATTTCTGCCACAGCAGCAAACTTTGTTGCCTTGTGGGCTATCTTGTCCTAGGGTCTAACAAAAAGCGACATAAATTGTTATAGGGAAACTGGCTAAAAAATTATAGACTACACAAACTAAATAGGGATAACTATGTATTATATAATTAAATATGAGCAGATTTATACCAAAACAGCCACAAGATGAAGACGACAAATGGAGATATTGCCATAGCATTAAAAGGGAATAGGCATCAATTAAGACTTTCCTGGTACCAAAACAATGCTTATATTACATATATTCAGAACTTTTCCAAATCCTAGGTATAATTTATTTAATTATGGATTTTGTATGAAATATGTGCTTTATAAGACTGTATATATTTATATAAATACAAAATGGTACTTACTGAGTTTAAACTACCTGCAATGTGCTTTGTCTCATTAAGAACAGGCTCCTTTTCATAAAGAAAATGTATTTTCTTTATATTTTATTGTTTTGATTCTTTAAAAAACATAGTATTCTCCCCTTTGATCGGTATACATATTCAAAATATTTGTACCATCCAATGTTCTCCAGCTATTGGAAAGTAGGTCCTTGTGACGATGATGGATGCTTTTGCTTTTCACAACACACCCCAAAAATCTAAACTGACCTTCACTGCTATAAATTGAAATAGGGGATTTTCTGAGATTATAGATGCCTGTGAGAAGTTCTTCTGAAATATCAAATAAATTCCCTTTGTATCAGTGTCTCTGGAGTTACCTCTACCTCTAGGCCATGTACACAGAAGCAGAATTATTGAGTCTTAGGGTATTACATATTGCCAAATTGTTGTTCACAGTGCTTGTGAAAATTTGTACCCCTATTCCACCAGCAGTGCAAGGTAACGCACTGATACTTCTGAAATAAATGGTAATGTCATCCTTTATGTTTTATTTTTCCTTAAATGATAGGCATGGTATGCTATTCTCCATTGCACTTTTAATTTATATTTTCCTAATGATCTGTGATAGTGAGCATCTTTTTATGGATTGATTGGGTACTCAGCTTTCTTTTTCACTCATTTTTTGTGAATATTTTTTTACCCATTTTCTATTGTCTTTTCCTTTAATATTTTGACATTAAGATTTGCACATATATACCTTTTCTTAGGTTTTTTAAAAAATATTTTATTTATTTACTTGACAGAGAAAGAGAGATCACAAGTAGGCAGAGAGGCAGGCAGAGAGAGAGGGAAGCAGGCTCCCCGCTGAGCAGAGAGCCCAATGTGGGGCTCGATCCAGGACCCTGAGATCATGACCTGAGCAGAAGGCAGAGGCTTTAGCCCACTGAGCCACTCAGGAGCCCCTTTTCTTAGGTTTTTGCATCACAGATGCCTTATTCCCATCAGTGGTTTAATTATGGCTCTGTGTAGAACATAATTTTGTTTTCATTTTTTTACTGAAATTTCATCCATATTTTTGTTCTTTTGTTGTTGCCTAAGATTCATTAATAGTTGCCTATGGGTATTATGGCTACTATAAATTGGATTTTTCCATATCAATTTTTTACTAAGCAATTGTTAATGAAAAGCAACATAGCTATTTATAGTACATCTATCCTGGCTAAATTTTTTTTCATTAGTTCTAATACTTTTTTTCCTTATTTTTATGGAGTCAAATAATACTGTTTGCTCTTTTCCAATCTTGTATATCTAATTTATAGCCCTGTTACCTTGTTTAAATCTCTCTATATGATATACACAAACAGGTAAGAGGCCTTAGTGGGGATACCTATGCCACTTTATGATAATCACTATTTTTAGGAAATGAACTATATTTGCATTCATGAAATACACCTATTTAATCATGGCTCACTTTTAAAAATAAAACCACTTGATTAAATATGCTAAATTTTTACTGAGATTTTAGCATTTAGCTTGATAAAGTTTTCAGTCCTTGGTTTTCTTTATTATACTGTTTTTATTTGCCTATTATCATGATTACATTATTTTCACAAAATAAATTGGATAATATTAGTTTCCTCTGCAAAATGATATATAATACTATCCGTTCTTTGAGAATTCAGTAAAAATTTATGTATAAATGTATTTGGCTTGATTGTTGTCTTAAGGAAGCAGAGAGATTATTTTATTACATATTTATTTTCTTAACAATTATTAGGTATTCATGCTCTTAATATTTTGGGAGTGAATTTTGAATATTTGCATTTTTTTCTCTAAGATTCCATTTATTTATTTGACAGAGAGAGAGAAAGATCACAAGTAGTCAGAGAAAGAGGGGGAAGCAGGCTCCCTGCTCAGCAGAGAGCCCGATGCAGGGCTTGATCCCAAGACTCTGAGATCATGACCTGAACCAAAGGCAGAGGCTTTAACCCACTGAGCCAGCCAGGCGCCCCTTGAATATTTGCATTTTTGAGAAAGTAATAAGGTTTATCTCAGATTACATATGAAAGCTTATAATGGTAAATCACACGGGAGGGTTTTTTTTTCCCCAAGAAAAAAAGGGAAATTAAAATGTTCCTCCTGCATCTGCTGATTTTCAAATGCCTTTAATTCAAAATAACCCATATGCCAAAGTATCATATTTTGAGGTGATATATTCTGCCACCCTTCTCTTTCTGTTTCACTCTCTAGCTAGCTAGCTGGCTAGCTACCTTTTACTTAAACTATTGATGTTTATATCCATCCAGATTTTAAATTTGCCTAGGCATGTTCTCTATATTTTCCTGTTTGTTAGCTTGAATTGCTGATTCCTGTGTTCTAAATAGCTGAAAGAGATTAGGGTTTTGTGCTCAGTCTTTTCTTGCTCTGTGCTTTCTTTTACCTATATATTCCCTTTCTTAAATTATAAACAAGTTTTTTAACAGTAGGGTGGAACCCTTTTATGGTATTGATGATTTTGCTGATTCAGTTAGTTGGCCAGCAGTTGGAAGGGTAAGAAAATAAATGCTTGGTCTTCGTTTTCCCACATCCTTGACCCAAAGTATCCTATGAAGTCATGGTCAAATGAAGTGTAATAGTACTGCATTTCAACTTACTTTTATGAATGAAGAAGATCCAATTTAGAACCTGGTGTCAGACAGAAATGCCGGCCTCATTCCTCCACGACACTGCTGAGGGCAAATTCATGGTTACCATTGTTTACTTCAGGACCTCAAACTACCGTAAGTCATTTCACCCACAGTCACATTTGCTTTCCATTTCTCTTGGAGCTTGGGTATTTCCCTATCTAACTTTCTGTGTCTGATTTTCCCACCTTATACTTCAGTTATTATTGCTGTTTTTAGATCAGAAAGTGTATGTCCAAAAAACTAAGTGACTGTGTAATCCTAAATGCAAGTCTTTTAAAGATTTTATAACAGTTGCAATTATTTTTGTCAACCCCTGTCCTTCTCAGGCAATAGCTGTAAAATATTTAAAGTAGAAGAAATTCATATGTTTTCATGACTCATTAGAACTATTTTATTTTTTTATTTCATTTTTTTTTTATTTGAGAGACAGAGAAAGTGAGAGAGAGCATGAGAGGAGAGAAGGTTAGAGGAAGAAGCAGACTCCCTGTGGACCTGGGAGCCTGATGTGGGACCCAATCCCAGAACTCAAGGATCATGACCTGAGCCGAAGGCAGTTGCTCAACCAACTGAGCCACCCAGGTGCCCCTGATTTCATTTGTAAAGGAAGATATTCAAGCAGTAAAAAATTAGTTGTTGCAGTTAAAGCTAAGTATACTAAATACCAGAGGTTTTTGGAAGAAAGAATCGTGCTAATGATCAGGCCTATCACTGAGACTAAATCATTATTCAGGTGCTCTGCATAAGCATAGTAGAACTCTAAGTGAGTAGAAAAGCTACAAATGGCTCTGATAATTTTTTTAAGCATTTCTATTATAGCTCCTTCATTTTTCACAGATATTTTGTTATGCACAATTAGGCAATGTTTATTTCTATAAAATCAACCGGAATCAAAGCCTCTTGCTTAAAAATACCTACCATAACTTGCCCTAGTGTCTAGAATTTTAATATTCTATTTTTTTTCATTAGGGCATCATTTTATATCAAAATGTAACTACTCTGAGGTTTATAACTTAATTTGTGTGATATCTAGTTGTCATACAGGACCCAGAGGAAATATAAGATTTCACAGATACAGTTTTGGTGTTGGTATAGAAAGGAGGGCTCAAGAAAGCAAATATTATAGGGTAATTGTAGGATACATGGATCATATCGCAAATTTTAGAAGCCCTTACAGAACAATAAAATAATCAGTGGAATTAGATCAGTGGAATTAGTTGCTCTCTAAATATGTAAAACATTTTCATTTGTACTTATCTGTTGGGAAATTGAAAAGATTACTTGATATATGCGTCCCCACAAATCTGTCATCTACTGACCATAACAGGAGAATCTTTGTTCAACCACACAGTAAAAAGAGGACAAGAGGGGTGCCTGGGTGGCTCCATATGTTAAGTGTCTGCCCTAGGCTCCAGTCATGATCCTAGGGTTCTGGGATCCAGTACCAAATCAGGCTCCTTGCTCAGTGGGGAACCTACTTCTCCCTTTGCCTGCCGCTCCCTCTGATTGTGCTCTCTCTCTCTGATAAATAAATAAATTAATACAATCTTTAAAAAAAAAGAGAACAAGAAAAACAAGCGAAATGCAAGTTAGACATGACTAGGGAGTTTAAGTCAAACATAAAATAAACTTAAAATGTTGAAATTTATATGAGGCTAGATAGAAAGAGTACAGACTTGATACATGACTAAGTCAAGCTTAGAGCAGATTCAGATTTAAAAAATAGAGAAAAAAGATTCTGAAAATATTGCTTTGAATGGTAAAATGAGCCCTATTAACATACTTTAAGAAAAGTAAGTAAGAATTGGATTCCTTTTCAATTAGTATTTGATGTTAAATGATGCCTCCTTAAATGCAACTCAGAGCATAATTTGAACCTCATAGAACCATACCTTATATCTGGGCCACACTATCAATTACTTTAGTTAATGTACAGTAAAGTGTAAAGTAAACCCTGAATGGAAAAATGAGGCAAAAAGGTTTTTTTTCCCTTATGCTCATATATTTATACTCACAGCTATGAAAAAAAGTCACATACAGAAATACAAGGTCTTTGCTGTAGTGATTAGGCGTGTGTTTTGAATTTTATTTGTTAAAGAAATATATTAAAAATATAAAAGGTTTGTGTCTACTCTAGGAAATGTAATCATCTAATAACTAACACTATCCTGAGAGAATGCAATTCAGAACAATAAATTAATTTAAAAAATATTTTGAGGCACCTGGGTGGCTTAGTTGGTTGAGACTCTATCTCTTGATTTCATCTCAGTCATTATCTCAGCGTTGTGGGATTGAGTCACATGTCAGGTTCCACACTCTGCGCAGTGTCTCCTTGAAATGCGCTCTTTTTCCCTCTCTCTTTCATAAATAAATAAATAAAATCTTTTTTTAAGTATTATATTTATTTAGAAAACACATAAAAGTATATAATTTTGTTATGATTTTATGAGAAATACCTGAAGAGTTAGCACATGAATGACTCCCTTTCTCCTACACTTATGAATTAAAAAATATCCTAGCCCTCATTCCATTGTTAGACCTAGAAATATTAGAATTAGCTTCTCTAAGTTAGAAGCAGTTGATCTTTGAATATAGATACCAAAGTTGGCCATTGTAGGTATATATCCTGAAGTTGCTCAAACTTCTAAAATGTGGGACGCCTGGTTGGTGTAGTTGGTTGGGCAACTGCCTTTGGCTCAGGTCATGACCCCGGCGACTTGGGATCGAGTCCCGCATCAGGCTCCTTGCTCCGCGGGGAGCCTGCTCCTCTCTCTGCTTCTGCCTGCCTCTCTGCCTGCTTGTGTTCTCTCTCTGTTAAATGAATAAATAAAATCTTTAAAAAAAAAAAAAAAACCTCTAAAATGTAATACTCACAAAATTGTCCAACTGCTAATATATAGTATAGTCTTCTATACTCTGAAACAAAATAGTTAATTATTAATTAAAATGTTGTTCTAAGGTACCATTTTAAAACCACCAAATTTTTTTAAACTGATATAAACTTGAATTCTAATGTGTGTGTTTTTTTATAATATAACATTTAGACAGCAGTATTTTAGTGAGTGGATATGAATTTCTCTATTTATATTACAAACTACAAAGTTAATGTGACACAAATAATGTTTAGATTCTATATGTTAAATTTTAGAATAAAAGGAATATATTTTGTATTTGCTGTTAATATGTTTGGTCCAAATTTAAGTTTATAATTTGAATTTGCTATATTTTTATTCATGTTACATGATACAATATAAATATCAAAGCATTTATATTTTAAAAGTAAATTTTTATTTAAATTAAATTAATAAGGTCAATAAGTATTACAGATTCATTTTGTAAGTTATTATTCTGATGATTTTTAAAATGTGCTTTATAGCCTCTGCCTTCAGCTCAGGTCATGATCTTGGGGTCCTGGGATCGAGCCCCGCATCGGGCTCTCTGCTCAGCAGGGAGCCTGCTTCCCCCTCTCCTGTCTGCCTCTCTGCCTACTGGTGATTTCTCTCTCTGTCAAATAAATAAATAAAATCTTTAAAAAAAATGTGCTTTATAGTTTATTATGTTCCTTTTTTAAAAAGATTTTATTTATTGGGGCGCCTGGGTGGCTCAGTGGGTTAAGCCTCTGCCTTCAGCTCAGGTCATGATCTCAGAGTCCTGGGATCGAGCCCCACATCGGGCTCTCTGCTCAGCAGGGAGCCTGCTTCCCCCTCTCCCTCTGCCTGCCTCTCTGCCTACGTGTGATCTCTTTCTGTCAAATAAATAAATAAAATATTAAAAAAAAAGATTTTATTTATTTATTTATTTATTTATTTATTTATTTAGAGAACACAAGTTGGGGGAGGGGCAGACAGCGAGAGAGAGCATCTCAAGCAGACTCCATGCCAAGCTCAGATCCCACACAAGGGAGCACCACGTAGGGCTTGATCCTGCAACCTCAAGATCACAACCCCAGCTGAAATCAAGAGTTGGCCACCCAATCCACTGAACCACCTGGATAGTCTTATGATTTATTATTTTCTAAGGAAATTTATGTTTAATAACTCCTCATTATAGGATTCAAACTTTCACATTTTTTTCCCACATATAAGATTAACTATAGATTTCATATAGCCAAATAGAACAAAAATTGCCAATTATAATCGCTTTCATTACAATTTATACATATGCATGTATTCTGTTGGTCCTTTGTTGTAATCAATGATTGGCAGGTTTTTCATTTAAAGGCTTTACCAACAACATGAAGAGATAGTCTTTTATGTTTCACAATTATACATATGTATCTCTAGATATATTTAAAGTTTACAAAAATGGAACAATACTACCTAAGCCAACCTTACATCTTGAGATGATTCTTCCCTCACATGGTAGAATTAGTTAATAATAAATGTAAAATACATTTAGAGTATTTCTGCATTTAATATTCTAAGGATATATTTACTGATTTACAAGATCAGAGTTATTCCAAATACTTTCTGTAGTTAAAATTCTAAGAGATCTGAATCTGGGGGAAAACAAATCTGTATTTTAGGACAAAAATTTCTGTCATTGATGTTTTGCTGAAAAGAGGTGTTAAAAAAAATCTGTTCTTCTCCTTTAGGCAAAAGCTCAGAAATAAAAAATGTAATGTCCTTCCACTTGCAGACATAAGGAAAGCATACAGTTCATGAACTGTGACACTAAGACAATTTCATTCACATCATATACCGTGTTTCAGTTAGAAGTGATTGAATTTCTTGTACTGTAACCTTGACCTACACTGTGGTTACTTGTTACGGCTCTACAATTCGAAAAATATTATATAAACAGATACAAGTAGAAACAAAACACAATGATCTGCTGTCATCTTAAATCAAAGATGTATATGTCTTTTCACCAACGTATATAACATTTATACTAACAGAATATTTATACTTGCTTAATTACCTTCATGTAGGTTGTTATTTAGATTTCAAATAACGGTTTCAAATGAATTCCTCTTGATAATCTCCTTTAATGAATTAAAGACAAAATAAAAATAGAAATAAAGGCATGTATGATTGTTTTAGGCAACATTTTAATGCAAATGTTGCTTATTTAAAGTCCAAATACCACTCCAATATTAATTCTTAACTTTTTTTCAAATACATATTTTTACATGGACAAAGATTTCAGAAACAGTAAAGTTCTAAAACATTTTAATCATATATGCATACCTTCTTTATTTCAACATTGTGACAGAGAAATAAGGGATTCCCTTGGATTATTGAGGCTGTTAGAATTCCTGCCAGTATATTTTTGCTTTTGAGGATCCCTTTAAGAGCATCCCTTTAAAATTATAAAGAGTAAATGAGATGAAATGTTCTAAGAAGCCTGTTATAAGATGTGGTGATTCTTTATCTCATTTCACCTTATTAAAATTTGTTAAATCATGTCAATAAGCAGGTGTTTATTCAGATGTATACATAGATGCATTACTTACAGAGTAAAACTGTATTTCTAATTTAGACCCTCCACAAAACAGATTATAGTCAATTTCCTACATTATGTCCTCTGTGGTAAGCAAGTCATTGTATAACCAAACAAGAACATTTATTACTCGGTGTCCTTTTGGTGGGAATAATCTTGGTTACTTTAGTTGTAGAAAAGACTAATTCTTCAAAAGCCATTTTGTTCACACTACAGTCAAATGACGAATGGTTACACTTGGAAATTATCATATAGCTTTATAAAATGTGTAATTAGTTCTTAATCTATTTTTTCATGTGTTTTAAAATCCTCTCTGTATAAATTTCTAATTTAAGTCCATAGATTCAGACATGTGAGATATGCTTCCTTGATTTAAGTTTTTAATTAAGTTTTTAATTTTAACTCCAATAGAGCTAACAAATAGTGTTATATTCATTTCAGGTGTACAGTATAGTGATTCAACGATTCTATACATTACTCAGTGCTCATCATGATAAGTGTACCCTTAATCCCTATCACCTATTTCATTCATCCTGGCACCAATTTCTCCACTGGTAATCATCTGTTTGTTCTCTATAGTTAAGAGTATGTCTTTTGGTTTCTCTCTCTCTCTCTTTTTTGAATAAATAAACACTGTTTTCTGGACTGTTCCACTGGGTGATAATTAATGTTAGGCAATTCAAAGGACTTTGTTTCCTACCCAAACTGTACGTGAGAAGAGACATGGTCTCTCTACTTTCAGATCTTGGAAAACTATTTGAAATATTTAACCTCCTTTCCCAACTCCCCAAGCCAGGACTTGAAGAAAAGCTATAGGACCCAGCATTATACTTGTCTTTTTCTTAGGAACTCATTAAATGTTTTCCTTGCCCACTTCCTTAATCCAGAAAACCCTTTCCAACCCTGGGGGAAACAGGCTCTGAGAATATATTATTGGCATTGAATCAAATATTTGTATGTGTATCAGAACATAAAGTATTTCCTTTTTTTAAATTTAAAAGGTATACTTTGCAACTCTAAAATCAAGCAAGGGAAAAATTTCTTGCCTATCTTGTTTCGTTATGCCATCTCTTACTTGAGGCAATGAATATAAAGTGCACTATAACCTTTTGAGAGGAACGATGGGTTATGGGCCTTTAAAAATACCAGTAGGAAAAATATTTATTAATAGTCAAATACATTATCTCATTACATTAAAAAATAACCATTAATTTTGGTATTTTTTATCCAGCATGCCAAAAGGTATTTTACTAATGCATTTAAGACTATTGATCCGTGAATATTGGCCCTAAATTAGAATTCTTCATGAACTGAATTTAGTTACAGAAAGTAACTTATCAATGTGTTGAGGATGCTTTACACCAGTTATTTGCCAGATGGATATGAAAATTAGAGCACACACACATGCACACATGCACCAGCTGTAAGAATGGATGGGGATAAAGAACAGGGGAATATTGAATTGAGAACTTTGAGAATGGCGAACCAAGGTTATTCGTCCTTATGAGTGCAGTGTCAATTCTGCAACATTTTAGAGACTTGAGTTTCTCTATTCTCTTCCATCATGAAACTCTCTTGGTAAGTCTGTATCCTGTTTCATTAAAGAAAGTATGCATTTTGTTTGTTTTGTTTTAAGTATCTTTATTTTATTTTATTTTATTAACATATGATGTATCATTTGCCCCAGGGGTACAAGTATGTCAATCATCAGGCTTACACATTTCACAACACTCACCATAGCACATACCCTCCCCAATGTCCATAACCCAGCCACCCTATCCCTACCCCATTATCCCCCAGCAACCCTCAGTTTGTTTTGTGAGATTGAGAGTCTCTTATGATTTGTCTCCCTCTCTAACTCCTCTTGTTTCATTTTCTCCCTCTACCCCCCACAACCCTCTGCCCTGCCTCTCAAATTCTTCATATCAGAGAGATCATATGAAAGAAAGTATGCATTTTTACTGCGTCTATTGAAAACTTGCCATGAATCACGTAGCTGTCTTGCTATGAAATCAGAGATTGATGTTAGGTATGATATTAACACAAATAGACACACTGATAGCTTGTTTATTTGAGAAAGACTTGGAAAAACTTTGGAGGAATTTGATAATAATATATTTCCACAGTGTGTTTAGATCATATTTACTAAGACCAACATGATTTGTTTTGAGTATGTGAGGATAATTATCTCAATGTTGTGGAAGTAGTGTCCTCTGTCCCTGAGTTTGACTCTCAAAGCAGTAACCGCTTACATGCTGTGTACATATGTATGTGAGGGAGCATTTACTGAAAAACATGATATGGTCCTGAAAAGTCACAAGTTCTTCCCAATTGGAGTGAATTATAATGGGTAATGTAAACTTAAATGTAAACTCAAATGTAAACTCAAAATCCCAAATAAATAAAATATAAGGAAATGCCTGCATATAAACCCCAAACCACCAACACATTAGTCTGTAAACTGCTTTAAACATTATATCCCAACCACTAAATAGTTGATATTCTTGTTTGTAAATAAACACTTTACATTCATAACATCTTTTTTTACTTTATTAAGTTTACTCACTGTCCTTCATTTACCATAAATTCCTTTTTAAAAATCTTGTTGGGATAGGGTTTGTTGTAAAACCAGGCAAATACAAAAACCAAATATGAAACACATCTTATAAAATGCTCAGAACAATCTGAAATGGAAGAGAAGTCTTTAAACTAATTCTAACACCATTAAGTCTCTATTAGCATTAGCATTATTTGAGTTTGCTAACATCTTTATTAACACTTTTTCCAATATCTACACATTTGATTCTGATATTGATATTCAGCCAATTAAATTTGGATTATAAATCAAGACTGTTCAGTCATATAAACTTTTTATATTAAATTTCATTTTGGTGATGTATAAATATAAAATATCCTATGAACACTGGCCAAAACAAAAACAAAAAAACTACACTGTTTTGAAAGACAGGTAAATGAGGGCTAAATTTTGGAATTATATGTGAAAATTAGGCACCAAAATTATAGAGATAGTCTACTTACAGCCTAAAAAGGACAGACTTAAAATTCACTGGATAGGTCTATAATTTAGAGCTACAGTGGTATAGAAAACTAAGACATGATACCAAGCAGTTTAGCTTTGAATTAACAAAACACAAACAACTTGATAATAGTACTGAGAGTATGGAAAAATTGGCACCCATACATGTAATTAAGCAGCCAGTCAAGTTGAGTCCAACTGTGGGATACCATTAGGCAAGATCTAACAAAGTTAGAAATACAACATTCTCTTTGATCTACATTTAGAAGTTTGTATGTTTATGAAATGAGCATGTAAACTACAACATTGTCAGTATTTACAAAACATCTCATAATGATATAAAGTTAAAACATGAAGTGACTTTAGTAATAATGGAGTATTTATTAAACATAACATCAGTAGCCATTTAAAAATGTGCCAGTTCTGTATGTTTCGTAAGAATAATCTCTAAAAGGCACCATAGGGGAAGGGAGGGAAAACTGAATGGGAAATAATCAGAGAGGGAGATAAATCATGAGACACTCTGGACTCTGGGAAACAAACTGAGGGTTACAAAAGGGAGCAGTGTGGGGGGAATGGGGTAACTGTAAAATGGGTATTAAGGAGGGCACGTGTTGTGATGAACACTAGGTATTATACACAACCAATGAATCATTGAACATTACATCAAAAACTAATGATGTACTATATGTTGGCTAACTGAGCATAATAAAAAAAATGAAAAAGAAAAAAAAGAATGACTTGCACCCTTACAAAAAAAGGCATGATTCGGAACAGTAAGTACACGATGTTACTATCTGTGTACATACTATGTTATCATTTGAATAAAAATATATTATCTTTATATAGTAGAATATGCATGGGTTATCTATGGAAGTCTGTAAGTACACACAAAAAAAATCTATCAGTGAAAAGGGGTGTTCTGAATGGCAGAGAGATATGGTAGAAAGAGGATACGCATTTTATTGCATGTGCATATATTTCTTATTTAAAAATTAGTTTCAAAATATTTTAAAAATGCATCCCCAACATACTTTCAACTTAATCATGTCTAACATTATTATTTCATATTGTAAGAAATGAAGCAAATGCTCTGCATTAAATCAAATATTATGAAATTCAGAGGTTGAGAGGCATGAATAAAACTCTGGTAAGCTTTTTAACACGTACCTAAATAAAGTTAAGACTGATCCATTCAGGGGATGCCTGGGTGGCTCAGTTGGTTGGGCAACTGCCTTTGGCTCAGGTCATGATCCCAGCGTCTTGGGATCGAGTCCCGCATCGGGCTCCTTGCTCCACAGGGAGCCTTCTCCTCTCTCTGCCTCTGCCTGCCTCTCTGCCTGCTTGTGTTCTCTCTCTGTTGAATGAATAAATAAAATCTTTAAAAAAAAAAAAAAAGACTGATCCATTCAGCAGTTATACATAAAAAATTATATCACTTTCTGGATGTGTTAACTCAGTTGAATAAGTTGTGCTTTTTCAGATTATTTAGTTATATGTCTCTATATTTGTGTAGCAAAGCCTCTTAAATACTGCAGATTCAAAAGATTTCAATAAAAGTTGAACATGGAATTCCATCATCTTATGAATTTACTCAAATCGGCTGGATAACAAAGGCAGAGAACTACCCTCCTCCAGAGTATAAATAAGTGAATCAGTAAATGTGTTTATATATGTGTTTGTGCATGTGGGTATAAGTAAATATCAGATATTTTAACATACTTTTACAGTGCTTAATGACAACTTGTTGATTGCAAATTAAGCGAATGAATACGTAAACATCTAAACAAAAGAGAGATTATGTAAGGAACCCAAACACCACTGTTTATTCAATAAAAAGAGAATCCAAATCCACTCCTGGGGTAGTGCATACCCAGTCAGGTTATTTGGCTTGAAGACTTGAGGAGCTTTATTAATCTTCCTTCTCTGTCCAATTTGTACATTTTACATACTAGAAAACATCCCCCAATGATCAAGACCTTCAAATTGTGCCTGTCAGTTATGAATTCTATAGTGTTGAGAACTTTATACTTCTGGTCTCAGGTAACTAGGATTTATTCCTTTGGAAAGGCAATAACTATGTAGTTAGTGGAGATTTTGCCCTCGTAAATTCTTCATAACATCATTTGTTGCCATAAAACTCATAAAAATAGTGGGGGTGCTCTGATTTATGATATGATTCAGCACAAAAGTTTGAGGACCAGAATTCAAATACATAGCACACGGAAACATACCATTTCAAAGAAACTTGAATAAAGAATTGATTTCTCCTTAAATTTTTAATCTGAAATAATGTAAAATCACATAATTTGATTCAGTGGGCAAACTGTTATCAAGAGCAAAATAGTAAATCCAGTGCTCTTTCACTATAAGTATTTATTATTGTGTCTTATTTCTAAAACTTAAAAAATACTAAATTTATTAGTTTGGTGAATGCTTCCTCTGGTTCAGTATTTAGATGCCACACACACATAGTTCTCATAGCTCTCATCCTAGTGACCCAATGAAGAATCATGTCTCTGTGATAAACTTGCATAGGCTGTATTAACTACATAAAACAAAAAGGGCTCAGGAACATAATTCCAAACTTTAAATTTTCAAGCTGTACCTACCATTATGTACAAAGTTTTCTTGGGCTGGCAGTACTCAATTCTAAAAGTAAAAATATGTGAACTTTCTCAAATTCTGAGAACAGCTATGGGTGGGGAGACAATACTTGGAAGAAAAGAGAAAGGAGGACTATTGAGTATCAATTCTTATATTGTCTATGCCCTACAGAGTTCTAAAATCAATTATTTGAAGAAGAGATGTATACTATGAAACATGACTTTTTAAAAATAAGTTTTAATGATGCACATGTAGTATGGTGGTCTAGAACATGATGTATATGACCTAGGAGATGCGATGCACAAGATCGCTGTTAGGGTGATGAAAGAAATGTTAGAACTTCTGTTCAAATTTTATTTTATTTTATTTTTTTATTTTTAAATATTTTATTTATTTATTTGACAGAGAGAGAGAGAGATCACAGGTAGGTAGAGAGGCCAGCAGAGAGAAAGAGGGAAGCAGGCTCCCCACTGAACAGAGAGCCCGATGTGGGGCTCCATCCCAGGACCCTGAGATCATGACCTGAGCAGAAGGCAGAGGCTTTAACCCACTGAGCCACCCAGGTGCCCCTATGTATTCAAATTTTAACTTACCTTTTTAAATCAATTTATTTATGTTTCCAATATACATTATGTTAGTATAGTAGAGCATGTATATCCTTTCCTATATCCTTGATTTTTTTCAAACGGGAAAGTAGGCAATTAAAAAATATATATATATACATGTATATATATAACATACTGCTGAATTAAGACACAAATTTCTTAGAAAGAAAAGCAAACAAATATAAAACTTAGATTCAGATTTACAATTTTTGTTAGAGGTAAGCTTCAAAGTATATGAAGTCATATCAATAAAATATTCTCAAAATATAAGTATTACTAGACCTCATTTCTTTTTCCAGGATTTTGAATCTTTATCTAAGGATAGTAGAAAGAGTATCTTATCTGTACAACCTTCCAGATTATTCTTTTTGTCAACTTGGGCTGCCATAACAAAATACCACATACTGGATGGTATAAACAACAGAACCCATTCTGGAAGCTGGAAATTTGGGATGAAGGTGCTGGCTGATTTTAATTCCTGGTGAGATCTCTCTTGCTGGCTTGCAGGAAGCTGTCAATTTGCTTTTATCACAAGGTCTTTTCTTTCTAGGGGGATAGAGGAGGAGGGGTGGAAAAGAGGGTAAGGAAAATAAAAGGAGGTATAAGGAAGAGGGGGAGGGAGAGAGAGAGGGGGAAGCAGAGAGAGAGGTCCCATCTTTATTGAACCTTTATAATTATTATTCATTATTCGTTATAATATTATTATGGATTGCAGTTCATTTAACCTTAATACCTAAAGTCTCCATCTCCAAATAGTCATGGTGAATTATAGCTTTAATTTACGAATTTGGGGTAATACCTTTCAGTCCATAGCATGCTCCAAGACAGGATTAAAAAACATTCGCTGGATTTTTTGCCAAATAATTTCAGAGAAACCTCAAATGTAACAGTGAAATATTTGCTATGTATACATATTTACCTAAGAAAAAGAGTTTAAATAAATATATTGATAATATGTATTTATATAGGACACTAGATACCAGAAGTCATGAATAAATAACATATATTGGAACAGTCTTTATATATTTGAACAAATTCACTTAAATTATAAAACTATTTATAATCCATACAATATTTAAACACAGAAAAATGCCCTTCTCTTTCTGTAGAAATCAAGATTAAATCTATAACTTGTATTTCTGTACCTTCAGTGGAAATCACTCTATTTCTTACTATTTGAGGACTTTTTGGAAGTGGGGAAAGCAGTAGCTTAAATTATACTTTGAGCTAAAAGGAGAGATAATATTCCTTTCCCATTCTCACAGCACCTCTCAAATCCATCATCTGACACAAGGAAAAGGGGAAGGACAGAGTACTCCAATGTGGGATAGTCACAGCATTTTTCCAGTGCTCTACCCTTGAGATTTTTAATATTGCTAAAATGTACATTTTGATTCTGACATTGATGAAAGTACCCCTACCCCTACTCCCCCATATGAAAAAGGCAAGACCTTATTCATTTAAAGTATCTGTCAATAAGAATCTGCTTTTTTAGTGTAGGAAAAGAACTATAACACAAAATTCTGTCCTAAAGGTGAGAAGATAAGTGGGGCAGTCAGCAAGGAGATTTTTTTTTAATGTTCATTTTGCAGCAGGTACAGTGAAAGTCATTCTGGAGAATATAACTGACCTCTGACTAAGTGACAGAACATTTATAAAAATTTCAACTGTTCCATCTTTCCACCAAACCCTATTGAAGTGACTCATGGATTTGGGGGGGTGGGGAACACAGAGAATGATTACTATTATTATTATTGCAACTAGAGCTGATCTTGTACAATTTTGAATTTTGTGTGCTTCAGACACTAAAAATATCCCTGACACATTGGATTCTGCCACTGTGAACCCATCTATTTTATTCTTACATAATAACACCTTGAAATCTTTAGAGATTTGTTCATGAGAGAAAGCATTAGAAATATATCACCCCAGGCAAATAAAACCTATTCACCCAAGGAATATCTTTATAATGAATTATACTTATTGTAAAATAATTCTCTGTAGAATTAATAAATGTATTATTTTCAACTTTGGGCCAATTGTTAAAACACATTTAATAACACTAGGAGGGTCGAATTATAACCGGTCTTTTTTTTTCTTAAAGTAGCAACTATACAAAATGACATAATATTAAAATATGCATCATGCTACAAAATAAGTCTTATAATATTTAGAACGTCTAACAGATATATGGTGGTTTTCAATTTAAACATCAACTGCCCTTTAAAGATAATAAAATTTTATGCAAATAATTGTAAGTAATGGCACTTATAGTAGGTTTTTTATATATTTTTTAGTAATAAATGATAAATAATAATGATATTTTATTAAATCTTTTGACCTCTTGGCATTTTGAGATATCTAAATGTGAAAAGTCCCTAGAACAGAGCAGAAAACTCTGCCTAGCTTCTTTTTTTTAAAGATCGATTGATTGACTGATTTAGAGAGAGAGGGCGAAAGAGAAAGAGCAGGTGCGCGCATGGAGGGGGGGAGGAGAGACTCTTCAAGCAGACTCCCGCTGAGCACAGAGCCCCACGCAGGGCTGGACCTCAGGACCCATGAGATCATGACCTGAGCCGAAACCAAGAATCAGTCTGTTAACATACTGAGCCACCCAGGCACCCCAACTCTGCCCTACTTCTCAAATGTAGGCTTGAAAGGCCCCAATAAGGATAAGTAAGAAATGTTATTTGTGGTTTTGTTTTGGTAAATGACAACAGCATTATCTGATTCTTTTTTTTTTTTTTTTTTTTGGTCAGGTATCATGCTTGGAAATGTACTTAAATTAATGGGTTTAATTGTCTTAAACATACAAGAAGGTAAATTTATGAATAAGTTGAGGTTAGAGAGGATGAGGACCATACTCAAGGTTATGTAGCTAAGTAGCTGTTTCCAAGAGACGTCTTTGGTTGCAAATAACAAAAGTAACACTGAGATAATCTAAGCAGAAAAGAGGAATTCATTATTGAGGCTCAGAACCATCTTACAGAACTCATGCTTACAGATTCACTCATGCATCAAAAAGTGGTTGTTACCTGGTGTTGGATATTTCTTTCTGGCCCCAAATTATTCATTCTTCTCTATCTGAAAAAATATCCACCTTAGCTCCCATATTTCCACCGAGTAATTTGATCAAATTTTACATTTTATAGCTTCAGAAGCCTGTAGTTAATGATTTCCTTCTCTGCCTCTGCTTAGTTAAGACAGGCATTTTTACACCAATCACCTTACAATCAAAGGATATCACAGTATATGATCTACTCACAGCTGTACCCAGAAAGAATGAGAAATTAATAAGCTCATTTAAAAAGTGCCTACTACAAGAGTAGAACTGGCATGTCACTTAGGTCAGGGTTAATCGTCTCAAAATGCATGAGTTGAACACTACTCTGTTTTCTTAAAAAAAAAAAAAAAAAGCTTTTTGTATTTTCACTTGTATCTTCCTATCTTTTCCCCATACGGCACTAAGTACTTGCAGTAGTCTCTAGCTAGAAATAGCAATTTAGATTGCGCAAAGTGGGTTTCAGAAATGTTACTCTTGTAGGGAAAAATTTATAATAATATAGGAGGTATGCTACTTTGATAATAAATGATTTTAATGGATGGAGTTTCAATTATTCTTACTAATCGGAGAGGCTAGTTAAGGATTTTGAGTAATTCCTGCCTTTGGAAAATTTGCAAAATAAAGACACATGGAGATTTAAATTTTAAAACCAAGACATGTGAAAGTTTAGAATTTAATAAACTCTTTATACAGTACTCCATCTGATGAGTTTACCCTTGTATTTGGCCTGAGCACAATAAGCAATGGAAGAATGGAAGATATTTAAATTTTAATTTTTATTTAGGTGCAAATCGAGGGAAAAATTATTTGGCTTCTTTTTCCACCCTATGGAAGTAGGAATGCTTCAGCAAAACTATTTAATACCAGAACTTCTTAAAGAGGAATTGAAAGTCTGGAGCATTTTCATATACACAACCATTTTTAAAGCATAGTCTCCTACAGTGCTATGTAAAACAATGTAATATGGTGGTTGAGAGCATGGGCTCCATAGTTAGACCCTAGGGTGCAATATTGTTTTGACTACTGACATCTCGATGGTATTGGTCAAATTACTTATCCTTCCTAAGTATCAGTTCCTAATCTATTAAATTGACTTAATAATTATAACTATCTCTAAGGGTTTTTATGAATATTAATGCAAAAGAATGCATTGAAATGATTTAGCAACATACACAGCATATAGTAAATCTCAATAATTTTACTTATTATCTTTATAATTAAGCAGTTTTTTTCAAGTAAAACATATGTGCACTTGAATCTCTCCTCTGTTAATTATTTAGCCAAGAAATTTAAGCAAGTCACTGAGACATTCCTATTTTTATTCATTAAAATAGCTGATGATCAATGTTGACGAAGTGTTGACATCACCTGCAAGCTTGCTAGAAATGCAGAGTCTCAGGCACCTCAGAGTCTAGTAAGTTAACAAGATCCACTATGCATTTTAACATTTTAATAAGATCTACTGTGTAATTAGTGTGATCATTAAAGTTTGAAAAGAATTATGTTCATTCCTGTCTCTCTGACATAGTGAATGTGTATGGTTGTTACTCAGCAAATAATTGTTGAAGTGATATCCCAAATCTCCTTACTGAAGCCAAAAAGTGAAAACTCAGTTATGTGCTGTTGTTTCACAATTATGTGATTTTTTTTTCTCTTTCCTCACAATTATGTGATTTTTACGTAAATTTGGAAGGTCTGGTTTGAGGTCGGTCAGATGGGGAAATGTTAGGTCAAAAGAGAGGTGGTCAGTGACCACTGAGTGACATTAAAAACTTAAGAGGAAAGGAAGGTAATCATGGGCTGCCATGCTTATAAAAATTGACATGTGTGAATTGTCTTTCATCCAGTTGTCAGTCCCATTGTGACTTTCAAGGATATATAAATTCTTTCCTCCCTCTATTCTAACTGTAGGGTAAGACCTGACATTCTTTGGTTTTTCCTTTTTTTTCCTCTTTTGTGATGCAAGTACGTAACTTAACCTTTAATTGCCTTGATTGCCTAAGCATCCACTTTAAAGATGAATATTTCAAATAAACATATTACCAGACACAAGACTAGATAAAGAGCCATCCACTCTCCCCCACCCCCAACCCAACCCCAATCCTCTGGGCTCCTTTGTAGTAGAGGTCTTGGTTGATTTCAGTAACAGATCATTTGGACTATTTGTTTTTTCTCTTCCTGTGCTTCAAATTCCCTGTCTTATATTTTAAACTTAGCAATAAACAGTGAGGCTGCAAAACCTAGGCTCCCACCTTCAGACCCAAATAAAAGCAGAACCCAGGACCCATGTACTCACTCACATTCCCCCTAGACTTTGCTGGGTGGCCTCAGGTGTGCCATGTAATATCCAGGACTGTAAGTAATAAACCTTGTCTCTTTCAAAGTTTCCTGATCGGTATTGTTGAGGACATCTTGCAATCATAATAATAACCACAAGGGCTGGTCCAGCCAAAATATTGGTTCTCTGTAGGCTGAGACAAACATGAAACAGAAGAAGCAACTTATCTTCTCGAAAGTATAGATTTCCCTGTATGTAAGTAGTGTGGGGAGAGTTGATAAACATGACTAGGATCGAGAAACAAGAACAGATTCACAATTTGTTAAACAAGCTCTGTGACCTTGGAAATTCCCTCAAATTGAGTTTCTTCATTAATATAAATAGGAGCTGAAGTTCCTGACATGGTAAATTCCCATATGCAATAACATTCTTATCCTATTAAATTGTTACTATGATATATAAGAAATAGAAACACAAACATCCTGATGCCTTATTTTCACCAATTCTTTCCCTGAAAACACATTCAATTCTCGAACAAATATAGAATTTTATTCAAGTTACACATTTTAAAAACAGAAATACTATCACTCTCCATTTACTTATCAAAAGAAGATGATGCTTTCTCTACTAAACTGTGTTAATGTTTTCATTCCTTTTTTAGTAGAGGAAGTATGTGCTGATATCAAACTGTATTTCAAAGATATAGTAACCAAAATATTATTCTACTAGCATAAAAACAGACACATAGATCAATGGAACCCAGAAATAGCCAAAAATAAAACCATGAATATATGGTCAATTACTTTATGACAAAGGAGCCAAGAATATGCATTGGGGAAAGGACAGTCTTTTGAATAAATAGTATTGGGAAACCTGTATAGTCACATGCAAAAGAAGAAAGAAACTTATCTTATACCATACACAAAAGCCAAATCAAAATGAATTAAGGACTTCGACAACAGGCCTGAATAAAAAAAAAAAAAAAACCTCATGGAAGAAAACATTTAGATTAAGTTCCTTGACATAAGTCTAGCCATGATTTTTTGGATATGACTCCAAAAGCAAAAGTAAGTAAATGGGATTGCACCAAACTAAAAAGTTTCTGCACAGCATAGGAACCCACCAGCAAAATGAAAAGGCAACCTACAGAATGGGAGAAGATATTTGCAAATTATGTATCTGATTGGAGTTGGTATCTAAAATATGTAAAGAGCACTTATAATTCAGTAGAAAACAAAGCAAACAATACTATTTAAAATGTGCAGAAAAACTGATTAGGCATTTTTCCAAAGACATACAAATGGCTAACAGGTACATAAAATGATACTCAACATTACTAATCTCAGGAAAATAGAAATTGAAACCACAATGAGGTATCACATTATAGCTGTTATAATGGCTAAAATCAAAAGACAAGAGTCAAAAAGCATTGGTGAGGATGTGGAGAAATTGGAACACTTGTGCCCTGTTGGGACTGTAAATTATTATAGCCACTATGGAAAACAGTATAGAGGTTTTCCAAAATATTAAAAATAGAAATACCATATGATCCAGCAATCCAACTTCTATGTTTATGTCCATAGGAAGTGAAAAAAGGATCTCAAAGAGATGTCTGCACTCCCATGTACATTGCCATATTAATTACAATAGCCACAATATCGGAAAAACCTAGGTGTCTATCAGTAGATAAGTGGATATAGAAGGTGTGGTATGATATATACAATGGAACCTTGTTCAGCCATAAGAAAGAAGGAAATTTGGACATTTGTGACAATGCAGATGGATCTTGAAGGCATTATACTAAGTGAAATAAGTCAGACAGAGACTTTTGGAATATGTAAATGTTTCATATCAACACGTTGTGTATCTTATACAATGTTATATGCCAATTATATCTCCATAAAACTGAAAAATATAAAATAATCTATCATGGAAAAATAAATACTAGAAGTATGGTTTAGAAGAAAGCATAATGAAGTCGAGATAAGAATATCTGGTTTTATTCTCACCTCTGATTTTATAGATCTGACTTAGGTAAGTTTAAAGCCTTGGTTTCAAATATCTTAATCTATATAAATATATTAATATATATTTTTAATATAAATTAAAGTAGTTGGTCCAGATGATTTTTAGTTAGAGTAGTTAAATTTTAATTTTTAATAATTTAAAATCTATTTATAATTTCTTACTTCCATGAGGAAATAATTTAAATTCACCTGCTTTGGTTTGTGAATAAAGTGAAAAGATTTGGTTATAAAAATAAGTGAAAATACAAGAGCACAAGAAAATACTATAAATCAGGAGAACAGCTTTATGAATAGCGTCCGAGTATTGGGTTTTTTAGGGTCTCTTAAAATGTACAGCTGTATGTTCAGCTTTATCACAGAATTATGAACATTCACCTAAACTACTGTTGTGACAACACAATGAAAAATGCCAACAGTTTATTCCCTGTGATAATCTGAGATGAATATACTTTTGTGGCATGAGCAGTATAGGCCCAAAGCATGTAAAATTTGGCATTTGGACACGCCCCATAATAGTCACATTACACAGACAGTAGCATTCTGGAAATCTAACATTTCATCCATATTTTGCAGGTGCCCAAATTATACAATCTTAAAAATTATTGGCTCATGATATATAAACATGACTTTTATGAGATGTGGTTTCATTTTGCCAACACATTTTCTTCCCTCTTGGACCAATGTACATTACTGGAAACACAACAGTTCTAAAACATAGATCCACATCTAGAATATCTCATTATGGTAACAAGAAGGAAAACTGACAATTTTATGATAACCGACAGCATGATTTTAGAGATACAAATTTATCTTGAAAATCAGTGGAAATTATTAAGCACATATTATAGTACATGTTTTTCGCATGAAAAAGTTCTCAAACTGAAATGAGTCAACTAGCTTGTGCAGACGGATGCCATTCTAGCCAGACAGATTGCTTTGGAAAAGGAGGGACTTTGCAAGTTTATGGGAACAGTTTTCTTTGATACCTCTTTACAAAAGACAAGACATAAAACAGCTGAAAAAAGTATCCTCTTTAATCTTTCAAAATGTTAATGTATAGAATTATTGAATTGCAAAAGAAGCAATTTAAATCGAAATCTTAAAAATTAGGTACGAGGGGCGCCTGGGTGGCTCAGTGGGTTAAGCCTCTGCCTCTGGCTCAGGTCATGATCTCAGGGTCCTGGGATCGAGCCCCGCATCGGGCTCTCTGCTCAGCAGGGAGTCTGCTTCCCCCTCTTTTTCTGCCTGTCTCTCTACCTACTTGTGATCTCTCTCTCTGTATCAAATAAATAAATAAATAAAATCTTTAAAAAAAATTAGGTACGAATAAGTTTAGAATAGTTTGTCATATTTTCATCTCTATGCATGCTAAAAATTCCAAATATCTAATTACTTAATACTATTTCTTTACACCATGGCCTTCCAATGAGATTTTGGTATTCCTAGTATTTCTAGTAACATGTAGTAATGAAGGAAATCTTTACTTGTGTGCATTTAGTTCTCTTATGTTTAGAGTAGAAAAATAAATCACCCATTGCGGTGAGCAAAGAAATGTGCCACACAGAATGCCAAAAAAAGGAGGCTCTGATGCCCTCCTGTATCTGGAAAAAGTGTCTATTCATATATTCTTCTCATTTTTATTTATTTATTTTTTAGCTGGGGAGGGTAGGGGCAGAGGGAGAGAGAGAAAGAGGGAATCCTAAGCAGGCTCCATGCCCAGCAGTGAGCCTGAGGTCATGACCTGAGCTGAAATCAAGGATCAGATTCTTAACTGACTGAGCCACCCAGGCACCCCTTCTGCTCATTTCTTAACTGTATTGTTTTTTGGGAGTTGAGTTTGGTAAGTTGTTTATGTAGTTTAGATACTAACACTTTATCAGATACATCATTTGCAGGTATCTTCACCCATTCTATAGGTTGCCTTTTAGTTTTGATGATTGTTTCCTTCACTGTGCAGAAGGTTTTTTATTTTGATGTATGCCCAATAGTTTATTTATGCTTTTGTTTCCCTTACCTCAGGAGAAATTTCAAGAAAAAAGTTGCAACATCTGATGTTTAAGAAGTGACTGCTTGTGTTTTTTTTAAAGATTTTTATGGTCTGAGGTCTCACATTTAGGTCTTTCATCCATTTTGGATTTATTTTTGTGCATGGTGTAAAAAAGTGGTCCAGTGTCTTTTTGCATGTTTCTTTCCAGGTTTGCCCCATACCATTTCTTGAAGAGACTGTACTTTTACCCTTGGCTATTCTTTCCTGCCTTGTCAAAGATTAATTGACCATATAGTTCTGAGTTCATTTCTGGGTTTTCAGTTTTGCTCCATGGATCTATGTGTCTATTTTTGTGCCAGTACCAAACTCTTTTGTTCACTACAGCTTTATAATATAACTTGAAGTCCAGAATTGGGATGCCTCCAGCTTCACTTTCCTTTTTCAAGATTACTTTGACTATTCAGGATCCTTTGTGGTTCTAAAATACAAATTTTAGAATTATTTGTTCTAAGCCTGTGAAAAATACTGTTGGTATTTTGATGGGGATTTCATTAAATGTGTAGATTGCTTTGGGTAGTAGAGACATAATAACAATATCTCTTCTTCCAATTCATGAGTATGGAATGTCTTTCCATGTGTTTTCGTCATCTTCATCAGTGTTTTACCATTTTCAGAGTACAGGTGTTTCACCTCTTTGTTTATCCCTATATATCTCATTATTTTTGGAAATTCCTTGATTTCCTTTTCTACTACTTCATTATTAGTGTATAGAAATGCAACAGATTTCTGTAAGTTGATTTTATATTCTGCAACTTTACTGAATTCATCTATCAATTCTAATAGTTTTGGTAGAGTCTTTCAGGTTTTCTGTATAAAGTATCATGTCATCTGCAAATAGTGAATGTTTTACTTCTTTCTTACTGATTTGGATGACTTTATTTCTTTTTTGTTGTCTGATTGTTGTGGTTAGGACTTCCAGTACTATGTTGAATAAAAGTGGTAAGAGTAGACACCCTTGTCTTGTTCCTGATCTTAGAGGAAAAGCTCTCAGTTTCTCCCCATTGTGGATGATGTTAGGTTCTTCGTATATGGCCTTTATTATGTTGAGGTATGTTACCTCTAACCTACTCTGTTGAAAGATTTTTCATGAACGGTTGTACTTTTTCAAATGGTTTTTTTGCATCTATTGAAATGATCATATGGTTCTTATTCTTTCTCTTAGTGTTGTGATGTGTCACCTTGATTGATTTGCAGACATTGAATAACACTTGCAACCCAGGAATAAATCCCTCTTGACTGTGTGAATGAATTTTTAAATGTATTGTTGAATTTGTTTTGTTAGCATTTCATCAAGAATTTTTGCATGTTAAGTTCATCAAGAATGTTGGCTTGTAGTCCTCTTTTTTACTGGTGTCTTCATCTGGTTTTGGTATCAGGGTAATTTTGGCCTCATAGAAGGAGTTTGGAAGTTTTCCTTCCTTTTCTTTTTTTTTTTTTTTGGAATAATTTGAGAAGAATAAGCACTAACTCTTCTTTAAATATGTTAGAATTCACCTGTGAAGCCATCTGGCCCTGGACTTTTCTTTCTTGAGAGATTTTTGATTACTGATTCAATTTTTTTCCTGGTTGTTGGTCTGTTCGAACTTCCTATCTCTTCTTGTATCACTTTCAGTAGTTTATACATTTCTAGGAATTAATCTACATAGATAGTCCAATTTGTTAGCATGTATTTTTTCAGAATATTCTCTTATAATTGTTTGTATATCTTTTTTTAAAAAATTTTCTTAAGATTTTATTTATTTGACAGATAGAGTGAGAGAGCACAAGCAGGGACAGCAGCAGAGCGAAAGGGAGACGCAGACTCCTGGTGAGCAGGGAGCCCAATGTGGGACTCAATCCCAGGGCCCTGGGATCATGACTTGAGCCAATGGCAGACACTTAACTATCTGAGCCACCCAAGTGTCCCAGTTGTTTGTATTTCTGTGGTGTTGGTTGTTCTTTCTTCTTGCTCGTTTATGATTTTATATATTTGAGTCATTTCTCTTTCTCTCTCTCTCTTTCTGTCTCTTTTTTCTTGACAAGTCTGTCTGGAGGTTTTTTATTGATTTTTTTCCAAGAAACAGCTCCTGGGTTCATTGATCTGTTCTACTGGTTTTCTTTTTTGTTTTGTTTTGTTTTTTTGGTTGCTGTTGTTTTTTTAAGTTTCTATATTATTTATTTCTTCTCCAAGCTCTATTATTCCCTTCCTTCTGCTGGTTTTAGGTTGTTTGTAGTTTTTATTTATTTTTTTAGCTGCATTAGTGTAATGTTCAGTTGTTTATTTGAGAATTTTCTTGCTTCTTGAGATAGACCTGTATTGCTATAAAATTCCCTTTTAGAGTTGCTTTTGCTGAGTCCCAAAGGTTTTGGACTACTATGTTTTCATTTTCATTTGTTTCTATGTACTTTTTTATTTCTTCTTTTATTCCTGGTTGACCCATTCATTGTTTAGTAGCATGTTGTTTAGCCTCTATGTATTTGTGCTCTTTCTAATTTTTTTTTCCTTGTGATGGCCTTCTAGTTTCATAGGATTGTGGCCAGAAAAGAAACAGGTATGACTTTGATCTTGAATTTGTTGATGTTTGTTTTATGGGCTATTATGTGACCTATTCTGGAAAATGTTCCATGTGTAGTTGAAAAGAATATGTATTCTGCTGCTTTAGAATATAATGATCTGAATACATCAGTTAAGTCCATCTTAAGTCCAATGTGTCATTCAAAGCCATTGTTTTCTTGTTGGTTTTCTGTTTAGATGATCTGTCTGTTGCTGTAAGTGGGGTGTTAAAGTCCCCTACTATTTTTGTACTAGTTCCTTAATTTTTTATGATTATGATTCCTTTATTATAGTTCCTTGATTAGTTCCTTTATTTTTGCTATTTACTATTTTATGTGCTTGGGTTCTCCCAAATTGGATGCATAAATATTTACAATTTTATATCTTCTTGTTGGATTGTCCCCTTTATTATTATATAATATCTCTCTTTGCCTCTTGTTACAGCCTTTGATTTAAAATCTAGTTTGTCCTTTTTTTTTTTTTAAGAAGGGTAGAGTGGCAGAGAGAGCATCTTAAACAGGCTCCATGCCCAGCATGGATCACAGTGGGGCTCAGTCTCACAACCCTGAGATCGTGACCTGAGCCAAAATCAAGAGTCAGATTTTTAACCAACTGAGCCACCTAGATGCCCCATAGTTTGTCTGATGTAAGTATTGCTATTCTGGCTTTTTTTTTTTTTTTAAACTCTGGCTTTCTTTTGACATCTACTTGCAGATAAATACAACAGTGGCTGGAGGTATGAGGCTGGGCAGCTCAGCAGCTGTGCACCCGGTGGTTGGGTGGGGTGTGCTAGGCTTTAACAAAATTTGCCGAGTTTAGTACTTAGGCAGCTGTCTTGGAGTGGGCCAGTCCTCCAGAGAATAAAGTATGAAATTATTTCCCATAGTGGGGGGGGGGGATCTGCAGCACATATACAAAGTAAGTAGAAATTTAAAAAACCAGTAAATACTGTTTTGAACCTAGCAATTTATTATTATTCTTGTACCAAGATGCTCTTCGAGAGTTTAAGATTTGTGCCTGTGTCATATATTTATATATTCCCAGTATCTATAACAATGATAAGCACACAGTAAAGTGCTCAATATTTACATTATTAAATGTTCGAATGAAAAAAATAATTATGCAAAATATATTTGGAAAAGAATCTTATTCCAATCAAACATTAGGAACAATGTAGAATGTTTCACTCAAAACAAAAATTAACATTGAAAACTATAGGTCGGGGCACCTGCGTGGTTCAGTTGATTAAGTGTCTGCCTTCAGCTCAGGTCATGGTCTCAGGGTCCTTTGATCAAACCTCACATCAGGCTCCCTGCTCAGCAAGGAGTCGGCTTCTCCCTCTCCCTCTGCCCCTAAAACTCCTTGTGTGCACGCGAGCTCTCTCTCTCAAATAAATGAATAAAATCTTAAAAAAGAAAGAGAAAACTGGAGATAATATGAATGTGAGTAATATGAGAGAATTCTCTCTCTTCCTGCATTCCTGGGCAGGCACGTAATATGTAGCAACCATTTTCTTTCTTGAAATAAAAAAAAAAAAATAGATAGCTTCTGCAACAGAGTCTCAAAATCTATAGTTTAATATAAAAACCTGAATCTTGTTTCGCCTTCACAGTTAAGATGCTGATGCATTTTTCCTTGAGGAGACATTCTGCAAGAAACTTTGTTGCTGGCAAAGTTTATACCATTTGAAATAAGCAAACAGTCCATAAACTCTCTACTAGCAAGCAGCAGTAAACAATCAATCTCTGAACCATTCACTGGACTAGAAAAACTTCCTGAGATACTAAATAATTTCTTTAGAGATTGTAGTCCACACATGTGCCTAGCAAAAAATTCATTTGAAATTCCTAGCTTAGGGAATATGTAATAATCTTATTAGAACTAAGATGTAATATCTTAATAGAGCTAGGGAGAATCATTTCAAAACCATTTAACTTTGGATATAATGTAGCAGTGTATGGCTGCAAAACCTTTTTTTTTTAATTTTTTATTAACATATAATGTATTATTTGCCCCAGGGTACATGTCTGTGAATCATCAGGCTTACACATTTCACAGCATTTGCCATAGCTGAGTTTGTCCATAACCGTACCCCCCAATGTCCGTAACCATACCCCCCCTACCTCCAAGTCACCCTTAATTGTCTTTCTCTGACTTATTTCGCTTAGCATAATACCCTCTAGTTCTATCCACATCATTGCAAATGGCAAGATTTCATTTCTCTTGATGGCTGCATAGTATTCCATTGTGTATATATATATATATATATATATATATATATATATATATACCACCTCTTCTTCATCCATTCATCTGTTGATGGACATCTAGGTTCTTTCCATAGCTTGGCTATTGTGGACATTGCTGCTATAAACATTCGGGTGCATGTGACCCTTCAGATCACTACATTTGTATCTTGAGGGTAAATACCCAGTAGTGCGATTGCTGGGTCGTAGGGTGCTCTATTTTCAACATTTTGAGGAACCTCCATACAGTTTTCCAGAGTGGTTGTACAAGCTTACATTCCCACCAACAATGTAGGAGGGTTCCCCTTTCTCCGCATCCTCGCCAACATCTGTCGTTCCCTGACTTGCTAATTTTAGCCACTCTGACTGGTGTGAGGTAGTATCTCATTGTGGTTTTGATTTGTATTTCTCTGATGCTGAGTGATGTTGAGCATTTTTTCATGTGTCTGTTGGCCATTTGGATGTCCTTTTTACTGAAATGTCTGTTCATATCTTCTGTCCATTTTTTGATTGGATTATTTGTTCTTTGGGTGTTGAGTTTGAGAAGTTCTTTATAGATTTTGGATACTAACCCTTTATCTGATATGTCATTTGCGAATATCTTCTCCCATTCTGTCAGTTGTCTTTTGTTTTTGTTGACAGTTTCTTTGCTGTGCAAAAGCTTTTGATCTTGATGAAGTCCCAGTGGTTCATTTTTGCCCTTGCTTCCCTGGCTGCAAAACCTTTTGAAAACAAGTCAATCTAAGCCACTTTTATTTTAGCAGTATTTTCAGTAGTATTTTACAATTACCTGATCTTGAAATCTTGTTGAATTTAGTCCAGTTTAGTCCAACACATTCTCTTAACTATTGCTATTCAGTGGAAAATAATGAAAATTATCAGAATCCAAGAACTATAGGGAGATCTATAGTTAAAAGTAATATTTTTAAAAAATTAAAATTCAAATAATATTATTCTGCCTCTTTGGATTTCATAGCTGGCCCTTTAAGTGATACCTGCATCCTATTAAGATTTCTGAAGTATTTTAAGTAAAAGCTTATGTTTCGAGAGATTCACACTTTCCAAGACATGCTGACCTTTGAACTTAGTTATAGTCACATTTACTTAGCTTTGGTTCAAATATTTTTTCCTCATTTAAATAATGAACCCATGGGGCACCTGGGTGGCTCAGTGAGTTAAAGCCTCTGCCTTAGGCTCAGGTCATGATCTCAGGGTCCTGGGATCAAGCCCCAGCATCAGGCTCTCTGCTTAGCGGGGAGCCTGCTTCCCCCTCTCTCTCTGCCTGCCTCTCTGCCTACTTGTGCTCTCTCTCTCTCTCTGTGTCAAATAAATAAATAAAATCTTAAAAAAACAAAAAGTGAAAAAAAATAAAAAGATGAATCCACATCCTGAAGGCAGCTGTGAAATGGCACATTCTGGCCAGCAAATATTAACCAAAAGAGTCTGGGTAATTATTTTCAAAACTTATTTATCAACTTATTTTTTGAGATATTTTATAATATATGGGGCCATAGCACCTATTTTATCTTTGCTTTTTATATATTTCACTGAAGTACAATAAACAAACAGGAGACTCCAAATCATGTGGTCAGCTCAGTGATATTCCACAAAGTGAATACAGTCATGTAACCAGCGCCCAGATAAAAACACACAGTATCATCAGCACACCCTCTTCTAGCCACTACACTGCACAATAAGAATAAACATTATCCTGGCTTCTAACAATATAAGATAGTTTTGCCTGTTTTAAAACATTATATAAATAAATTATGCCGAGTGAACTCTTCTATGTCTTTGGCTTCTTTGCTTTAGCATGAGGTATGTAAGAATCACCCAGGTTTTTTGCTATATAGTTCAAGCATTCTCTTTGCTGTATGGTATCTGATAATATGAATAGACCACAATTAATTTATCCATTATTCTACTGATGGGCATTTGGGTTTTTATTGTTTCAGGAGTTGGAAGAAAAATAATGCAGTGAACATTACTCTACGAGTCTTTTCACGAATAAGTGTAGATTTCTTTTGCATATGTTCCTAGGAAGATTGTGTATCCACCTATTGTATATATGTATAGGATATGCGTATAATTTTACTAGACATTGTCAAGTAGTTACCTAACATGTCAAGTTTATGAGGTTCCCATTGCTCTACCTTCTCACCAACTAGATAGTGCCTGCTTGTTCTATTTTCATTTCATTTATAGAACTCTTCGGTGTATTGCATAGCATTGTTTTTTTAAATTACAGCTCACCAATCAGAAAAAAATTATTTGCCCTTTTAACAAAGTGCATTTTTTCTATAAAATGCTCTAGTGGAAAAGGCATACTTATAGAAATGTATAGAAAGATAACCAAAAGAAATCTAAATGAAGAACAAAATGTTGTATTTATAAAGGTATAGTTAATGAATGAAAAATTGGTTATAAAATAAATATGTCATGAGATGAAAATATAGGATAAGGAATTTAGTCAATTAAATTGTAATAATATTATATCATGATAGATGGTGACTGCACTTAGCACAGTGAGCACTGAGTAATGTGTGGTATGGAGTCACAATGTTGTACACCTGAAATTAAGGCAACATTGTATATCAACTGGACATCAATAAAAAATTGAAATTAGAAAAAAACATTTTAAAAATTAGGATTAGATGCTATTTATAGAGTTCCTTTTCTCATCTCTTATAGTATATGGCTATAATTTGAGGGAATGTCTTGATTGGTTCCATCCCACTAAAAGAATACCTTTTTGACAGTATATGTCTTGAAAAAGGTATTGAAAAAGGCAGTCTTTTCACTCCCTCTCAACTGCTTAGCAATGAGCCTTGAACCTGGAAACTTTCCTACTAAGAGAGGAGGGGCCCAAACAGCCCGAGCTGGGTTTATCATCCTGTGAGGGAATGGAATGGATCACAGTTTACAAAGCACCTGGCCCATCCCTCTGTTAAATCTGTTCCTTGAGAACAGAAAGCGGTTTCTTCCACCACAGCGCTGAGAGGGACGTGTTTAGGCTGATTGCCCTGCCTGGGCTTCCCACTGCCAAGGGACCCACTGGCCACAGGAAACCAATGCCCACCATTGAAGCAGATCTCACTTTTTCTCTATTTGTGTGTGAGTGAAGTATATTTTCCATACCAAGCTGCAGTGGGTGGAGTATTTGGAATCCACTCCTGGGATTGGTAACAGGTACATGGTACCCTGCTTGATATGAATTCGTGAGTACAGAGTTTATTACTGGAAGTTGTCCAAAGCTGAGCCAAGGATTCTTAGGCTTTGGTAAACATCAGAATCACCTCAGATCAAGGGCTTGTTAAAAACAGATTCCTCTACTTCCCTTTCAGAGTTTCTGTTTCAGGAGTTTGGGGTGGCACCTAAGGATTTGCATTTCCATTTAGTTGCCAGGTGATGCTGAGGGGGCATCACATTGAGAATTATTGTTCTAAAAAAATAGACCAGACTAGTAACTTCAGTTAAAAACAAAAACAAAAAATAAATAAATAAATAAAAATAAAAACAAAAATAAAAACAAAAACAAAAAACTTACGTGAAACTGGCTCAAATTTCCATTCTGTTCCTTAATTAGCTGTGTGACTTTGAGTTATTTCACACCTGGGGTTCATTTCTGCACTTCTACATAATTTTATTTTCAAATTCAGCAGAATAATGTATTATTTTCACGTAATAACATTATTTATGGACTCTCCCACATACTTATTGTTTCTAAAAGAGCATGACGCCACTGGCCAATAAGAGCTGAGTCATGGTGCAACTGTTTCAATCCAGTGATTATTATGTATTTGGGGAGGGTAGGGTGTGGATGTGGTTATATGTGTAAGACTGTATGTATCATCACATTGTACGGGGGAATAAGAATTAGAATAAAATTTCTGGAGCCACTGAGCATAGATATAGGCAACCTAGAGAATGACTATTTTATTTCCTTCAGTGGGAAAATTATAGCTTGTTGCATAGGATTAGGTATTTTATTTGCTTTTCTGTGAGTTGGTCTTTACTCTTTGATCATTTGTTGAGGAAAGGTTTCATCCAAATGCTAGGAGTTGTAAGTATTGCTTTAATGACCTTTTTTGTTTTGACACAGATTACTTCCTGAGTAACCTGATGGCAAAGCAAAATATTTATAACTTTGTTTCCCTGCTTCTCTGCTTCTCTCTCTCCCTCCCTCCCTCTTCCCTTTTCTCTCTCTCTCCGTGCCATGTTTTCCCATGAGTTTTACAGGATCCTTTTGTCCTTCTATAGACTGACTTTTCTTTATATTTTAGCAGGCTTGAAGCATATTTACAAGATTTGAATTTTAAAGGTGAAGTTTATTTTTATCATGGTGTAACAAAATTTTTCCTTCTGTGGTATTTTTCTTCTCAAATAAATTTTCTTGTGATTAGGGCTTTTCAATAATAAAGATTTTTAAAAAAAAATATTTATTTTAGAAAGAAAGAGTGTGTACTTGCGTGCACAAGCAGAGCTGAGGGACAAAGGGAGGGCGCAAAGGGAGAGGAAAATATTCAAGCTGACTCCTACTGAGCCCAAAGCCCTATGCACAGCTCCATCCCAGGACCCTGAGATCATGAGCCTGAGCTGAAATAAAGAGTTGAACACTTAACCAACTGAGCTACCCAGATGTCCCTAAATATTAAAGATTTATCTGAGAAGTCTTTTAACCTTCAAAATTATCCATATTTGAGAAGCACTTTTGTGGTCCTATATATGGTAATATATTTAGAAAAATTTAAGTCATTTACTTATTAATAAAGGCATATTAAGAACTATCTATCTTTTATATTATTTTTTTAAGATTGTATTTATTTATTTGACAGAGAGAGAGAGATCACAAGTAGGCAGAGAGGCAAGCAGAGAGAGATAGGGGAAGCAGGCTCCCTGCTGTGGGGCTTGATCCCAGGACCCTGAGATCATGACCTGAGCCAAAGCAGAGGCCTTAACCCACTGAGCCACCGAAGCACCGAGGCACCCCTAAAACTATTTACCTTTTAGATCAATGTATTATCTGTTCCTCAAAAATTTTATTTAAAATATCCATTTCTATTTAGTAGACAATCCATTTATATCTCTAAATCTACTGTGAAATTACTGTATATTTACATTATTGCTTCATTTTCATTCCTAATATGAATAGGCCAAACACAAAGGTGAAGAAATATTCTTCAGAACTACCATTACAATTGCAACAAGTAGACATTCTATAGTGTGTGTTTTTTGTCATCACTGTTTATTTTTACTGCATATAAATATCTTTCCCTGTATTGAAATTTCCGTAGTATTTATATTTGTTATTTTGTATTTATTAAAAGTTTTTGACTCAGTTGCAGTAAGAATACAAAAAATTCAAAGCAGAGTTCTATTCCAAAGACACATGCAAAAATAAATATTAAATTTTATTTACTTTGTAATTCAATTTTCTATTGAACAGTGCCTTTGGATTTTTATTTTCAGTGTCTGATTCACATACATGTCAAATGTCTATTAAGAGGTTACCCTTTTAGATATTCACTTTAAAACATTTGTAATATTTAAAGCATTTAAAATAAATTATGAATAGACATATGAAATACAGAGCAAAATAAAAACAATAATAATAAAACAGAACACTTTTCAGTGTTCTTGAAGTGAGACCTTGTTTCCACTACCTTACCTGGCTTCCTAAGGAGATAAACCAATCTGAAATTTTACTTCCATTACTCACTTGCACTAAAAAAATGTCCATATATCTGGTATTCCTAAGGAATATACCATTTAGTGTTTCTTAGTTTGGAGCTTTAAAATTGTGTTCACATTGGGGCACCTGGGTGGCTCAGTGGCACCTGGGTTCTCTGCCTGCCTCTCTGCCTACTTGTGATCTCTCTCTCTCTGTCAAATAAATAAATAAAAATCTTAAAAAAATGTGTTCACATTATCATATTGTATATAATGTTCCACTATTATTCCTTTCATTCAACACTGCATTTCCAAAACTCATCCATGTTGTTATTATAGGAGATTATGCATTCATTTTCACTGCCTTATATATTCCATTGTATGCAAATGCAATTATTCACTTATCCATTTCAAATCAATGAAAATGTTTCATTTCTAATTTTTTTGTTATTATGTAACGTACAGGCAAGTACATTTTGCACATGTATCTTGGTGCATATAGAACAGTTATTCTGAGGCGTATATCAAAGGATAAAATGACTATATAAGAAGTTTATGAATGTTCATCTTTAGAAGATAATTCCAAATTATTTTTTAAAGAGTTTGTACCAATTCAAGTTCTCATTTTCAATGAGTAAGAATTATCTGTGTACAAATTTTTTTGCCTATACTTAGTAACATTAGACTTTTTAATTATGGTGAATATAAGTGGTATACTTTAGTAATCTTAACTTGCATGTCCTTTGGTAATGAAACTTAATTCATTTTTTAGCTATAAGAAGGCTGAGGTAATGTAGAACAGGGTTGTTGAGGAAGGATTTATACCACTGAATTATGATTGCATTGTCTCCTTCCTTAATCAACTCATCAGTGAAAAATGAGTCAGGCTTGTATAATCAGACAGAAATTGCCATTCTTTTCCTCATTCATCTGTCATATTTTTTACTCCTTTGCATGACCCAACTCAGCCATCTATTCTGAGAAGATTTAAACTGTTGAACATTGTGCATTTCCCTCTTATTAGGTATACTATATTTCTAGTGTAAATTGTGTCTGTTTGACAATACAGTGTGTGTGTATCCTAAAGTCAGAACTGCATTGAAATAGCATTGGATTACCAGTGTATACAGGGCATCTCCCTCATTGCATGTGCTTATTAAATGAAAAGATAGTTACTTCTGTGTTCACTCTTTAGTAGATCCCTTCGCATAGTATTCATCCCTTCAAGGAGTGCCCTTCAACTGTATTATACTCCAGTTGGAGAGATAAAAAACCATGTTTATTTATTTTTTTAAAAGATTTTATTTATTTATTTATTTATTTGACAGAGAGAGAGAGAGATCAACAGTAGGCAGAGAGGCAGGCAGAGAGAGAGGGGGAAGCAGGCTCCCTGCCGAGCAGAGAGCCCAATGTGGGGCTCGATTCCGGGACCCTGGGATCATGACCTGAGCTGAAGGCAGAGGCTTTAACCCACTGAGCTGCTCAGGCGCCTCCCAAAACCATGTTTAAACAGCTAATTTCACTAGGTGTCAATGGAATATATGCTGAAATTATAAGCCACAGGTTATGGGGGTGCAACTGAAAAAAGAAAGATATAGCATACAAAAAAGAATTAAAAGCAGCTGACATTCAAGGTTTCCTTTAATTCATTGACATGGATATAAAGTGGGAATAAAACTAAGGTCATTCCATACTGATAAAACAGAAAAATAGTATGGCTTGTTCAGAAATCATAAATCAAACCGTGCCTAGACTGTAAGACATATGCAAGTAGTGATGGATCCTTAGGCAGGAAAGTGGAGTGGAATAGCTCATAGCATTACCAAGCATTGACTTTTATTATGGATTTTTAGTTGAATGGCTTAAGTGTAATTATTTAGAGTCATCTAGTATTCGGGAAAGATAATTCTAGTATGTCAGGGTAAATATATTGAAGAAGAATTATACTAGAGACCTTCTTTTAATTCCACAATATCTTGTGTTAATATTTAGCTTTTCTCTTTGATTTTGTGGTAAAATAGAGTCTCTTACTATATCAAAATTAATCATACAATATTCATATGTCTTATATTCTCCAGAGTTATTTCTTTATGCAAGAGATGGAATGACAAGGAAATTCTTGTGTTGTAGATAATTTCCTATTTAGTTTGATTTCCCTGGCATATTTACCCATGTGAGAAGTAAAATTCGTTCTTGTTGCAATACTGCTGTCCCAGGAGGAGAAGCATTCTACCATCACTTCTTAGAAAAAAAGAAAAAAAAAGTTATAAACTTGAAATTTCAAATAATAATTAAATAAATATATATGTAAAATTATCTGCTTGTATGAAATAACAAATTAAATCACCAGATGAATTAAATTTTTATTTTCTGTATCCAATTATGTTTATTCTGAATAGATCATTTCCTGCCCATACTAAGCATGTGAACACAGCCTTTAGAGATATAGTTAATGAACTAAAGAAATTTATAGCAAATAACCTAAATATGTTTTTAGGCATCTGTCTCTTCACTGGGGGCCAGTTTTCACCTTGAGTCTAAAAGAAAAAAAAAAAACAGTACATATCTCAGTAGTAGATGGTGTTGAAGATGGCATGTGAGAAAAGTTTTGTCTAACTATTCCAATATAAACATTCCCAGGACCCAGTTTTTTATAAGGGTAAACATATAATATAGTAACAACCATATTCCTAAATAAATGAAACAGATTTCCTCCCCCCCAAAAAAGCACCTCTGCACTGATATATATATATATATACACACACACACACGCACATTGAATTTATTCATAAGTATCAAAACTGCAGAAAATTCAAATATCCGTTGACTGGGTGACTGTACAAACTGAGGCGATCCATCCACTGGGATACTACTCAACAATGGAAAGAACATACTACTGCAAAATGTAACCATGTGGATGAATCTCAGAAACAGCAAAGAATTTGAATAAAACAGGTAGAAAAGTCTAAAATTGTAATACCATTTAGTTAACTTTCTATAAAGGACACAAACAGAGGAAAAAGATTTCCCATGACTGGTTCCCAAGGCCGGGGTTTGGAGAGAGACAATTACCTACAAAGAACATCAAGAAACTTTTTGAGGTTTCAGATATATTCTAACTCTTGATTGCCATGGTGGTTATGATAACTCATTGCATTTGTTTAAACTCAGTGGTTTATACATTTAAAAAGAGTGGATTTCTCTGAATTTAAATATCTCAATCTGTCTATATTTTAAAAAAGAAAAGAAGACCACACAAACTAAATGAACAAGGAAAGTCATCAAAAATAAAAATTCTAGGAAATATTATCCTAGCTTTTAAATATAACAAGGACAAACACATTAACTATACAGATATAAATTATTTGTTTTAAATAAGTGCTTTTCTTTTTTTTTTTTAAGATTTTATTTATTTATTTGTCAGAGAGAGAGAGAGAGGACACAAGCTGGCAGAGTGGCAGGCAGAGGCAGAAGGAGAAGCAGGCTCCCCGCTGAGCAAGGAGCCCGATGTGGGACTCGATCCTAGGACCCTGGGATCATGACCCGAGCCGAAGGCAGCTGCTTAACCAACTGAGCCACCCAGGCGTCCCAATATAAATTATTTTTTATAGTTGGTCTACAAACTTCTAGGAAATAAAGTCAAATTAAAAATAAATTTAGCTTCATTTCATACATTCAAGTAAGAGTAGCTTTTCTATGTATCAGATTTTTTTAAGGTTTATTGTCATTTAGTTAAATAACCTCCTTTATCCTAGATTAAGGTATTTTAAAAGCAATACTGTCCCCATTTAAAGTAAAGGCCTTCATGATTTTAGTAAAGTTGTTGGATTATTTCCAAAATAGAATGACCTCAACTGTCAGCTTCCAGGGCACTTTGAAAAAAAATAATTTTATATAGTAGATACTTCAATTTCTACCTCAGCTCAACATAAGTTATTCTTGATTAATTTCAGCTGTCACAAAAATTAAGTTCACAAAAAATTATTTTCTAAGGTTGAAAACTGGCACAAAAATAATGTGTTTGTTTTGGTATTAGCCCCATGTCCAAGGTTTTAAGACAAAGTTATCATACTTATTAACTCATTCACTTACTCAGTCATACCTCTTCAATAGCTAATCTGTGACTGGTATATAATAGTCCCTACTCTAGATAGTACAAATAGTGACAACCGACCTCTCAGGGGGGCTATGTCCCAGCACGAGGAGGTAGAAGACAATTAGAATGTACTATTTAGCAAACAAGGTAGTTCGAAACTGCAATTTGAATATGTGGTAAATTAGCGGGATAGTTTGACAGATAGGACCTAGGCAAAGTGGTTTCGGTGCTGATAGCAATTCACTCTAAGGAGTCACGGCCTGAAGTAAAGAATGGTTAGGAGTGAGTTAAGTGAAGAATTGGAAAAAAAAGATCTTACAGTCAGAAAACAAGCAAAGAAAAAGCCTAAAGCTGAGAAAAACAAACCAACCGATGACAAACACAGGAGCATTTTCAAAACACAAAAAGAAATCCTATTTCTTGAAATGTCACTGAGTCATAGGGAATGGCTGGGGGAAACTCAGGTAGGACCTTTTAAGTATGGTTAAAAGTCTGGATTTTATTCTAAATTCAGTGAGAAGCAAGTGAAGGGGTTCAAATGTGGTAGAAGTGGGATCTCAGTTATGTTTTAAAATATCTACTCTGGTGTGTGTGGATAGTCTATAAGGTCCAGGAGGAAATTGCATCATTTTAGAGACTAGTGTCTAGGTTTGTTCTTATCAGGGGAGCCCACTGCTTGCACAAAGGTTCTAGCCATGGAGACGGAGGGAGGTCTTTGGATAGGTGTGGACCTTAGTTTACTGCCCACTAAAGTGTTGGGTATGTTCCTTAAGATTTTTGGGGGGAATTCAACAGCCATAGCTTTCTAAATATGGGTCATTGATTTTTGGACGTTATTTAAAATGATGGGGCTAGTTACAAGAATGCTCTTAATGATAGCAGATTGTGACAATGAAATTTAAAAGCTTCTGAATTATATAAAACAAGGCTTATTCTTTCCAGGAGGTTCGAATGGACCAAGATTGTTGAAAACTCATATTAGTACCTGTTATAGAGGACAAAGAGGGGGTAGGGGATATTATGCACAATTTGGTCATATTCCTTAATGGCCAAAGTGAGAAAAACATGAGCCACAAAATAAATAATGTAGTACTGGATTATAAAACAAAGTACAAAATAATATCCATGAGTCTGTGATGGTATAAACAAATGACTGTGTAAGTTTAAAAAAAAATTGAGAAGTGGCAAATTTCCCATACAAAAAAAATCCACATAATTTTGTGTTCTAAAGGAGGGGAAGCATAATTTCCTACTCTTTCAGTGCGGGTTGTACATAGTGACTACTTCTAATGAGTACAGATAAAAAGAGAAGGTTACTTTACAGTGGAAAATCCTGATAAACATCACCTAATCCAGGTGATCGAGGTCATCATCAACAATGAAAAAATACATTGATACCCAGGTATTATAATCATACACTGCATACAATGTGATAAAATGGCACTTTACCTCTGTGATATTCCTCTCCAAACCTACAACCCTGGGACACCATGAAAAAAAAAAAACACCAGAAAAATTGTAGTAGGTAGGCACTTTACAAAATACCTGACCTCAAGATGATCAGAGTTATCTGAAACAGGGAGGTTTGAGATACCATCCCAACCAAGAGAAATCTGTGAAGACCAGATGACTGAATGTAATGTGATATCCTAGATATGAAAAACTACAAAAGTCTTTTAGGCTAAGCTAAGGAAATTTGAATCAAGTATGAACCATAGTTAATAATAACTTATCAATATTAATTACTTATAATAAATATACCATACTGACAAGATTTTTAAAAGGGGAACTTAGATGCAGAGTATATGGGAACTCTCTATACTATCTTCTCAAAGGAAATATAAAACTTTTTTTTTTTTTTAATCGATGAGGGCACCTAGGTGGCTCATGGCAGTTAAGCATCATCTGCCATCAGCTCAGGTCATGATCCCAGGGTCCTGGGATCAAGCCTCACTTTGGCTCCCTGGGCAGGGAGCCTGCTTCTTTCTTCTCCCCCTGCTCATGCTCTCTCTCTCAAACAGATAAATAAAATCTTTTTAAAAATCTATGAAAAATATCAGCAGAAATTTAAAAAAAAAATGAAGCCTTATTTTTTCAGGATATCTGCTGCATAGCATTAGTAAAAAACAAAGCCCTCCTTCTAGCACATCTTTTTCATCTCTGTGCATCAGACTTTCAATTTTTATCATACATTTTGCCGCCTTTAAGATTTTATTGGCCTGCTACAAGAGTTTGCTGTTGTTTCCTAACAATCCACCTCAAACGTAGAGGCTTAAAACAGTGACCATTTGTGATTATTGTGAATCTATGTTCCAGCTGTGTGGTTCTTTTGGTTATGCCTGGGCTGCCTCATGCATCACTGGCAGTCAGCTAAATGGCTCTGCTCTGGGAGTCAGGCATGGTACTGACCGCTTTGTTTCTCTCCCATGTTATCACCTAGCCTTGCTCAATGCTTGTATGGCCAAGTTCTTAGAAAGTGGAAGCATGCAAAGCCTGTTCTCAAAATGGCACAACATCACTGTTGTCACATTGTATTGGCCTAAGTAATCACTGAGCTAGAACATATTTGAGGGGTAGAAAAATAAACTCTACCTGTTAATGGGGGGAGCTGCAGCATCACATTGTAAAGGGACATGGATACAGGTAAAGAAATAATTGTGGCCGTCTGACAGACAATCTAGCACGTCTGCCATGCGGAACTCATCTCTAAAAGTTTGACTTTCTGGAACCCCTTGTCACTGATTTTGTAGTACATTTTCTGCTAGATTTACTATCAAAGGACAGGTACAATACTTACATTGTTTTATGGGACAGGATATTTATTTGTAAATTAGTAGCTCAGTAAATGTTAAATTTTAAAAATTCAGGATTAGGGTATATTTTTCTAATTTCCTTGAGATACGAAAAGTATCAAACACTTTTTAATAAAACTTTAGCATAAAAAAGCTTCAGCATGATCTCTCCATCTCTACATAAAGACACAAAATCCCTGTCTCCTTGAGGTCTTATTATCTTCAGTAGAGTAACAGTGGTTGTTGTAATAAGCACAAACTCTATTATCTAAATAAGGAAAATTCTACACATAACTTAAATAATTTGAATTGAAAAATGAATAAGGATCAGATCAATAAACTGTTTAGGCATCACTCTCTACAATGATTGAATATCTGAATGATTATTCAGCTTCCCAATTCCATTTACTAGTGTGCAACAACATGCAATGACATTAGACACGGAATCAAGTCTCAAAACATAAATAGAAAGAGTAGGAATTTCACCTTGAACTATTTCAATCATTTGACCATCCTCCTTAACAACATACACATCAATTATCCATGTTTCCCTTTACGAATCAATTAGGGTAGCAATTTAGAAGTCATGGCTGTGTGAGAAATTAAACCACCAAAAAATAATAAGAGGAATGTATGTTTTTAAGGATTTTTAAAGACTTTCTTTCTGATTTTTCCAAGATTAAGACACTTTTTTATATTTAAGACATTTTTTATATTTAAGACACTTTTATTGTATTCTGATAATGCTCAGACGGTGTTAAGTTTGCTCGTTCTACTCCAAGTGATGTTTAATTGAATGGATTATTAAACATTAGCAAATTCTGACTGTATTAACTATAATTCTTCTATATCCAATGAAGAGGTTTTTGGTTAAATATCTGAGAGGCTTATGATATCAGTAAAAATGAATGTCTAATCCAGTGTCATATATGTACCTACACTGCTACCTGGTTGTACAACCTTCTTTTGCTGACCAAGCAAGCTAAGAAACTGTCATTTGTATTAAATTAAAACAAACTGTTAGAATCTAGGAAAATTGAAATGTCTAATGGGTAACATCCTGAATATCTCTTCAAGTGTTATGAGTAGTTATAATAGGAGAACTTTCTGGCATATGGCAGCTTCTTGCAAAATTAGTAATGATTAAGTTTGTTTTGTCATATAGGAAGATAAAATTGACACCACTTTTAGTTATCTTGAAAAGGTAGAGATGCTACTTAGCATTATTTTAAAATATATTCTGTTTCTCATGATGACAAGGAGAAAATAAAAAGGACCTTAAGAAATCTTTATTTAGATTTAAAAGATAAAGGAAAACTTCTGTTTCAGTTTTTTTCTGTGTAATTTATTTAAAAATTTTCTATAACCACATGTCAGAAGCTCTAATGCATAGAACATTTATAATTTAAATTTTCATCTTGCACTCAGTTTTCCTTTGGTTCATTTGTCATGATAAATATATTGGAATAAGTTACATAATGTTGGAGTAAATATTTGCCTTGTCCAAGGCATTAGAGAGCTGGAGGCTAGCCGCAGCCGCTAACACAGACTAGTCTAAATTTTCTCTTTTGATATGTGGTACTGATTTGGTGATCATAAAGTATGATAAAGGCAGATTTGTTTAATAGAAAAAGGTGGGTTATGAGAGAAATTTGTATTTAAGCTCTGGTACACTGCTTACCTAGTTGGATTACCCTGAGCTAGTTATTTAATCTCTGATCCTCAGTATAAACAGCAGTAAAATGTAGATATTGAAAATATTTTCTTACCTAATGTATTTTGGTAGAACTGAATAAGTTTGCTGTGGAAAACAAAGGAGATGGTGTATGTTAGAGTGCCTTCTAGAATCAAAAACTTTAAATGGATATTAGTTTTCTGTTCTATATGGTTGCTAGTTATAATCTTTGCATGTCCCATATTTTCTCTCTTTATTTTTACCCAACTGTAAAACTTCTGAACTGATATTGTACAGATTTTATTAATATAATTACTTTTATTTCAAAGAAATGAAATTAGCACCCCCTCCCCTGCTTTTTGGGTTGCCAGTAGTTCACTGGTCCTTGTGCATCCTACTTTGAAGTGTCTCCATTTTAATTACGTGCTAAAGAACTTTCAAAGTTATTTCAGTATTGCTGTTGGTGTTCTTACCCTTGCTGAAGTCCAAAATATACATCACCATAAATACTAAATTGTCTAAATACTTTATAAAAGTATATTTTCTCTTTCCTTTCCTTTACAATGAAATGACATGTGAGTTGAGTGTTACTTTTAATTTTTTTCAAGTGAATTTGACTCATAATGGACTTAATTTATTTCAAAAGTGTTGACCTAATTTCTTCCCTTCCTTCTTAAAGTAATAAATTAAAAAAATAAAGTTGTTTTATTTAAAATTGATGCTTTCTAAGACTAGAAAAAAGTTCTAGGCCTTATAAAGTAATTTGGCTAAATTTCTGTAACTTTGTAGAAAAGGTGGCTTTTATCATTTTATTTAACTTGTTTACTAATTATTTGCTCAAGGAAGAAAATATTAAGAAGCATCTGTTCCATGTTTTATAGTGTCATATTTGTTAGAGTTATGACTACTTAAAAACTTGATGGTTTTCTTTTGTTTAAGGATTAACAATGTTCCTACAGAAGATGACTTAATATTACTGATATACAATGAGCAGGGACAGATTATTAGACAATTCTCTCTCTCTCTCCATCCCATCCCCCCTCCCTCTTCTGTTCTATCAGTCCAGCATCTCCATCCTGGACTAATAGACATTTCTGATGTAATCATCAATAAATTGATTTTTTTAAAGGTTTTATTTATCTATTAGAGAGACAGTGTGTGCACAAGGAGGGGGAGCAGCAGGTAGAGGAAGAAGGGGAAGCAGGCTCCCCCAGGAGCAGGGAGACCAATGCAGGGCTTGATCCCAGGATCCTGAGATCATGACCTGAGCTGAAAGCAAAAGCTTAACCAGCTGAACCACCCAGGCACCCCGATGAGTTGATATTTATCAATAAAAAATACCAAGCTTTTAATACTATTTTGATTATGTTACAAAGGAGACTTTGACAAATAAAATGTATTTAAAATTTTTTTTCTATTTGGAGAAATTTAAAGACCAAATTGTTTTATTTGCATGAGTATAGCCTCCATTCCTTTATTTTGTTTTTATACTTCCCATGAGATTGAAAAGTAATGTAGTTTTAACCTACATTAAGAGAGTAGCAGCAGGTGTGACAATTGAAATCTTTAACACATAGCAAAATATCAGGATTTATCAGACTGTTTTGAAAAAAAAATCTCTAAGTTTGTTTTTAGTCATCCTTACTTTTGAAAAATTTTCTAGAAGTCGATTTTTTTTTCAATTCCACAGTCCTAGAATAATTGAGCAATGGACTGTGAAGTTGTAACTACATTTCTTCATTTTCCAGTACACCAATACACACAAGTTAGACAAGGTTCTTAACATTTTCTTCTCCAATAAAATCTAAGTTGAACTACTGTGTGCAAAATGCTACTATTATAAGAGGTTGTGCTCTTTGGAAGGCAGGCAGGCATGAAACTAAATTTTTTTCATCTTTCATTTATTACTTACTAAGAAAAAAATGTCTAGAGAGGCAAAAAATTTCCCCCAATATTCAAATTCCTATGTATTCATCTACCAACAATTCATTTTCTAAACTGAGAACTGAAGATTTTAATTATATACAGTTTGTTGTAAATATATAACATTTAATTATATTTACACACATATGTATTTATCTACTTTGTCTTCTAATTAACATATTGTGGTTTAATCTTTAATGTAAGTTGCACAAAGGTTTCTATAGTAGCTTAATATGCAATACTTTTGTAAGCAATCAGTTACCAGAGGAATATAAAACAATGAATGTTGTCATTGATGCTTTTTCTGCATAAATACACTAGGAATATATAACTTGCCCGAAAGAGGTTTGGGCATCAGCTTCAGCTCCTGAGAGGTAACCAACCACTAAGCTCTTGGGATGTCCTACCTGATAAAAGAATCCTTGTTTACCTGGAGGATTTGGTCCATTCCAGATACTCTATACTAACGATGTATTTATGGTGGGCAGTATCAGCTCAACTTCTGAAGGGAATGGAGTGTAGGTTCAGCCACAAAAAGGAGTCAACCATGTCTATGTGACCCAGTTCCAATAAAACGCTGGACACCAAGACTCAAGTGAATCTCTCTGTCTGTCAATACTCTGTGTGTATTATTACACTGATAGGAAAACAGGTGCTGTCTGCACAGTGCCACTGGGAGAGGACAACTTGGAAGCTCCAAGTGCTTCAGCTTCAGCTCCAAGGCTGCCTTATGTGCATCTTTCCTTTCTGAAGTTAACTTATCCTTTTGTTGTAATCAATCATAACCATGAGTATAGTAGCTTTTCTGAGTTCTGTGAGTACTTCCAGTGGATAATTAATCCTGCCTATGGTCTTGGGAATTCCCAAACCTACATCTGGTATGAGAAATGAGAGTGGTTTGGGAGACCTTTAGAACTTCACAAGGCAATCAAAGTAGGCAAATAAAAAATGTTTAGACAATCAATTAGTCTCATTTACATTGAAATATTTATGTCATCCTTAATTTATTTTCTAAAACATTCAAAATTTTATTTAGATATATTTATTAAGGAACTACTCTGTGTTAGTTACTAAATACACAAAGCCTTCAAAATGATATAATCAATTGGAAATCATCCAAATTTCCATGAAACAGTGTCTGCATTGTGATGTCTGTAATTCAAGGTCATATCTATCTTGTCAACTGCTATATCTCTAACACCTAACACAATACTTGGCACTAAATCCTAGTATAGTGTTTTAGTTTGTTCAGGCTGCTATAGCAAAAATACCACAGAATGGGTAGCTTAAACAATCAAGATTTATTTCTCACAGGTTTAGAGGCTGGGAAATCCAGATTCAGCAGACTCAGCAGATTCAGCTTTTTTTTTTTTTTTTTAATATTTTTATTTATTTATTTGTCAGAGAGAGAGAGAGAGAGCACAAGCAGGCAGAGTGGCAGGCAGAGGCAGAGGGAGAAGCAGGCTTCCTGCAGAGAGCAGGGAGCGCGATACGGGACTCGATCCCAGGACCCCGGGACCATGACCTGAGCCGAAGGCAGCTGCTTAACCAACTGAGCCACCCAGGCGTCCCGCAGATTCAGCTTTTGATGAGAATCTGTTTCCTGGCTCATAGATGGCCATCTTCCCACTGCCTGTCTCTCACATAGCAGAAGGGCTAGAGAACTCTGGACGCTTTTTTTTTAGTACATTAATTCCATTCATGAGGGTCTCACCTTTATGACCTAATCACCTCCCGAAGGCTCCAGCTCCTAATACTATCACATTTGGGGTTAGGGTCTCAACATTTGATTTGGGGGGGACAGGAATATTCAGTCATCATACATAAATAAAGCCAGAACTGAATTATAATAAATTAATTTTTCAGACATACTAAGTTAGAGAATCTATGCTACATCCATCAAATTTGTCCAGATGACAGTTGTATGTATGAGTACTGAGATCAACGTGGAGCTAAAAGTTGCGAAACAAGTTTTGAGAGACTTGAACACCCACATGTAAAGGGGCAATGGATATGGATGAGGTTATCCTAGGAAAGTACACAGATGAAAAATAAGTAAAATGCTAGGAAAAGTCATTGTCCTCCATTGTTTGTTGCTCTGTTTCTTTGATATCTGAAAATCAAATTAAAAAAAGGCTGCTAGATCATAATATTTACTTTTATATAGTAAATAATTTCAGAGTAAGTCTCTAGTCCCATTTTTTATTCAGAAGTAAAATCACAACATATCTCTGAAGCCAGGAGATCACCTACTTGGGTTGGGGGAAGTGAGAAAATAAATGGGAAATATTCTTCATCAATCCGTTTCCCAAATCTCTGTATCCTATACCTGGATGAATTGTATTAAGGTCTTAGAAATATTTCACTGTAAGAATAAACAGTTAATAACCCAATTGACACTCTTAGTTCAGAGTGTTAATATTTAAGGCATTGAAGACTTTGATATTACAATCTAGGTCACAAGGCTGTTCTAACACCATTTAGTCAGTAATTCTACACATTTTATGTATAGAAATAAGTCTTGTAAATATGGACTGAGTATACCATTGTGTGTTTACATCAATGATTACTTCAGTCAGGCAGGTAAACTCAATACTTAGAAATTGTGTTGATTATAGTCAATAAAACAAATGAAACAAAGATGGAGAATGAAGCTGGTATGCAAATATACCAGGTTAGTATACTCTTAAAGAATCTATGATGAAATATTTGGAGAAAGTAATACTTATTGAAGTTACTGGGATAAAATTTACATGACATAAAATTGACCACTTCATATGGAACAATTCAGTGGGATTTAGCACATTTCCAGTATCTTAAAATGATCACCTCTATCTAGTTCCAAAATATATCTATCATTCCAAAGCAAAGCCCTCTAGCCATCAAGCAGTTTCTCTCCTTCCCTACTCACCCCAGCCTATAGAAACCATGAGTGTGTGTTTTATTTCTATGATTTATCTTTTTGGATGTTTCATATACATGGAATCATGCACTAGATGGCATTTTGTACCTGGCTTTTATAACTTAGGATAATGTTTTGGAGGTTCATCCACATTGTAGCTTGTATCAGTACCTCATTTCTTTTTAAAGATTTTTATTTCATTTCATTTCATTTCATTTTTTAATAGAGAGGGAGAGAGATAGGGATAGACAGAGAGAGAGGGAGAGGGAGAATCTTAAGCAGATTTCACACCCAGTGCATAGCCCAATGCGGGGCTTGGTGTCTCGACCATGAGATCATGACCTGAGCCTAAATCAAGAGTCCGTTGATTAACTAACTGAGCCACCCAGATGCCCCAGTACTTCATTTCTTTTTGAGGGTGAATAATATTTCATTGTAAGTATATGTTACATTTTGTCTTTCTATGCACCCATTGATAGATATTTGGACTGTTTCTACCTTTTGGCTATTTGAATAGTACTGCTATGAGCGTGCGTATTCATGTACTTGCTTGCGAATGTATTTTAAATTTTGGGGGGTATGTTAATTTAGTGGTGAAATTCTGGAAGTCATATGGTAATTCTGTTTGGCTGTTTGAAGAACCATCAAACTTTTTTCCACAGTGCCTGTGGTAACATCATTTTGTATTCCCATCAGCAATATACTTTTTTATTATAACCATCATAGTCAATATGATACAGTATCTTATGGTTTGAACTGCATTTCCCTAATGACTAATGATGTAGAACATTTCTCATGTGCTTGTTGGCTACTTGTATATCTTCTTTGGAGAAAGTGTTATTTTAGTTGTTTGCCTGTTTTTTTAACTAGTTTTTCTTTTTGCTTTGAAAGTGTGACAGTTATTTATACATTTTGGATAATGGATCATTACCAGAAATAATCATACATTTCAAATATATTACCTCACATGAAAAGTCAAACTATGTTCTAATAAACAAAAGATCTTAAATTAGGAAAGTTATTAAAATTTGGGCTTATATTTACGAAAAAGAAGTGGGTTGAGTTAGACTTATCAAATAGGTCTCATCCACCCTAAACATTCTATGAAGATGTCACTAAATAAGCATTTTATCCAAGAAACTTTTATTGTGTCCACGTTGATCACTCCAATATATTTTGTTTTTGTTTTTGTTCTTCTGTTGATTCAGCATTTTTAATTATTTTCCTTTTAATCTTTCTTTATTTTCTTGCCATGGCACAGGTAAAAGATCTTCTTATTTTCTTTGAGAACAAATGAGAAATGAGTAAATATATTTTCACGTTCATGGATATTGTAAGTCTCACCTAACAAAAAATTCTTCCAACACAACCACAATAAAGAAAGAAGAAAAAATATCTGTTCCTAGCTTTTTAAATAACTTTTGTTATTATAATAATATTAATAATAAAAACCAATGGTTTTCTATGACATTTAAATTAGAATTATATATATATATACATGTTGTCCCTAAAGGCAAGTTTGGGAAAATATCTAGCAAATAAAACTATATTATGCTATGAAAAATAAACAATAAAAATCATTTCAAAAGACGCCACTTTTGTGACTACTCAAACGATTGAAATATACCATAATTTATATAAAAATATAATTTCTATGTGTGTTGGTTTCTATTTCAAATGTAACTATTCTATAATTTCTGTTTCAAAGGCATGAAAGAAAGAGAAATATACACCTCATAGTCAGAATTGTGATGTGTTGTTTTGGTGTTATTCAGTTCAAGTGAAAGCTGGAAAACTGGACTCATTCCAGGACTTGCAGTTCAGAGGCATCTTTTTTAGTTTAAAAAAAATTTATTATTATTTTTTAATTTAAAGAATAGCAGACTGCCTTGTACAATGAGTGCCTCATTCGGATGTGTCTGGAGTCTTGGAAGTTTGACTACCCTACATTCTCCTACAAATGGGCCTTAAGAGCTTGTTTGAAGGTTCTAGGAAGGGAGCAAAGTTACTTGTCTACCCTTGACCAAAGAATGGTCCTCCTCTATCACAGAAGGTTGTCCCCTTTATCTGAGCATGCAGCTTTGGGAAGGATGCACGTAGAGCTGTGAGGGAGGAAGGGACACCAGTCTGACCAGCCAGATCAGCCAGCCCAACCCTGGCAATCATGGGGTGACAGATGTTGTAGCCAGATCGCCCTTACATCCTTTTTTTTCGAAGTTTTATTACCTTGATTTCTAATGAAATAGCAACAATAGTAATCTTGAATGCTATTAAAAGGAATAATTAAATTGTAATAAGGAATTTATAATGATGATGCTTCCATAGTTTTTCATGAAGTTGAATACTAAAATATTATACTTTTTAAATTTGGGCACCAATCAAAATTCTTATCTACATAAGTCATCTCTATTGAAATTTATCGTATTTACCATTATTCTATGAACCAACAGGGTGTTAATATTTAGAAGTAAACATCTTTCAATTCTCGTTATTATGAAATGATATTCCAAAATGCAGATATTTTCAAATCTGTGTACCATTAAATTTTCTAATTATTAATCCTCCCCAAAGCTATTTTTATTATACTGTTTTACTGATATACAAAGAAAGGTGTGAGATTAATTCTAGCACTGGTTCTATTTTCAGTTAGTAATTTGCACTAATTAGATACGACATGATTTATTTCTGCGCTTGTACTTAAACCTGTTTCTTCTCTTTTCACTCTTTATCTGCAATCTAGCAGAAAAAGTTAACATATTTTATCTACCCCTTTTGTTTAAATTTTTTTCAATTAAGAGATAGGATATAAATTCACCGTAACTAGCACCTCTATATTTCTAGGAAGAATTTCTGCAATTAGTTCTAAAAGATAAAGATAAAACTCACTTCCAAATGAAATGTGTTACCCTTTTCAGACAGCTTCCTTATTAATCAACATCCAGACTTTCTATCTTAAGGTTCTGTTTTATCCTCAAGACCTGTGTCATTGAATTATTAAAGAATGCAAAATTTTCTATATGAATTGGTCTGAAAGGCTTATTACTGGTATTAGAGACTTAACTACCCCTCAACCTTCCTTCCTTCCACCTGACTTATGTAATAAGCATTGGCCAATTTACTTTTTCTCAATATTATCCTTGTGTTGGTTATCTTGCTATGCTTCAGAAGTCCTTATTTTACTCACCTAATGATAAGATAAGCACAGTTATCATAACAAAAATAAATTATTAGTTGTTTCTATACATATACAAGGAAAAAGAAGCTTCCTTATTTAATTGGTTCATTGTGATGGGATGATTTTTTGGGAAGTCATATAGCCTAGTTCTCCACCAAGCTCAGTGGAAACATTCATCTGGAGACTAAGTATTTGCACAGCACAATCTAATCTTTGCATCTTTATTTGAATCTCTCATCCAGACAAGGGCACTCAGGAGAGCTACCCTACAGATTCAGCTTCGCAACCAGATCCCCCTACCTATATAAAAACGTAGCCAATTTTGTAATGGCTCAACTGCACTCCTCCTCTGTATTAATAATTTTTTAAAAAGCTTCCTTAAAAAAGTGCTTCTATAATTAAGAAAACAGGCTACAGTGGCCCACTTTCAACTTCTTCAGTTCATCCACTCTTTCATACATAATAAATTTTCTGTAATTAAGTACTATCTCAAAGTTCTCGTGAGAATAAATTTTAAAGATTTCCTCTGTCTTTAGCAGGATGGGATTTTCTTCCAGTTCTTTTTCCACTTCCTTCCTTAGGAGGGATATTTTAGTGTTCTATCTCCCGTAGTCCTGGTCAATACCAAGTTTGGAAGAACAAAGCAAAATGTCACAGGTTCTGTAATCATGATGATAGATGTTATGCTATGAAGGATGGCCGCTGTCAGAATTAGCAAGAAGAGTGTGTTACTCCTGTAGACTTTACTCTGATGTTGCATAACAAAGCCTCTCTTTTATCCCATCTTCCTTTTCTTCCTCCTAAAGACTACAGGATCTATAAACAGGAAAATCTATATCTTCACTTCACCCCCTGAACCCTATGACCAGATCCATGTAGCAGTGGATGTAAACGACTGCCTAAAAGCTAGAAGGAGAGGCTAAGGAAGATGAGCCAGAATTATGAGTGGAACAAAAAGATAAACAGTGGTGATGAGGGTGAATATAAAGGGAGGGGTTAGAGATGGAAGAAGTTTAGGAGACTTGTATTTTTATCATCTCAGTGGTTTTATAAAGCAGGTGCATTTATGATTTCTCAAGGAACAATCCAACTCAAACTCATGTATTAATTTAAAATCTGCAGCACTTTAGTTGTGCTATCATGAAAGCCTGAGTGATGATCCCTCTTTTAAGTCATCTCATTAAATGAGTATTTTTAAACTTGCAACTTTGTTTAGTGCAATCATTGTGGAAATCGCGCTAGGTAAGATTTTACTACAGGTCCTATAATTCTGAGTGTTTTATCTTATTTACCAATGGAAACATTAAGTGTCCTTGGTGCCTGGAAAAGGTTTGCCACTTTTTGGAGCCCTTGGTTTGAAATGCACGTTCATCAATGACTGATAAGTGACCAACACCAGAGACCTCTCTCCCTGTGCCAGTATCCACCAGGTTCCCCTTGCCTTCAAATGCTGGAAAATGTTGCCTTAGACCCAGACCTAGAGCTGCCACCCTGCCCCAGCCTGAAGGGCCTGATATTACTACGCACCAGGGTTCTGATTCCTTGACTTATTTGTGGGGCTGGAGAGTGAAGGCACAATACCCCTTCCTTACCCTGTTCACCCCTATCCCTCACTTAATACCTAATGTGCATTTTTCTTTTCTTTTCTTTTCTTTTTTTCTCTGACGTTGGGGGAACAAAGGGTGAAGCCCTTTGCCCTGCTGTGCGTGGTTCAGGTGGTGGGTGGAGTGTGGGGTTTCCAAGAAAGGAAAATGAAACAGTTGGAGTTCTTAACTAATGATATGTGGCTTCACGTGTGTGGGGAGAAGTTTGGATCTCCACGGAGGACAGGAGAATATGCTAGGGTGCGTGCTCAGCGAGCATCAGGGGCAGGTTCAGAGAACTGTGGAATCTGGCAGGAGGCACCGCTCGCTCAGTTTCTCCGCAACCCACCCGCTCCCAGAGGAAGCCGATCTCGCGGGATCTCGGGAGTTCCACGAGTTCCACGGGCCGGGGCAGGGGAATTCTGGGAGAAGAAGCTCCCGGGTGCTCCGCGTCCTGGAGGCCGCTTCTTTCCGACTTCCCCACAAAAAGTCTGGCTTGTTCCACTTAAGAATCAAACCCCGGTTCTTGTGGAGGCCTTGCTAGTCTCCTCCCCGACTCAGAGTCACAATTCAGCTGTTCCTCTTCCCAGGGGCACGGCCAGGTAAGGTCCAGGGAAGGGGCTCTGGTGAAGAGACAGTGCACGGGTGGACGAGAAAGAAAAGCTGTTTTAACCCCGGCAATTAGCATATCGATATTTTTGGACTGAATGGATTAATGAATGCGGCATCACTAACTCCTATATTGAGAATTTTGGATTGATTCATAATTCGGACAACGCATTTCAGGTTTATCAAAGAAGTAGACGGTTCTTGGGAGTAATACGGGATTTTAGCTCAACAGTTTCTGAGGAATAGTGAGGGAACTAATAATCTATTTTAAGACATAAATTTATTTATGTTGTTATGACTTTCATTTTGTTTTTGCAAAAATGATTGCTATCGTTCTAGTGTTAGCCTTCATTTTGCTAGATATGAAAAAAACGTTTTATCAAAAACGTTTTATCAAAAAAACGCTAACTTCTGCTCAATATTCCATTTCAAGTGTATGTTTATTATATCAAAAAATAGTTAATTGAAATAAGAGCCCTACGAAAACGGAAAATTTTAATATAGGGTCTTTTAAAATTTTATATTTCTCAAACAGATTTGCATCATGATGAGAACCTGCCATGTATCCTGTTTACAAGTAGCTTGAGGAGAGACTGCTACTCATTCATGGTGAGTAGCAGTTTATCTAAGTTTAATACACATGAATCCAAACATTAAGCATAGTTTTTAAGCATAAAACACAGTAATACATAGCTGGTATTATATTGATCTTATTTTTTCTATTTATACATGATTATTTAGTGCATCATTTTCTTTCTCCAACCAAGTTATTATAAAGTGCCAGCTAATTAAAGGATATAACATTTGACGAAGTGATCAAGTAAGGTTTACGAAGAATATGAAGATCAAGCTAGTCTTTGAAGAGGAGGTTTAATTAGGTAAATTATTTAGAATTGCAGGCAGAGGACAACAGTGTATGCTACTGTGCCGTTTTGTTTGAAAATCAGTTAAGATTTTTTCTGTTTTTACTTCATTCATTCATTTGCACATCCATCATTCAACAAGCATTCAGAGAGTGCATACTATGTTCTAGGCACCACGCTAAGCCTTTGGGGTACAAAATAAAATAATGCAGGGTTCTCTACAGTTGTCTCCTAACAATTCCATTGTGGTCATAACATATGTGTAACAGATTTAATATACACCTGCATTATGCATTAAATCCTCACAATCTATAGGAGCTCATCCATAAAGCAGGCTGTTGTTGAGCAGATGCTGTAAACAAATGATGTAAAGCTCAGTGAGGAAGCACTGACAATTCTTGTGACTTACTGAGCCATTTAAAATGAGCAATGAGCCAAAGTAGGAGTCCTACAGAGAAAGAATCAATAATGAATACATTATCATGTGTATTTCCCTAAGACAAGGGTAATAATCATGTGGCATTCACTTCTGTTACTAAATAATTTTAAGGAGCCTTCCCTCCCTTCCCCATGGACTCTAGCATACCTGTTTCTGGTACAAAATAGAGAAATCTTAGCTGCTCTTAACACCATAACTTTGTTAGACTTTAGCTGCCAAGACATTTTTCAGAATCCATTGGCTCATTTAAACCTTCAGAGGGAAAATGGCAATTGAGCATGAGTTTTACATTTAAGTAATATAGCGCTGACTAAAAGCACTGTGGTGTTCCACAATTTCATCAACTGTGCTAGAGCCTGAAAACTTAAAAGGATAAATAAGTACATTTCTTGTCTTCTCCCCCACCTTACTTTTCAGCCCCATTTCAAACACTAACTTTATTTTTGTGGGTTTGTTTATTTTGTTATATTATTAAAAGAGTTATTTTCATATACTTTTAAGTTACATCATTAAAAAACACAGTAAGATGCATCTTTATCCTGCTGTCTACCTAGGTTTCTTATTCCTCACTGTTGTCTTTCTCTAGTATTTTTTTAGTAAATTATTACTTGGTAGGAAAGTTACATATATTCAGTAAATGGTGGTGCATAAAATTCAACTACATTCACCAAGGGAAAAAAGTTAAAGGAGAAAGAAAACAGTAGTGCAGGTTATTCTGGCCTTTTACTCCCTGGATAGAAATGAAAAATATAACTCTGCTATTCCCTCAACCAGGTAAGTTTCCTCCTACTTTATATAGATCAAGAATCTAATCCAGGCAGGAGTACATATATATGAATGTATTTTAGACTAACAGAATGTTTATAATTGCTAAAGTTGAATTATTGTATTATCTTTGCATTATTGTGTATGCTTGAAATTTTCCATAATACAAATTAAAACTTAAAATAGAAATACATGGACATTCCATGGTCCTCCAAAGAACAAATGATTATTGTAAAAAAAATCTGGGGAAAAACAAAATTTTCATCCTATAGGCTCTGTAAAACAAGTCATCCATATCATTTAGTTGCTTCTTAGAAAAAATTCAATTGTTCCATTGAAGGAAATAATGGTTGGATCGGTTAGGTTCATTTGTCACTTTGGCTAGATTGTAGTCTCCAGTCATCTTCAAACTCTATAATCTAGGTGTTGCTGTAGAGGTATTTTGTAAATGTGATTAATATCTATAATCAGTTAGCTTAATAGCAGAGATTGAAATAGATAATCTGGAGGGAGGGTGGAGAATTGGTTTAGTCAATTGAAAGGCCTTAAGAACAGATCTAAGACTTCGTTGAAAAAGAAAATCTGCCTGTGTGTTCCTTTAAACTCATGTCACAGAATTCCAGCTGTACTTTTTGATGGCCTGCTATATGGATTTTGATTTCCTGTGTGCATCACTTAATATTATGTAAGCCAATTCCATAATTTGTAGGATTGCAGAGGTGAGAAACCATTATAAAGCTTTAGAGAGATTTTTAAAAATTCTTACATTTTGTTCCTAGATTCACACAGCCTAGGCTGCTTTTTAGGTGGAGTTAGGCCAAAAGGTTTGCATATGGGCCAAAATAAAACTTTTTAAATCATTCAAAGTATACATGGCTTTGTATATACAAACAACTTCCATAGTTTAAGTGTATGGTAAAATTTGAGAATCATGAGGTAGAAAAGGAGAATTTTAAAAAAGTCTATCAACAGAGGTCTGAATTTTCAACTCATTTTACCTTAAGACACCTTTATGAAATTCCCAATAGTGAGTAGGTGATATACAGACAATTATAACTTGCACACAGGGTTCAAACCATTCTTTTTTAGTATTGTCTCTGTTACCTTTATATTAATAGAGTTTGATTTTATGAGGAGTAAGCATAGATGTATCTTATTGGAGCAGGAGGAGAGATAATTTTTAATATTAGCAACAGAAGATAGAAAATATTTAGGACTTGATCTCACAGTATCTCCTGGTTTAGCTGATGATAAGAAATGAAATAGGACCTCATTTTACTTTGGCACTTTGATTCCTGAAGATGGAACTCATCACAGTGCACTCTTCACTGTCCAGCTTTAAAGAGAAACTTGACACGTCCATCTAGCTCTCTCTTCTGCTTTGATAGGCATTACAGTAAAATTTAAAAGAATAAACTGCCCCCCTTATCACATACGGCAGTGCGCATCTCTGAAAACTTAAAAAACAACACATTCTCTTCTTTTGACTTGGCACCTGGTTATAGTAAACTCAAGAAGTAAATGTCATTATTTCTTCTTCGCCATCGATTTTACTCAATCTAGGCAATTTTCCATCCCTCTCTCTTAGGACTGACTTCTCAGCTTGCCTCCAGATTCTGGACAAGATGAGGATAAGTCACATTATCTTTTACACCTCATTAGCTTTAACAAATATGTAGCTGGCACTTACACAAACAATATCTTACCTGCTGTTTTGTTCCTCACTATATTGCTTTCCTGCTGTTTTTACAGGTGGCATTTAGGCATGCAGTTCTGAGAGATATCATCTCACAGACTTGTAGACGCAAATCTGGGGAAAAGTTAATTCAGAAAAAAATGACAGTTAAAATATCAAAAGTTCATATCGCACAAAATGGAAATAAGTATATATTTAAGACTGCCAAACAATTGCCAAAATCATTGGAAGGAAATCATTATTGTTTTCTTTTTACTCATATTATCGTTTTAGTCTTAAGCCTTTTAACGTGAAAGTAGACATATTTTTTAATGCAACGAAGTTCTTTTTTTTTTTTTTTTCCTTTATAAGGGTAAAGTATGCTGTCATCAGTAGTAAAATAGACAACACTTTCTCCACCTTCACAGGTCATTTTGATATAGTTGTTTGGACTTTTGCCACTGCTTAGTGTTAACCTGCAATGGTTATCAGTAGCTGAAAACAAATTCTAAGGTGTCGCCTTTAGGGTTACAGTGAAAGTGTGAAACCAGGCATTTAATTAAAAAAAAAAAAAGAGGAAGCCAGATGCAAAAGTTAAATGTAGATGAACCCTTTCTAAAAGAAACAAGTAATAAAATAAATTAAATATACCTTTTTCTCTTTCCTTTGATTAACTCAACCATTCATTAATAAAAATAACTCATTAAGTAAATAATTATTCCTACCATGTGCCAGGCTCTGGGGTTACAGTATCTTATAAGTCAAATAGGGCCCATTTCATGTGAAACTTACTCCCTGAAACAATGGGTTGAAACTGTGAAACTGGGATTTGTGAAGTTAGGTCAAGGCTCCAGTGTTAAGAGAAAGAAGTAGTAAAAACAAGCTATGCCATTAGGTACCACAGCTTTCATTGTCCTGGTCTTTATAGTAAGACAGCCATCATTTTCATAGTTTGCTGCAGGTTTGGGTTTAGGTCTCACTGTGGCAGCAGTCTGACACAGAAATAGTCAAGAGTTTGGAGAGAGTTCTGAAAATAGAGTCCAAATGAAGTTCTCCAATGAACTTCCCTTTTCACTATGCCCTGTGTCCCCCACCTTTTTTTTTTCTTTTTAATTTCTCTCCTAAACCCATTCCTCTTGATTCTCTGGCATTAGCACTTTAGTGGAATTTTCTGGGGAAATATTGGATGGTCAGCTGCATCTTACCCCTGACAGAGGTTCTCTGGACAGATATTATGGAACCCAATTTAATACAGTCAACCCAATTTAATACAGTCAATACAGTGTGCAAAACCCTTTTGTATCGCTGCTCCTATGAGAAATTTAGATTATATCCCTTGTGTTCTGCATGATCTCTCAGCTTTTTTTTTTTTTTTGTAAAACACACCAAATATGATACTACTTACTTGCCCCCATCAAGGAAAAATACATATTTTTCCTTTATTTTAAATTATTCTCTGACAGTGAAATAAGAAACAGAAAAAAGGGATGAGTAAAAAAAATGCCACCAAGAATTGTTAAATTGACCTAAAAAAAAATTAACATGATGGAACATGAGAACAATTGGAGTCAATGGCTGTATTAAAAATTCCAGGTACTTTATTCCAATTGTTTCTAGGCAAGTTAAATTCTAATTTGAAATAGCAAACAAAACAGAAAAAACAAAACAAATAAAAACAGTGCTGTCACTGCTAGTTAATAGATAACATTCTATTTCATTGAAAATTATTTTATATGTTAGCTAGAAATGAACCCTTTTGTGTTTGAGTGTGTAAAAACAAAAACCCCCAAAATTTCATGGCTGCCCTTATTCTACTTAAGATTTGGCAGTCTTTGGTAAGTGTCAAATTCACCTCCACCCCAACCTCATTATCTCCAAAAAATGAAGCACATGTTCTCTTCCTTTCTAGAAGGAAGGAACGTTACATTTTCACTGTCTGTGAGTTACTTTTTTCAGAGAGCAATAAATTATTGATTGTGTGAGATTTCATAAATAAAACCAAATATAAGCAGGTGATTAATCATTCATTTCTGGTTCACCTTGAGAGAACAGTACAATGATAACAAAAACAAAACACTGACTGTGTTTCCTGTTCATTATGTGCAAGTTTAGTGGATGCATGCTCTATACAGTTTATAAGGATTCTTGGACTGTTTGTGGAGATGTTTGGTGTGGAAAATCACCCAGACAGGGAACATTACATCTTGAGAGTACCTACTGTGTATCAGAAGTTTTATATGCTTAAATGTGTTACTGTGCCAAACGCTTTTTCCTTTTTTTAAAAAAAAAAAAAAAAGATTTTATTTATTTGACAGAGAAAACACAGCGAGAGCGGGAACACAAAAAGAGGGAAAGGGAGAGGGAGAAGCAGGTTTCCCATTGAGCAGGGAGCGTGTGCTGTGGGGCTCGATCCCATGCCCCTAGGATCATGATCTGAGCCAAAGGCAGACACTTAACAACTGAGCCACCCAGGTGCCCCCTCCTTTTTTTTTTTTTTAAATAAGGTTTATAGGTGTGGTTCTGATCTGACTGTATTACTTACTTGCCATGCAACCTTATGCAAGTTTTTGACCACCATGGCCATTTCCTTATCTCCCAAATGGTGATAATACAGAAAATTATTTTATAAGATAATTGTGAGAACATACAATACATATACTATATCACTCAGGGTTCAACCAGAGAAGCACAACCAGCAGGAGCTATAAACATACATGTATATTAATGCATTTGTTACAGGAAATTGGTCTTACTGTTGCCTCCACATCTAATGCCAGGGTTCAGAGTCCATAGGGCAGGCAGTCAGTAAAGGAAGATGGTTGTAGAATGGGGACAATCAAGGTCAGGCTGGAACCCACAAGCATGAGCTGGAGCCCCAGTGGGACCCAGGTTTGGTCTTATTGCTCCTGACCTTGGTGACAACAGTATCCTGCATATGTTAGGGCTCTTTGTCCTAGAGGTAAGCACATACACCTTGTCCAGAAGTGAGAGGAACTGATGGTCGATCCTGAGAAGGGAACCTATTGGATGCCCAGCTTCCCCTTCATACTAGTGAGGTGAATCAGCTGATCAGCAACAATGTGTACCTGTGCTACAAAATGGTGGTGGCTGCTTCCCTTTTGCTTTCCAAATCTCCAAGAACTCTCCTTGTGGCCTTTCCTAACCAGAAATTTGTAAGAAAGGTAGTTCTAGGAAATATAATGCAGTTCATCTTAGCCAAGTTGACACATTGTAACAGCATATCACACAGACTTGTGCACAGATATAACATATACTCATGTATTTGGATTTTCTTTGACTAATCCATAGTGCCTATTGTATTTTTTTTCATTTGCTTATTTTCACCAAGACATTTAGTAAGAATAAGCACAGATTTTATAAGTAAATGTTGATAAAGAAGAGAGCTTTATCAAAACAACAAGGTAGTCAGACCTAAAACAAGTATCAATTGATATAAAGCAATATTTATAATGGACTAATTATTTAAAATGAACTTAAGAATTACCAAAAATTAATTAAAATTAGAAATTTCTAATCCTTATAAATCTGAGGCAGCTTCTGCCTATCTAACAATTAAGATAAAATATACTCAAAAGGGGCATGTGGGTGATTTAGCTGGTTATATGTCTGACTCTTGATTTTGGCTCAGATCATGCTTTGGGCTCTGTGCTCAGTGGGGAGTCTACTTCTCTTCTGCCTCTCCCTCTCTCCCCTTCCTGCTTTCTCTCTCTCTCTCTCTTCTTCTCAAAAATAAATAAATATATACCCAAGAAATACCACTTTGAACTCTTCCAAAGAAAGTTCAGAAATGTAACGATAACTTTTCTGATTATTATTTTCTCAATCTTCTTTCAAGAGGATAGATTATAGAGTTTCATTTTGCACATGGATTCTGTATAGAGCTGCTTTACTCTTGCTGAGGAGAAGATTCCTTTGCAGTAGGGGACAGAATTAACTTGTCATTAACTGCTCAATTAAATTTATCTTCAGTTGAACAAATACAAATTCAGGTACTCTGACAATGTGTCAAACCATTTAACCTTTCATGATTGTTAGTTTTATTCTTCAATGAACAGTATTAACTTTTGTTCTTTAACAGTAATATAGTGACTATTTAGTCAGAGTCTTCTAATTTCTTCTTGTAATATCTGCTACATTTTGGTGCATTCAGTCTTGGGATCTTACAGATTTGAGGAAATTTAGCAGTCACAAGCCCGGAATGCTTAAAGCAGAATCTCAATATGGTCTATATAATATCAACTGAGATATTTTTTAAAATAAAGCATTCAGATCCTATAGAATGAGATAAGATTTATTATAAGGTCTGTTATGAAGTCCAGGATCTGAATTTTTAACAAACCAGAGGTCATTCTTGTGTGGGTTTTTTTTAACGTTACACTTTGAGAACATTATTTTAGGAAGTAGTATGATGGCAAGTTATTGCTGTGAGAGTGATTATATAGAGATGTGATAGATGTAAGAGGAGAAGAGAATTCAGTGTGAGGAATGTTTCTCTATCACAGATTTTTGCCTAAGAACATTTGACATCTGCTTGTTTAGTGCATTTTGAGTTCCAGAATCAACTGGTAGTAGATCATGGTTGATTTCTGGGAGTTTATCAAGAATAATAGCCCAGACAATACTTGTTCCTGAACAGTATTTGCTCCTAGCAATTTGTAGAAAATATATTCTCACAAAGACCAGAACTGTTGAACTATTGTGTGAGAAATGAGTAATCATCATATTTAGATGGGGTCAAAACTGGAAGTTACTCAAGGGCTTCAGTTGTGTTTACTTCTTTTTTTTTTTTTTTTAAAGATTTTATTTATTTATTAGAGAGAGAGAGACTGAGAATGAGAGGGGAGAAGAAGGTCAGAGGGAGAAGCAGACCTCCTGCAGAGCCGGGAGTCCGATATGGGACTCGATCCCGGGACGCCAGGATCATGACCTGAGCCGAAGGCAGTCGCTTAACCAACTGAGCTACCCAGGCGCCCTCAGTTGTGTTTACTTCTTGAATGTAGCATCTTACAACAGAATAATCTTTGTATGCATATCCAAACTTTTCCTTAAGGCCTATTGTTTTTTTCACCGCGAAGTTTAGATATATCCACCATCTCTCATATTTAATTATTAATCGCTGTTACAATTTCAGAAGAAGTATGGTATGAAAATATAAAGCAAAACCATTTGGAAATACAAACTCCATTTTTTAGTGATTGTAGGAGAAAAGAAAACCAAAACAAAAAGAGCATGCAAGCAAATATCCATCAAACTGTAACATTGATTTAAAAACTCACTAGATATGTTGTTTAAAGAGCTGATTTTTATGCAGCATGAGTCAAAGAATAGAAATGACAGTTTCTACTGAATAAGAACCAATATCAGATGAGAAGTTTCATTCTAAAATAATTTCAGTTATGCCCTTATGAAAGTTTGTCTGCTCAACTAGCCACACACTTAAATGGTAAAATAAGGATTAAGAGGTCATACTGTCCACGATTTGAGGCGCATTTTTTAAAAAGTTTAACTTAGCTGATTTTTACTGTCTCAATGCCCTTTTATTATTCAATTTTTTATATATCTAATATTTTCAAAAGCTCATTATTCTAGGCAGTTGCTAATTGCTTTATCTGCATTACTGAATTTAATCTTCACAGCGCCTCAGAAACTTATGTAAAGAAATAGTTTTATACATAGCCAAGGTATAAATAAGAGATGAGAAAATTGCAATACAATTGTTAAATAATATACAAGCTTTCAAAGTTTTAAAAATTTTTATTTCATCCTGATTCCTAAAGTAAAGCTTTGGATAGTCACTTAGTCATGGTAATGAATATCTTTGCTCTTTTTCTTTAATTCTTTTTTGTTTTCCTTCCATCTCTAGTGCACAAAGTTGAATTAATCCTATTCCTGAAATCATGGCTTATTGTCCACATTGGTCTGAGCAAAGTCCATGTTCCTGTTTAGTTTACCTATACCTTTTTGTCTCTGTGCCCTATTTCTATTTTCCTTCTGTTTCTTTAGGCAGTTTTTCTTATACATTTATTATCTTTTAGTTTGCAAGCATTCTTATAAATCAAGTCTTGTGTTCTATTCAAAGGCATTTATTCTGCCAAATGATATCACATATCTCCTTTGTTTTCATTTTTTTCCCACTTGGTGTTATGTTAAAAGAATTCTCTTCACCTATATTGTTATACATAAATCTAATTCCATTTCTTCTAACTGTCTACAATACTCTGTATTATTTATCTGCGGTATATTGCCTTTGTGTTCTTACATTGATAACACTGAGCTTTTATATGTCCTCAATACTACAAATAATTCTTCATTAAATATTGCTGAATATATTTGCCTTTTGGGGCATTTACTCAAAAGTCAAAACTCCAGGTTACAGTCTATCTTACAAAATAGTATTAGATGGCTCTCCAGATGGCCAGTTTATCCCTCCCACCTGTAATCCATGCTAGTTTAAATATTCCCACTTTTTCCTAATTTTTTCATCTTTTAAATTTTTACCAGTATGAGAAATGTAAAGTGAGTTCTCATTTTTATTTTGGTTTATGTTTTTATGATTATTAAAATTGTAAGCACTCCTTCATATTCTCATAAGACTTTCAGATGTCCTCCTCCATATCTTGATCATATCTTTCATCTGATATTTAATTGCTTGCTATTTTATTCATGCTGATTTAAAGTGTTCCATGTATAGTTTAGATATAAATCCTTTGTTGATTTTATATTTGACAAATTGTTCTCACCCATGCTCAATAAGCTTTATTCAGAAGTTTAGGATTTTCTATTTGTAACCAAAATCCTAAAATGTTACTATATATTTGACTTTTTCCTTCTCTTACCTAAGAGGGATCTGTAAACCATTTAGTCTTAGGTCTTTAGATTTATCTGACTCGAGGAAATTTAATTCCATTATTATTACATTCTTTCCTCCTTTCTATTTTTTTGTTCTTTTTTTATTTTTTAAAAATTTTATCAAATTTTTAATTTTAATCCTCCTTTCTGTTTTTTTGTTGTTTTTCTCTTTAAGAGATCTATATTATTTGAATATTTATGCTTCTGTTATTTTATTTGTTATTTTTTCTTTTGTGTTTTTTATCTCTTTATCCCAACATTTTCTGTGACATTTACCCCATATAATCATTTTACTCGTAAATTCATTTTTCAGCTATTTCTTTTCCATAATTTTTTTCTTCTATTGTGTTCTTCATTTCATTAGGATTTAATGTGTTAATATCTTCCTCTTCCTGATTAAATATACTTATTTTAAATTATTTGTTCACTGCTTCAAATAATTCTTCAGGTGGTATGTTTGTCCACCCTTCTGTTTTTCTTTTGAAGTACTTCTGTTCTTCAGTTATGTTGTATTTTGTCCTATGAACCTCTATTATCCTCAAGATAGTAGCTTTTCTTTTTTATAATGTTTATCAGGGAAAGGACTAATGATCCACCCTGTTCATTTTGTACAAAAATGTGTAATGTAAATCTGTGTTATTTTTTTTTTAATTTTTTTATTAACATATAATGTATTATTTACCCCAGGGTACAGGTCTCTGAATCATCAGGCTTACACATTTCACAGCATTTGCCATAGCACATACCCTCCCCAATGTCCACATCCCTATCCCCCCCCCCC
>CM052809.1:57324276-57345870 GCA_028533885.1 Nasua narica | reverse complement strand
CTATGCAGCCATCAAGAGAAACAAAATCTTGCCATTTGCAATGACGTGGATGGAACTAGAGGGTATTATGCTAAGCGAAATAAGTCAGTCAGAGAAAGACAATTATCACATGATCGCTCTGATATGAAGAATTTGAGAGGCAGGGCAGGGGGTTATGGGGGGGTGGGGAAGAGAAATGAAACAAGATGGGATGCCGAGGGAGACAAACCATAAGAGACTCCTAAACTCACGAAACAAACTGAGGGTGGCTGGGAGGTGGGGGGGGGATAGGGATGTGGACATTGGGGAGGGTATGTGCTATGGCAAATGCTGTGAAAGGTGTAAGCCTGATGATTCACAGACATGTACCCTGGGGTAAATAATACATTATATGTTAATAAAAAAATAATAAAAAAAACCCCACTTAACGTATGCCTAATTGTTTCTATAAAAATGACCGGTTTGCGGTGGGTATCTCTAAAAATTAATTCAGATAGTAATTAACTGAAATGTTTTCAATGGATTAATAATTCTTTAATCAACAGATAATCATGGCTTTATGTCTCCAGCATTACACAAAATCTCTGAGGCTTGGCCTCTATGAATAGAGTCAAGAGTTCTATTGACTAAGCAGGTATGGACAAGAATGGGAAAGAAAAAAAAAGTGAACCTAAAAAAAATAGTTTGATTTGCACAAAAAGTAGTTCTTTACTAATTAACTAATTAATTAGGATCACAGACTTCTCTGAAAAGTTTCCAGACACCTAAAATATCCATACATCTCACAGAGTCATCTGTGATTATTGCATTCTAGGTTCACTGCTCATATTATGATCTTCCCAATTTCCTGTTCATATTGTGTGCTGACAACCTAATCCTGCATTCCCAGGGCTTATGGCTCTTCCCTTGAGCCATACAGTAGAAATAAAAAGGGATGGTGTCATGATACAGATTTAGAAGAACATTGTACTGAAACCCAAAACAAAAAAAAGTCAAATACTGACCTTGATATTGACTAATAATGATCTCGGTTGAAATATTTAACATCTGAGTTATTTTTTCCAAAACAGAGGTAATGAAACTTTCCTCAAAATATTTTAAAGATTACATGAATCAGTGAGTGTGAAAGTCCCTAGGTCAAAAATAATGAAGAACATAGTAATTCGTCTTCACTGAAATTTACATTATTTTAGAGTTTTATTCTCCAGCTAAAATTCTGAAAAGGTATTTATCACTGTTCCAGATAACTCAATTATGTGAGCATTTAACAACCTATTAAAATAAGTTCTGCCACTAACATGTATCACTTTCTGAGAAGTAGAGAAAATGTTTGAAGCTTTTAGAGCACAAGGGTAGCAGTAATTTATCTGTTCTTTGGCCGTTAGAGTTTCACTTTCGTATAGAAATTCATGTAACTCTAACAACAAAAGAGTTAATGGTTCCCTCTAAATCGGTATGATAGATTACTTAAAATCTGGAAAACATGGGTCTTTCTATTTGCTTTTCCATTGTTCTTAATAACTAAAAATTTATCAACATAAATGAAAAGAGGGCCTTCTTGAAATATATGTATGTATATATATTTATAAATCCCAAAAAGGTCCTACTTTAATTATATCTCATAATACTTTAATTATGTATTAATTATATACATATAATATGTATGTATCTACATAAAATAATATGTGCATACACATGAAAATAAATAGAGATACTATTTTAACATATGCTCTACCAAAAAAAAAAGACATTTTAGGAAGTATGTCATGTTATGATTAATGCTGTTTTAACCCATATTCTTATGCATATAAATCTTTGAATAAAAAATATATTCATGAATTATCTCTCATGTCCAGTGTAATTGTTTAATACGTTGTCAATATGCTGAACATGTTATGATCAAGTTTTTCTAGTTTAGATGATGTTAATTTATCTAAAATTAGTTTTTATATTGAGAGAAAAAAGTTAAGTACTAGGCTTACATATTTGGCAACATTCAATAAGACACTGTGATTGACACTTAGCAAAAACACTCATTTAGATCAAAGTAATACTATAAAATATTTCTTAGGGCAAAATATCATTTTACTTGATAGAAACAAGTACCCATAATTAAAAGTAGCAATTACTTCCCTTAAACATATTTGCTATAGCCTAGGCATGACTCCAGTGTTCTAATCGTGTGACTACAATCCCTACCTAAATTTCACACATACAGGTATCATTTGGAATACTCCCTCTTGTGGCACTGAATACTTTAATATAGCATTAAAATAAACAAGCAAATATACATTTAATTGATATGGTAGGTACATGGAAATTACAACAAAGAAGAGAACTCTTAAAAGAAAGCTTACCTCCCCCCCGCCCCCGACACACACACAAAATAGGAGAACCTGGGTGGCTCAGTAAGTTAGGTGTCTGACTCTTGGTTTAGGCTCAGCTCATGATCTCAATGTGATGGGATCAAGACCCACATAGGGCTCCTCACTGAGCCTTCTTAAGATTCTCTATCTCCCTCTCCCTCAGCCCCTCCCCACCCCTGCTCACACTCTCTCTCTAAAATAATAATCAGCTTATTCCACAAGAGTAAAATCTTTTTAAGAATCAATAATATATAATGGTTGAAATTAAGCAACTATGGAACTAACATACCATAAACAAACTGGTGACTTAAAATATTTGTAAGCTCTGCAATTTTTATGAAGGTTACTAGCATAAATAAAGGTAAGTATGTCAATATTATAAAATTATACAGAAGGATAAATATGTTAATATTTTAAATCTATAGGCATATCATGCTATTCAAAATGAAAAACTAATCAAGGTAATGCAAGGTTATGTTGTGATAAACATTCTCAAATCTCAGAAGCTTCGAACAGTAAAATTTTTATCTAACTCATACAAAATGATATGAGTCTAACAGCTTTCAGAGCAATACATATTTATGGATTCAATACTCAGCCAATACTAAGGCTAATCTCATGTTGTGTCTGTGCCATTTCATCCTCTGTTCTTCACACTGGCTTCCGGGAAGAAAAAATACAGAGATACATTTATGTCATTCTGTCTTGGTCTTGCAGTAACACACTGTACTTCTCCCCACATTTGATTGAAAGAATAGGTAACATGCCTCCAAACTAATTGCAAAGGTGGCTGTGATATCAGATATGATATCACATAGGATATCCAATAAGCACTTGGATATCCAATGAGCATAGTCTCTGTCACAGATGTTACTTATTATGTTATTATTGTTGTTATCACTATGAAGTACGACTTAAAAAAAATGGTTGGTGTGAAGTATCCCTTAGCCACTGAACAATTCTGCAATACTTGGGGAAAAATAAGAGGCTCAAATCTAAAGACTAGAGCTTAGAATTTAGTATAACTGTCTCAGTATTTGAGACTTTTGATATTAACTTATACACCCAGCAGTTCTCTTTCTCACTTGTTAAGAATCTACCAATAGTATAGGGCGCCTATACTATGGGTGGCTCAGTCAGTTAAGCGGCTGCCTCCAGCCCAGGTCATAATCCCAGGGTCCTGGTACTGATTCCTGCATTGGGCTCCCTGCTCAGCGGGGAGCCTGCTTCTCCTCTACTTCTGCCTCTGCCTGCTGCTCCCCCAGCTTGTGCTCTGTCAAATAAATAAATCTTAAAAAAAAAAAAAAGGATTACCATAGTACGATATGCTTTACAGAGACTTGTGTTACACAATTCTCAAAGTCAATATTTTTAAATTATTCATATATTTACAAAATTTCATTCATCTGATCCTGACAACATAATTCCACTTAAAAATTGGCATTATTTATCAGTAAATAATCAACTGGGAACCAAACTTGGTAATCCTTAAAGTGAATAACTAGTTTCACATATTGTATTAGGGATAGAGAAAATATTAAGGAATAATTATATTTGTGTGGCTTTAGAAGCCTATTTTTATATATACTTGCTAGTAAAAATCCCCAAATTGTACTCCGGGCTTCTTTCTATGATTAATATAGAGGTCTATGATTTTCTACTAGTGAATATAAAGTCAATAGAAAACATACGAAATATTTCTATACATATCAATGTGAATTATGCTTTTACAATGACTGTAGGCTCATCTCTTACTGTTTTTTCAACTTTTTTCATTCTTCTTAAGAGTATATGTTAAAGGGTTCCTGGGTGGCTCAGTTGGTTAAGCGACTGCCTTTGGCTCAGGTCTTGATCCTGGAGTCCTGGGATCGAGTCCCACATTGGGCTCCTGGCTCTAAGGGAGTCTGCTTCTCCCTCTGACCTCCTCCCCTCTCTCACTTTCTCTCTCTCTCAAATAAATAAAAATATTTTTTTTTAAAAAAAAGAGTATATATATTAAAGTCAATACCAGGTACCATGAAACTGTGTGTTTACAATTAAAAAAAATAATAAAAATCCCCTACATGTAAGTAGATAATGGCCTTATAACTTATATGTAATTCTATAAAATATATTTTTCATATATAAGTTAATATGTTCCAGCTAGAAGCAATAACAGTTTGAGTTCAAGAAGTACTACCTAGAAGTTACCTCTGCCTTTTGAATGAAAAAATTTGTTGAGAAAGAGCCTCATTCGAGAAGTTTTCTATATATAAATAATTGTTGTCATTGAGGTTAACACTATGAGTATACTATGTGTCAGTCACTATACTAAAATGAGTATTAATTCAATACATGAGTATTTCCACATAGTAGATGAAAAAACTGAGGAGAAATAAAACAATAATCTTACTGCAATGCATATATTAATTATATGTGTACTTAGTAGCTACATGAATATTTCTGTAAAGCAACTCAGTCAAACTCTATGATTATCACTCCTCAGTAACCAGGAAGTTTGTCTCTTACACACTCTTCTTCAAGCTTTGTTTTAAACTATCTAAACCTATTTTATGTCATATACAATAACTTTATGTGGAACCCAATGAAGAGGATAGATGAAAGTGGAACAGCTGTGGTAGAATTCAACATGTTTTTGCCTACTCTCGTGGTTCCTGTTCTACTGCTTAGAGATGAATTTTTTGAAAAATTACCCACATCATTTCTAAGAAAGGGCTATAGTGAATTCTCTCAAAAAGATAAAGAAGTGTTTCTGCTGAAAAAATTTTAAAATTCTGCTAATAGATAAAAATAAAATAGTGCATACAAATTCATTATAGTTATTTCTGTAATGATTTATTCAACTTTTAGATAGCAAAGTAGTTTGGCTTTAGGAGACCCCATAGCTAAGAAAATGTAAAATTTTCTTTTATTTTTTTTTTCTAAATAGTGCTACAAAAATTTTAATTTAAATGTACTCACTTTATTGTTGGTATTTTGATTAGTTTAAAATAAAATGATTACAAAACAGCTTTAAATATTACAAAATTTCTTGAGGATGAGATGTGTCAGTAAAAGAAATAAATAAAAAATTATAATTTCCTAATAAGCTTGAAAGGACTTTATAAAGCAATTTCTGGGGAAAAAAATGACTAAAATGATAATATAAACATCTCATCAGTATGAGATGATGTAAAACCTGCCTTTTACAAAATTCACTCTCCTTGTGGTCTGCTGTGTTATCTTTGAGTTAAGGCATTATGTCCTGAATATGATGGATGACTTACAAATGTTAAGAGAAATAAATTGTGTGCTTACCTATTATATTAATACAGTATAGTTTTTAAAATCTTCAGTTAATATTTTAAAATCTTGTCATTTTAATAATATTTTCACCTATCCATGGACATCTTTGCCCCTATCTTTTCATTGCACCCTAAACCTGACATTACCCAAGAGGTACTTCCTTTTAGTATGTAAACACCCTAATAGCTAAAGGCTGCTAGAGAAATATTCAATATTAGAGTAGATTGATAACACTATAAATTCATGTTCACAACTCCAAATTAGCACTCAACCGTGTACAGAAATATTGCTACATATTTTGCTCAGTTTACTATTCTCCATAGCAGTGATTCAGAAAGTTGTGGTCCATGGACAAGCAAATTCTGCACCAACTATGAACCTATCATAATGGAAATTATTGACTTCATACAGGTCTACTAAATCACAAATTCTGGGCCTGGAGCTCACATCTTCAAATATGACTTCTTTGGTAACAGCTCTTGATTTTGTATTTCCCGTGCTTCAGATGCATATTTCCACTTACATATTGAAGGTGGCCTCTATGATATCTCATCAATACTTTCAAAATAGTGTATCAAAAATGTCCTCTCCCTGCGTGTCTTGCCGTAGGCACTGCTACTGCTATTATTTAAGCCTTTCCTAATATTATGTGGGTGTCATTCTTAAAGCTTCTCTCTCCCTCTTTCAATGCTTCATTGTTCATCAAACCTATAAATATTAAACTCAGTGTAGAAAACCTCCACACTTCTCCAAAATCATTAATGTTTTTGTAACTTAGCCCTACATAATGTTTTCCTGATATATTCCAATGTTTTAAATATGACTTTCTTGCTTCTAATAACCTATGGGGTCTTAGATCATTCATTATCTTTTTTAACATTATCTTCTCAAAAGAAAAAAATCATTACCCTCTTTTACAGAGAACCTCTGCTGGCTTCTCATATATTAAATTCAACCTCATAGTATAATTCAAACAAAAGAACATAGACTTATTCAATCTTTTGTAAACCATGTAAGCTTGACTCAGGATATCATCTACAACTTAGTGCCCACACATTTTATGCTCATTTGATACCATACACCTGAAAGAGTCTCACTGATTCAACAAATACTATTAGTTTCATAAGCATGTGGATATTTTCCTTTGTTCTTGGTAAGAACGAATTGTTCACCTATCCAATCTTCTCCATATCTTCCATCCTTAAACAAAAGTAAAGCAAAGCAAAATAAAAACATAAGCTTTGCTTAGCTATTCATTCATGATCCTCCAGAGAAGATGACTGCCACCAGGATTCTAGATAATTTCTCTGATTAATCTGTTATGGTGGCCCCATTCTTTTCTCAATAATGGATTTGCCAGTGGCATGTGATCCAATTCTGGAAAGACCTACTAAGAAATCTTTGGTAAGGACTGTCTACTGCTAAGAAAAATACCAATCAGAGAATTCTTCTTGGGTCTCTAGAAGTGACTGTGTTTTCACTTAAACTGCTTTATATATTACATGAAGGGATTTTGTACATGTGGATTCTATATATTCTCATCCTCTCCATATATATTCATTCACATAGTCAAAATATTCTATTTCATTTAAAACACTAATTTCAGGGACAACTGGCTTGCTAATACAGTAAAGCATCTGCCTTCAGCTCAGGTCATGATCCCAGGGTTCTGGGATCAAGTCCAGCACTGGGCTCCCTGCTCATTGGAGAGCCTGCTTTTCCCTCTCCTTCTGCCCATCCTCTGGCTCATACTCCCACTCGCTAGGTCGAGCACTTTCTCTCTCTCAAATAAACAAATTCGATTGCAGACATACTTTTACTTCTGAATCTGAATTTCTTTTATGTAAGATGATAAAATTTACTGTTTTTAACACAAGTTTGAATTGGGATTTTCCATACCTTAGAGCCAAGAGCATTCCAACATCTTCTCTTAATAAATAAAACCTTATTCAATTGTGTGTCTTGGTTTCCCGTCTCCCACATGACACTATTATTGAATTGTGTACAGGGTTTCTCACTGGTCTTTGTTTGAGACTTTTCTGATACTTTATACATGGACATTGGCCCAGAATACAGGTTTTTTTTTTCTCTTTATGCAATTCATGATTCTCATTCATTTTTAAAGATGTATTTCAGATATCTCTTCTTAAACTCCTAGGATGCTTTACCCAATTCTCAGGCAGTTAGTTTTCATTCATTTTATTGTGATTCAACTGCAAATATTCTATATTTATTTATTCACAATTTGTCCTATTTTCACTTCTTTGAATTTCCAGGACTTTTATTTTAATCTATCAACACAACGCCAGCAACTAGCACTATGAGATATATCAGATCTTCAATAAGTATTTATAAAAATTTTAAAGACAAGTAACTATTTGGGAATTTATTAAATCTCTATTAATGGGAGTATTATATAAGTGACTACTCTAAAACTATTTTTATTCAACTTGAACAAACTCAAAAAGAATGAATATGACTTTAAAAATAATGTCTCCACAAAACTGAGGAAAAACTCTAATAAGAAAATGCTTTCACAACTGCTGACTTTTTGAAAGAGGACAAGAACGGCTATTTGAGAATTGGGCTATAAAGGAACAAGTTAATGTTCCAATGAAAATTCCTAGGAGGCTGATACAGTCCATTAAAATGAGGGGTATTTGGTCACTTCACTGAATTACTTTAGAGAAAACTTAAGGTCTTGATGAGTTCTTCCAGAAAACTAGAACATTTCAAAAATCACACAATGCTTTTTAAGAATGAGTTCAAACTTTTTTCTATAAAGCTAATATGTAATTTTTATTACACATAAGAAGCTGTTGATAGTCACATATCCGTCTCTTTTACTTAAAAATTCCAAGTAGAAAGAAAGGCCTCTTATGATGGGAAAACTTCCAAAAAGAGAAAGCATGATGATAGGCTATAAAATAATTCAGATTTAAGTTTGTTTTATCAAACTTTACTGAGAAGTCTAATAGTAATATTATCATTAATAATTTTATACTTAAAGTCGAGGTGCTTAATTCCAATAACTAAAAGCTTGTAAGTTTTAAATTCCAAACAATAGTCTATTTCATTGCCAAATAAATGTATACAATAAATGAAGGAAATGTACCGAATATGTCTAAAGCAAGTCACTATGCAGAGTGCTAGTACAATAAGAAACTATTTATGAAAATAGGCTTCACTATTAACATCTGGAAAGAAAAAATAAATACAAAATTAACTAAAAATTTTACATACTATGATAAATGTGAAAGGCCATACAAGGAGTCAAAGTTAGAGTCTTAAGCTTATAAATACCTTAGTGACTTTTTTTCTTTAATCAACAGTGGCTTCCTACAGAAATTTAACTACAGTAAATGATACAATAGTCTTCCATTACTCCAGATGTTCAGCTATTTTATTATTTTCTCCAGTAACTGTCCTGTAAGTAATGATCTATCGCTAGTATCAAGTTAATTATGTACTTTTTTTTTTTTTAATTTAGTTTCCAGGTATATGGATATCATTTAAAATGCTTTTTTATGGCTTGTTTTATTTTGTTCTGTTCTACCATAACCTGATATTCCCCCTTTCTCACTCAGATAATAATCAGCCCCATAATTCATTACTATAGGGCAAGATTCTAACAGAAATCAAAGTACACACAAATACACTCAGGTATATAATGATTTGTGATGTGCATATATATAGTATATACATAATGATTCCAGTGCATACATATGTGTGCATGTAATACATATATATGTGCAATGATACATAGGTAATGTATATATAATGTATATGTATTATATGCAATCATAATACTTCACTGGTTAGAATTATATTCCCAAATACATTATACAATCCTAGAGGGAAGAATCTTTGGATTTTACTGTTTGTATACACTGGATATCATGCATCTTACTACTGACTACATCACAGATACTCAGTGCATATGTTTAATTTGAACACAGGGTTATTGCTACAGTTTCTTGTTATGATATTGAGCAACAAAATCAACTATAATTTCATGCACAGCCTGTGTCTGTCCCAAATGTGCTTTAGTTTTATCTTTTCATGTTTATGAAGGGATTTAAAGATGCTCTTTTATTATACGAATTTTTACTATCTTGCTCCCAGCACAGAATTAAATCAAATGACTAGATCCATTCAAAACTCAAAGTACAAAATATAGACATATTTAAAGATTCAGATTAGGGCATTATTTTTACCAACATAATTTTGATTGCAAGAGTAATTTGGGAAAAATGTAGAATACTTGAAAGATCTTGATTTAAATATCCACAGGCAATAGTATCAGAATTATATTTATATATGTGTATTTTAATATATATACATATGATAAATATAGTAGACCAATGTATATAATATAAAAGAGAGCAATCAGAGGGCTTTTCAAGAATATACATGCTCTTCTCGTGTATGAATTTTTAAAGCCTTAATGGAAGGAGTAGCCTACATTCTTAGAGAACAAAAAGGGTTTGGAGGTCATACATCACGACTCCCACATTCTTATAGGCCTAAGTCTGTGGATTCCCTCATTCACATCATACAGGTAAGCTCTAGCATCTAAAGCTCATTAAATATAGACCACACTGTGTCAGTTTCAGTCAACCAAATAGTAAGCCACCTGAGTCACCTCAACTGCATAAGGTAATGCATTAAATTCAGAATCTCTAAGAAATTCACTTACATAAATAGTATTTGTGTCCTCCTGAATTCATTTAATATGTTCTCTGGGTTTCTGCAGATGTAACAGTGAAGTCTTGAAATTCTTTTGGTATTTAAGCTATTCCTTTCTGGGTCATAGTGTGCATCTTTTATCCTGGAACACTGAGAGATTTGACACTAGTTATGGATCTAACGGTAATAAGGGGTGACTGTGATAGGTCTTGAACAGAACTGGCATTCATCCCTTCTTAAGGATATATAATTTACAAGGAAAGAAATCCCAATCTCCTCATACCAGGAGGGCAATCTACTTCTACCAACAAGTGAGACTAAAAGTGACATAGGAGATGAAGATTTCCCATTTCATCTACATCTGTCTGTCAGAAGTTTCCATTTCAAGTTTTAGTGTTTCCCGAACTATGCCCTAACTTTAAAAAGAAAACTGTTAAGACTGAATTCACCTAATATTGTAACTCAACATGCCATATAATTACATTTTTGGTCTTTGATTACTGTCTTTACATATTGTCTCTGATTTTTCAGTAACAGACCTGTAGCCTGTCAAGGAAATGCTTTATTTTTTCATACTATGACATGAACTGAGAGTAAAGGGACCTGAGCTTATCATTTGCTTCCAAGTCCTGCAATGCCCACAAAAAAATCTATCTCACATCACAGTTCTTATAGTCATCACTACAGCCATAACAGACAAGTCATTAGACTCCCAAAACATTTATTTATTTTTATTTTTAACTTATTTTATTTAAATTCAATAAGTTAACATGTAGTGTATAAGGCACTTGCTTTAATTGGCACTTCATCACACTCGCTCACTCACCATAGCTTGATTAATTATGATGCCACTGAATGTACTAGAATATTAGCATCTCATTCTAATTAGCCAGGAAGCTAACACTGTATTAAAGCCCAGTGATGCAACAAAACCAATCCCCAAATCCCATCTCTGTGGGTCTATCTCTGGGACCATTATTACTACCAATTCTATATTAGTTAGGGTCGTGTCAAGAAACAGAAACCACATAGTACATCTGAATAGGGAGAGTTTATAATAAAGATTTATTAACTAGTAACAGAAATTAAGTAGTAACAGAAATTAAGTAGTAAAATGCAAATAAAGAATAAAGAAGTATCAGATACAGGGGAACTGCTACTAACAATATGGCTGAGCAGAATACTCCAGGTAGGAAAAGATTTGAAAGTTCCTCTACACATGGCTTAGGTTCTAATTTCATTGGAAGTGGTGGCGTGTCTGTAGCCAATTGGATGGCAGAAAAGTTCACTATGGTACTGCAGGCCAAGCAGGCACGCAGAAAATTGCCTGCAGAGGTGAGGCATCAGTGAAATTCTCCAGGAAGTTGCCCACAGGGCTGCTACTCAGTTAATGAGAAGATGACTACAATGCCTGCAGACCTTCCTGGGAAGCTTTCTGTGGTAGTGCAGCGAAACTCACAGCAGGTGGTCACCACTGGATGTTCAATGTGCTGCCCAACCATCATGTTAGTGGGCAAAAGGGAAATATTTTCAGATTCTAGGTTTCACATTATAAGCAGCTCAATAAAGAGTAGTTTGGGAGCTGAGAGGCAATAAATTGATGACTGGCACAGAAGCAGACCCAAAGTGGTCTATATGTTGAAATTAACAGACACTTCAAAATAACTATGATAAATATGTTAAAGGTAGAAAATATGACTATATGACTATAATGATGGAGGATAACAGAATTAGTATATAAAATATTTTTAAAGACTATGGGGACATTTTAAAAATTAAAAAATAATGTGATATTGCAAATAATCTATTCAACAGACTCAGCAGAGGTCTGAAGAAAGTAGAATAAAGTTTTAATGAATTTGAAGAGAAGTCAATAAAAATTACCTATATTAAAATGAAAAATAACAAATAAAAGAGCAAAAAAAGATCTGAGATTTGTAGGATCAAATGAAATAATTACACATATGCATTATATGACATTCCAAAAGATAAGAGAAAGAGATTTTGCAGATGTATTTGAAAAATAATGCCAAGACTGTTTCCATACTATTGAAATGCCAATTCCCTCCAAATAACTTGATATACTTATAATAGCCCAATGCAATCTCAGTAGTTTTCATAGAAATTTCACACAATGAATTTAAAGTTTATATTAAAATGAAGAGATCTATTAATAGCCAAAACAATATTAAAAAATAGTTAATTATAAGACTTACTATAAACCTACAATAAACAAGAGAAATAGGTAAGTAGAACAAGGAAATTTAGAAATAGACATACAGAATCCACTGTTTTATAATGAAAGGAACTGAATCAACAGGAATTTAAGGTTTTTTTTTAACAATGGTGTTGGAAAAATAGACAACTATAGATTAAAATAAGCCCCAATTTCTATCTCAGTTTATGCACAGACATTAATTTGAGATGAACTGTACATATAAGTGAAAAAGCTAAACACATAAACCTTCTAGAACAAAATATAGGAAGGATTTTCTTGATTTTGAATGATGTGAGATTTAATGATAAAACAAAAATACATAAACACTGGATATATGTGATTTGATAATAAAAAATGTCTCTGCTCATCAAAAGAGAAATGAAATCATATTTGCATGTAATGATTTATACAAGAATGTACATGCTTTATTCATAGTAGATGCAAATTTGAAAAATGCAATTGTCTACTAAGTAGAAGAAAAGATAATATACTGTGTTATATATTCAAGTATCAACAAGAATGTACTAGTGATACAAAAAGAAGTATGGATGAATTCCCCAAAATACTATGTCGATAAAGTACCAAAAAATGTGAACACAGTAATACTAACTACAGTTATGTAGCACTCTACTTATTCAAAATCTTCCAAAGATACCAATACATATACCAGTGTGTGTATATACATATGAATATATATGTATATTCATACATTTGTGTATATTCATACACATATATATTCATTATCTTTCAAATAAATTATAGAATCTTAAACATGTTTATGGAAGCGGTAAAATTGTTGAAAATAGGACTGTCTGGAAAATTATATATCAGTCTTCCATTTTGTCCTTGTGAAACCATCTTCTCCTTACCATTAAGCAACGTGATAACCAACACATTTGGTTTTTAGTAGACATATATCTACGAATCCATGGATTCATTCATTTAGTTCTCTGCTGTCTCCATAAACTCACTTTGAGAATTTCCTACTACAGTGTAAGCTCTGTGGGACAGAGATTTTATCTGATTTGTTTACTGTTATTTTCTGAGCTTCTAATAAGGCCTGGGTCAATAAGCATTTGTTAAACAAGTAAAAATTTACAAACAAAACTAACTAACCAAAGGCACAAAAATTTTAAAATACTTTGGAGCAAATAAAGTTTTATATCCTTTTATGGCCTGTAGAGGACTTTCTGTTAAGAAATTAGGTTCTTCTCTTATAGTTCACTTACTCCCTTACCCTGTATTCCCTGTGGGCAGACATATTTTCAGTAAACAAGAGAAGATGTATTACTTTTAATTAAAAGTACACAAGTTACAAGATAACCAATAGATTAAGCAGAGATAAGATACCAGTGGCCTTTATAGATAGCTGGTCTCACTGAGAAGCTCCCTCTTCTTATCTCACTTGCACATTTATCAAAGGGTTAGCTTCTGGCCTTGAAGTATGGCCATTGAAGGAATCTCAGAGGCCAGTTATTTGATAGTGAGAGACATACTTATAGCCCTTGACCCTGAACACTCCAACAGTGTTCTGGCTTATGTAAATTTTATAGTTCTTGAAGAGTTTGAATTAGGTCATTCAAAATGACTTCTAAACACTTTTTTTTTTTTTTTGTCAAAACAAAGGATATAATGACTCTGCTAAATACAGAGTATAAAGTGATTTTTTGTTGTTGTTGTTGTTGTTAGAATTGCAGGCAACAGCCCCAGTGTTTGTTTGTTTGGCTATTCCCATTTTAACATGGTCTGGATTACAAGAAAAAAAAGATAATGAGTAATTCAATCCTCCATCCAGAGAAAAGCCAGGGATCTTGAAAACTTAATGTTCTTGTTCATTACTTTTTACTCAGCAGTCTCCCTTCGGTTTCTTTAGACTGCGATAAAGAGCCATTTCTTTGTCATAATGGCTTACCTGCTAGTGGGAAATCCTGGTTAGACATATACAAAAAATGTCAAATGGCAAGCCTTTTGTGAATAGAAGGGTGTGTATGTGCCAAGCTTTAAAAACAGATTATAAAATAGTAAACAAATAATATACTACAGAGTAACAAACTGCAAATTAGGGTATATGGTAACCTAGGGTTACATGAGGATTTTTTGAAGGAACAAAAACAATCATAAATACACTTTCATGAATTTAGCCTCCATGAGAACAAGCCAGTGTTTCTTCTTTCCCTTCTCCCCTTAAGCAGTCCTCATTCATTTTTCAAAAGATAATTAATATCACAATTGTGAATTGCCCTACTATATAAAATTCATCAAAGGCAGAAATAAAAAAGATGATTCAAAATTCTGACTTAGTGTCCAGAAAGTAAATGATAGTAATGACAAATATTTTATACTTATATATATCAAATGAACTGAAAGAATATTCATAGATTCTTAAATTGATAGATTATTCAAACTATGTGATAATCTGTCATTTTTTTTTCTGTCAATTTTTTTTTTTTTGGCATGTAACTCAGAAAGGGTCTAAAGAACTGAGTGACACTGTCTTTTAACAATATTCTTCCCACTGTCATCTACATTTTTGTTAAAATGGCTCATAATGATTAATACATATAAAATGCAAAAATAGGAATTATACGGATCTTGAATGTGTCAATTGAGCAATATATGAATTTAATCCACAGATAATTTTAAAAAGAACATTTTAAAAATATTTTTTATAACTAATAATTTTTACAATGTATAATTTTATCAATTAGATACTTAAAATAATGATTAGGATACTCTAGAAGAAAATGACCTTCAAACCACATTAGCACACACACACACAAAAAAACCCAAGTTTTATATATAGTCTCCTAGTAACACGCTATAAAAGGTGATAGGTAAAAGGCTTTAAAAATAAATATATCAGAACACAATTCTATGTGTAAAGTAGAAAAGAAATATAAATTCAAGGAGAAAAAAAATATACAATGTTTTTTAAAGGAACAGCTTTTCATATATTTTAAACAGATAATATTATCAAAACATTATTTAAAATATCAATACTTGTAGTACACTGAAATTTAAAATATCTACAACTATGGTTTTCTAGGTTAACTCAGAAATGTGAGAAAACCACTCTGTTTTCAAAATTCTTTCGGGGTTTGCCAGGAACAGATTGAAGGTCACTGATATAAAGCATTCTGTGATACACACTGCTATTGTTACTTTGCATTTATCACTTATTTCTTGTCATGATAGAGGTCTTGATTTTATCAAAAGTCAATCACTCAGCTAGTGATTTTATTTGCTCCTACTCAATTATCTAGCTGTGAACATGCAACCAAAAGAATATGGGACAAAATGATGTATGCAGCTTCTGCGTGGTCACCCTAAAGGAAGTTGTTTGCCTGTCACTTCATCTTCACTTTTTCAAACTCTTTAGCAATAGCTGAACAGTCACTTGGACTCCAAAACGAAAAGCACACACGAGAGAGATCAGGGTCATTGGCCAACCACTCCAGAAGGCTCACCTCTGATTTCAAACATTGGTGAAATAAATAGATCTCTTATTAAATCACTATTTGGAATGTGGGTTTTTTTTTATTTATAACATCAATGTACTCTAAATAATGTACATGCTAAGTAGAAAAATAAATGGAAAAGCAAACAGCTATCGTATTTCAGAAGATGTAACGACGTCAATATAGTATAGTGAATAAATATAGTACTGAATTGTACTGAGCATAATGAACTTACAACCTAGTCCTAGCTTTGACATGAGAAGGTTGTTTTCCTTTGGACAAGTAATTTTGCTTTTCTAAAGCTGTTTCCTAAGTAAAGAGAATGGATCAGATCTCCCTAAAGTCTTATGACTTAAATTACAGGGCTTTTTTTTTTTTTTTTTAGAGAAGACCAGTGGAAGTTTTAAGACAAGTTATTTAAATTGGGCCTTGAACAATAATTTAACAAATGCTCCTAGGAGATCTGAATCACAGAATAAAAGTACAAGTCTCCTGGAGTCTGCTAATAATTCACATAGGGTAGAATATATTGAGTTCATAGGAGAATCATATTCTTAGAGCAGAGATATGTTCACTGAATACAGCAGCTCAGTGGAAATGCGATGGTTGCTTAACAGATTACTAACAGTATCTACCCCATTCTTATATTTAAATGATCTTGTAATTCTAACTCTTAGCTGACTTTAACACTTGAGACAAACAATGCTAGGCTGACACTGATCATGGCAGTGATAAGGTGATTTTATTCTGTTAAAAACAAAAAAGATCTGGAGAGCTGGCAGTTGAATATGAGAAAGTTAGGAATAAGAGTACTAGAAAATGAGGAATGACTCGCAAGTTCACTTAAACATAGATAAAATGTTAGTGGGGTTTATACTGAAAGTGCATTAGCTCTTTTAATTTTTAAATGATTTAAATTATGTAACACTATAAATTATTAAACTTGATATCTGAAATCATTTACAATTTGTGTCAACCACTACAAAAAAAGCAAGTTTTATAAAAACATTATACGTACCTATGATGTACATGATTCTTCATTTTCTTTTAAATATTTTATTTATTTATTTGAGAGAGAATGAGAGAGAAAGAGAAAGAGGAGAAAGAGAAAGAGAAAAAGAGAAAGAGAAAGAGAGACTCCCAAGCAAATTTCATGTTGAGCATGGAGCCCAACACGGGGCTTCATGCCACGACTGTGAGTTCATGACCTGAACCAAAACCAAGAGTTGGATGCATAATAGACCGAGCCATTCAAATGCCCCCTTCATTAAGTATTTTGACATGTGCTCTTAGTTAAATTTTAAAATGACACTTATTAGATTATTTTCCATGTTACTAGAGATGATTAGGCTAAAAATCAGAGAGCTAAATAACTCCTTAGCTTTTCAAAGCTAGTTAAGTTCTAGTAGCAAGTTTTTTACCCAGACTGTATTGGATTCTAAAGTTCATCTTTTTCCCTTACAGCAAATTCTTTTGTCCACAACTATCTTCTTTCAATCTCTGTTCATTCTTAGTTTTTCCATATCAACTTTACTGAGGTACCTGGTTCAAATATATAATTTGAAGGGTTCCTACAGTTATATACCATCAAGGTATAGAGCTTTCCATCCACCTATCCACCCTGAAAGACTCCTCATTGTCTTATATAGTCGATAATGCCCACCTTGCCCAACAGCAAGAAACACTGATCTGTTTCTGCCACTATATTTTAGGTTTGTTTTATATAAATGGAATCCTACAGTATATGCTTTTGTGTTTGTGTTCTTTCATTCAGTGTGATGATTTTAAGATTCATCCATGGTGTTGTGTCTCGGAGCTGTTTCCTTTTTTATTGCTGAGGAGTATTCAGTTGTATGGATGTGTCATGTTATTTTTCCATTCAACAACTAAAGGACATTTAAATTTTCATATTTTTGTATTTTTGTATAATATGAATAAAGTTTTTGTACATACTTCTCTACAAGTACTTATGTAGATATATGTTTTTCTTTCTCTTGGGGAAATACCTAGAATGAGGAATGGCTGGGTCCTGTGGTAGGTGTGTATTTAAATTTTTAAAAAACAGACAAAGGTTTCCAAAGTGGTTAGACATTTTACATTTTTACCAGCAATGCATTACAGTCCAGCTCTGCTATATCTCTTCAACACTTGCCATGATCACTCTCTTTAATTTTAGCCATTCTAACAGATGTGCAGAGGTATCTGTTTTCGGTTTTAATTTTTATTTGTGAAAGTTATATTAGATTGAACCTATTGTCCTGTACTCACTGTCCATCTTGAATGCCTTTTGATCAAATAATTTACTATTTTACTTGGTATTTGACTTACTATTGTTGAGTATTTATGTTTTACATCTTTTGTCAGATATATATGTATTATATTCTCTACAAACTAAGATTTATTGATTTTTTTTAAGATTTTATTTATTTGACAGAGAGAGAGAGATCACAAGCAGGCAGAGAAGCAGGCAGACAGAGAGGGAGAAGCAGGCTCCCTGCTGAACAGAGAGCCCAATGCGGGACTCAACCACAGGACCCTGGGATCGTGACCTGAGCCAAAGGCAGGGGCTTAACTCACTGAGCCACCCAGGCACCCCAGATTTATTAATTTCTTAATGTTAAATATTGAAGAGCAAACATTTCTAATTTGTAGAAGTCTAAATTTTGTTATGTTAGTTCTTTCATGTTTCATGCTTTTGTTGTTATTCTACAAAATCTTTGCTTATCCTACACAAATATGTCACAATTTTCCTCTAGGCCTTCCTCTAAGAGTTTCAATGTTTCTATAGTTTGTTTTATATTTTGTTTTCTGATATATTTCAAATTAACTTTTTATGTATGGTCAAATTAATTTTTATTGCTGTCATAATAAAATACCACATACTTTGTGGCTTAAGCAATAAAAATATATCATCTTAAGGTTCTGGATCTCAGAAATCTAACATGGATCTCACAGGGTAGAGACCAAGGTTTTGTCTAGGCTATATTCCTTACTGGAGACTCTAGGGTGGGAATCTGTTTCCTCACTTGAGTTTTTAGCAAAAGTCAGTCTCTTATAGTTGTAGAACTGAAATCGCTATTCCTCTGCTGGCTGTCAGCTGAGGACTTCCAGAGCATGTCCACGTTACTTGTCCTGTAGCCCTTTTCCTCAATTTCAATGCCAGCAACAATAAGTGGAATCCCTCTCATGTCACATCTCTCTCTGACTCAGGCAGGAAAAGTTCTTCACTTTTGAGGATTCATATGATTAGATTTAGCCACTTGGATACTCCAGGATTATTTCCCCATTTCAAAGTCCTTAACCTTGATCACACATACTAATTCTCTTGACACATAGAGCGATATAAGCAGAGGCTCCAAGGATATGCATATGGACATTTTTAGAAGACCATTATTCTGCCTACAACAATGGCCAATAATATCTTTTTTCCCATAAAAATATTGTCTTATTTTAACATCTCAAGTTGAAAAGATTTTTTTCCCCCATGGAATTGCCTTAGTAATTTTGTTAAGAATAATTTGACCGTAAATGTTTGCATCTACTTCTGAAATATTCACTTTGCTTAATTTTTCTATGTACTTATTTTTTCACCAACAGTATACTGTATTGATTATTATGCCCTGAAATTAGGTAAAATAAATCTTTCAACTTTGGTTTTTGGAAAACTGATCTGGCTATTCTATTTTGTTCACATTTCCACATACATTTTCTGATTACTTCTTTAGGCCTTTTACAATTTATCTCAATACTATTCTATAAATTTTAGTAAAAGGTCCTGAAAATGTTTTTTTTTAAATATGTTCCTAATTATTTTATGATTTTGGTAATATTGTAAATATTCTAAAATGATACTTTTCAAGGGTTTGATGCTAATATATAAACAACAACTGATATATTTTGTTAACCTTCTATCCTTTGACTTGCCAAATTTACATATTAGTTTTAGCACTGGTTTTATACATTCTTAAGGATATCATATGCAAACAATCATGCTGTTTACAAATAGAGAGTTGCTTATTTTTTATGTTAATCTTTCTCTTTCTTTCCTTATTATAGTGACTAATATCTCTATACAATGCTAAATAGAAATAGTAAGAATAGATAACCCTTAACTTACAACAAGTGTCCCAAATTCATCATAAAATAAGATGCTAACTTAAGTTTTCATAGCTGTTCTTTATCAATTTGAAGTAGTTTCTTCAAAGTCCTAGCTTGCTGAGTCTTTCTCATTAATGTATGTTAAATTCTAAAGATTTCTAGTTGTTGTCGCTTTTCATCTAATAAAGTGATTGCATAGTTACTGTGCTTTAGTCTATATGTTAGTCCAGGTCTTCTAAGAAGCAGATGCCAATACAGGATTAGGTATGTAAAGATTTTATTAGGAGACCATGAATGAAAGAAAACTATGAGGATGCTGGGGTCTAGAAAACCATCAGTCAACACAAGTCTGACACTATGTGCAGATGAGATGGATAAAAGATTGAGTAGAAGTACTCTAGAATGCAGTGGAGTCTAAAGAAAGCTAAGTTAGGTCATTGGGGAGTTCTCAGGTCACAGTATTCCACAGAAAGAGTCCCATGTCTCCCAAGATCAAGTCTGCTTTGTATCCCTGCCATGCCTGGTCACTAGCTAGAACCAAATGAGCAATGCATTTCCGAGTACATCAGCTGAGATCCACTGTCAACTTTGCAAAGTGCAAAGGCTAGCTTATCATCCTATGGATGAAAACTAAAAGCTAACTGGAATAAGAAAATAGAAGGAAAACAGTCCCTTTTCGGCATTTTTGTAGCATGCACAAGCCTCAAACAGTCTACCAGCAGAATTTTTGTGTTAAATAATTTTCTTACTGATTTCTTCAGTAGTACTTTATTTTTCTTTTAAGATTTTTATTTATTTATTTATTTGACAGAGAGAGAGAGAGAGAGACCCAGCAAGAGAGGAAACACAGGCAGGGGTGTAGGAGAGAGAGAAGCAGGATTCTCGCTGGGGAGGGAGCCCGATGTGGGGCTCAATCCCACATGACCCGAGCCAAAGGCAGACACTTAACAACTAAGCCACCTGGGCACCCTTGATTATTGCCTTCAAATACAATCCTAGTTGATATCATAGATTAAATTTTTAACATAGGGTCTGGTACAGGTACTATGATCTTCTTTAGGAGATATTATTAGTAAGACATCTACCAGTTCTACTAAACCAAATATAAAACACCCAGAAAATACTACATTTTTTTCTTTTTTTTAAAGATTTTATTTATTATTTGCAGAGAGAAAGAGCACAATCAGAGGGAACAGCAGGCAGAGGAAGAAGCAGGCTCCCCACTGAGCAAGAAGCCTGATGTGGAACTCAATCCCAGGACACTGAGATCATGAATTGAGCCAAAGGCAGATGCTTAACCAACTGAGCCACCCAGACACCCCAGAATTTTTTTTTCTTAATAACACAGACTTACTTCTGCACAGCAAAGGAAACTGTCAACAGAACCAAAAGACAACTGACAGAATGGGAGAAGATATTCACAAATGACATATCAGATAAAGGGTTAGTATCCAAAATCTATAAAGAACTTCTCAAACTCAACACTCAAAGAACAAATAAT
>CM052809.1:57214000-57323776 GCA_028533885.1 Nasua narica | reverse complement strand
TCCCGCTTTGTCGAAGATTAGTTGACCATAGAGTGGAGGTTCCATTTCTGGGCTCTCTGTTCTGTTCCATTGATCTATGTGTCTGTTTTTGTGCCAGTACCACACTGTCTTGATGATTACAGCTTTGTAATAGAGCTTGAAGTCAGGAATTGTGATTCCGCCGACTCTGGTTTTCTTTTTCAACATTCCTCTGGCTATTCGTGGTCTTTTCTGGTTCCATATAAATTTTAGGATTATTTGTTCCATTTCCTTGAAATAAATTGATGGTATTTTCATAGGGATTGCATTAAATTTATAGATTGCTTTAGGTAGCATAGACATTTTCACAATATTTGTTCTTCCAATCCATGAGCATGGAACATTTTTCCATTTCTTTGTGTCTTCCTCAATTTCTTTCATGAGCACTTTGTAGTTTTCTGAGTACAGATTCATTGCCACTTTGGTTAGGTTTATTTGTAGGTATCTTATGGTTTTGGGTGCAATTGTAAATGTCATTGACTCCTTAATTTCTCTTTCTTCTGTTTTGTTGTTTGTGTATAGGAATGCAACTGATTTCTGTGCTTTAATTTTATATCCTGACACTTGATTGAATTCCTGTATGAGTTCTAGCAGTCTTGGAGTGGAGTCTTTTGGGTTTTAAAAATTTAGTAGGAATAAATAGATAAACATATCTGGTTTTTCAAAACTGTTTCACTCAAATGAATGAGAAAGACCTCATAATATAAAATGGAAAAGAAATATAGTATCAATATCAGTGATGGCATAACACCAAATGGGGATTATTTATAGTGCATACATATATCAAATCATCACATTTTGCACTTTAAATATCTTACAGTTTTGTTGTTTATAGCTCAGTAAAGCTGGAAACAAAAAAGAACCATGCATTGTCAACCTACCATCACAGTGAATGGCAGGCATATAGTTAGAACTCAATGGCTTTGTTTAGCAATTAACTCCTTTTAATAAAATAATATAAGAAGAAGTTTTAAAATATTTTTAAGACTTATAAAATATTATATTAAATGTTTACAAATGTGTTTGAAATTGATTAGAATCAGAACAAATGTTTCTTAAAATTCAAATGGAGAGATCTCCCTTTACTCTAAGAGAATAATCTTGTAATGTTAAGGATATAAATTATTTATTGTGTTAAACTTTGAAATTAAAAATATAAATAAATGAGTAGGAAGTTGGAAATTTGAATTAATTGTAGGCATAATTAAGCAAGTAAAAATAATTAAAGGTTAAAAAAATAATTAAAGGTTATGTTTTGGGGCGCCTGGGTGGCTCAGTGGGTTGGGCCTCTGCCTTCAGCTCAGGTCATGATCTCAGGGTCCTGGAATTGAGTCCCGCGTCGGGCTCTCTGCTCAGCAGGGAGGCTGCTTCCCCCTCTCCCTCTGCTTGCCTCTCTGCCTACTTGTGATCTCTCTCGGTCAAATAAATAAATACAAATCTTTAAAAAAAAAGGGTTATGTTTTAATATTGCTTATTTTTATTTTACTTGATTTTTCATTTAATTAATTAATTAATTAGTTAATTGAGAGAGAAAGAGAGAGTGTGAGAAAGAGAGCACCAGAGGGGAGAGGGTCAGAGGGAGAAGCAGACTCCCCGCCAAGCAGGGAGCCCAATGTGGGACTCGATCCCGAGACTCCAGGATTGAGACCCAAGCTGAAGGCAGTCGCTCAACCAACTGAGCAACCAGGTGACCCTGATTTTTCATTTTTAATATTCAAGAATGATCTAGTTGAACTCACCGTTTTGTATTTTTCTTTTTATATATGACATTTTCCATAAAACTATTTGTTTCTATAAAACGGGTTTCCAGGGGGTGCCTGGGTGGCTCAGTGGGTTAAAGCCTCTGCCTTTGGCTGGGGTCGTGATCTCAGGGTCGTGGGGTTGAGCCCCGTGTTGGGCTCTCTTTCTCTCTCTGCCTGCCTCTTTGCCTACTTGTGATCTCTCTACTCTCTGTCAAATAAATAAATCTTAAAAAAAAGAAAAAACAGGTTTCCAAGTGTTATTGACTATTTAGTGATAATGGGAAGGAGTCAGCTGTTTATCTGAGTTACTTACTGAGTATCCACATTAGCAGGGAATAGATGTTTTATTTTGTAACCAGGAGACAGGATTATGTAGGCACCATTAGAAGAATACTTGTAGAGGGACAAATCAAAGGTAAAGCTAGAAATGTAATATAGAAATAATATGTCAAGACCAAATACACAAAACCACTTTTAGGTATGTGGATCAATTCAAAATTGAGGATTATGCAAATAGCGAAAGGATCAAAATAATTTCTGTAAGGCATGTAAATTATATACCTTAAGTTCAAATTTAAAAAAGTCTTGGTGGTTGTTTTCAAAAATTTTAGAAACTGGTACCAGATAGAAACTGGTTTAGTGCTAGCTGAATAATGGTGTAGCACAGACAAAATACCTATTTTGGCTCTGAGACTTTAAAAGTCTTCGAAATAAAATTTGAAGTTAGTTAACTCATAGGCTTATAAGATTTCAAGAATGTTTTGCAGACAGGGCAAGTGTTTTTACATTTTTTTTCTTGCAAATATAATTTAGATATTCAATAGGGTGTTAGAATATTAAGTACTTATTTACATGGAAGCATTCACTAATAGTTTTTAAAACAATTTAATAGACTGAAATTATTTTGGCTAATTTTAGTATTATAGAAGGACTGATGGTGCAAGATAAATCAGAGTATTTTAATTTATAGAGAGCTAAGCTGATCACAGAATATTGTAAAGATATTTTTATTTGTATAAAAAAGACTATTTCCCATTATTAAAGCACATTTTTTGTATTTAACAAACTATTTGGCACAACAAATTTTACATGCTACACTGATAGGAAAAACTGAAACAGAGCAAAGATCCTCCATTATTAAATCTCATTTTGATAAACTTTTACCAAAAAAAAAAAAATGACACACATTCCTTTTTCTATTTCTCTATCTCTACTTCTATCTCTCTCCTAGAAGAGCTGAGGAGATTGATTTCCATCAGTAAAGCCCACACATATCAAGATAATCTTTGTTATATATTTAGATTTTGGTGATGAATTGGGTTTTCTAAAAACAGATTATTCCCTCATTCAAAGGTCAACTATTTTACTCAAAATAAAAACACTAATTTGAAAAGTTAAAAAAAAAAAAAAATTAGCAGTAGAGATTTGTAGGCTAGTTATAACGGAATACTTCAACAATGCCAGCCCCCATAAACTTTTTCATGTATGATTTCCTTCTTTTCATTATGCTGGAGTTTCTCTTCAGCATTTCAAAGATGTAAAACAATGAAATGGGACTTCCCTCAAAGAGAAAACAAAAACAGTGAAAATGTGTAGGAAAATTGCAATTTTCGAAATGTGTTGATTTCAAAATTCTGACAACAAAATACAATTTTCAGAAATATATCTGTATAATTATGTGTTCCTGGACATGCCTTACTGAACAAATAACAATACTATGGAATCATTAAATTTAAACACACACATATATGGTTCCCTCAACCCTTAATATCTACTTAGTACATCTGTGTTTGCAAATATATTTCAATCCCTTTCAAATAAAAATGATTTTCCCCTTCCCAAACCAGTTTATTGGTGCTAGAAGCACTATGCCTAAGGGTTGAATCACTTCAGGAGTTGTGAATCAACTGTAAAATGAAAATTAATTTATCAGTGAACAAAAGTAACACAGATGGACTAGTAGATAATCAACAAACTCTATTATTTGCTTGGTTATGTTGATGTGTGACATGATGTTTTGTGGTTCTTTACCACTTCCTTTGTTCTTGACATTCTATTCCTTGTAAGATTTAAAAACAGAAGAAAATTCCACAAAGCTAAGTAAAATAAAATTATATGCTAGAGTAAAAAAAAAAAAAATTTAAATATTCACAACACTCTTGCTATGATAGTTTATGTATAGTCCTATATAGTAGGATGAAATGATCCCTCGTAGATACTGCTATTTCTATAATTCAATCTGAGTAGTCACATTAACTAGAAACAATCTATTCAGTGTCAATGATCCGTAAAAAGGACATGTAAAGCAAAGAAAAAGGACTTGAACCAGATGGACTGGTTAACAATAAAACATTTTACAAATTACCAAGAAAATAAAAACAAGAGGTGGGAAACCACAGCCTTGACAAGAACATTTTCCCTAATCTGATAGAAGCAGAGATAACTATGATGCTACATTTCTAGCAAGCATAATCATTGTGTTCACTATAAGAACCAATTGTTCTTAGCCATGTGGAACCAAAATTAATTTCTAAATTATGAACCAACAGATTGCAGTGTGCTTCCCTATCATTTAGGAGTAGAAAGACCCAGATAATTGAGTTTGTTATTGCAGTGTTTAGGGAAAATGCTTAAGGAATATAAATTTAGCATATTTTGATGGTATGGCAGGTTTCAGTGATGATGATTTTTCAAGAGTCAAATAAAAACATGGAGGTGATGTCAGCAATATCAGCATTATGGTGGCAAAACACATTTCTTGGTTGCAAGCCCTGCTTCCCCAGTACAACAAAATTTCAGCACCCATTCATGGATAGAAGTGCCTTTGAGGAAACCTTATAATGGGCTCTTTACACCAAGGGACCCAGGGGGAATCTCACTCATCCATGCTTTAGGTAATAGACAGATGGATCTTAGTCTAACTGTGGAACGTGCAGTGGCCTGTGAACCAGCTCCAGTCCTTCTTCCTGTGGTCCAGAAGCCCCTGGAAAACTGTCTTATATAACTATCCATGGACAAGGGAATCTTTGGAGGGGGATATCCAGATTTCCAAAGGTAGTTCCAGAATCCCATAGTGGCAAAAAGAAAGAGAGAGAGAGAAGAGAAGAGAGGAGAGAAGAGAAGAGAAAAGAAAAGAAAGAGAAAAATATTTCTATATGTTTGGATGCACTGGAGTAGGTAAGAAAAACAGCTTGATTTTACCTGCATTGTTCTTTCCCCAAAGCAGCACAACTTAGGGCCATGACAGATCTTCATCAACCTATGATTTGCCCATGGAGGAAAAGGAGAACATATGAGTGAGGACCCAACTTCTCCAGCTATGTGGGACACTTCCAGAAGAACTCATTTACCTCTTATTCCATCAAAAATATTGAATCATAAGCTACATGACTAGAGATCAGGAAGAGGCTGGGAGAGCAGTTGAGCAGAAGATAGGACTCTAAGGCATTAGATGGATGTGGATACTACTAGACTTGTGGACTCCATCAAGAGCCTGCCCACAAGCCACTGGGTATGCTTCACCTGAAGATCTCTCAAACTGGCCCACACATATCCCCAGCACTCCATGTGCATCACCTACACATCCTTCTACCACCCTCTGGCTGGCTCTGTTTATGTACCAGACTACAGCAGTTGAGAGTGAGCTTTGGCACATGGCCAGTGAGAATCTGCAGAAAGCTGGTCCAAATTTGAAAGCCAGGGAGAGACCATAAAATTGGATTTTAGACCACTTTTTAAAAAATAAAAGATGCTGTCAGTACTTGGTGTAAAACTTTGCATGATTCAGAGAAATCATACAGACTTAAGAATTCTGCCACTAGAAGGAACAAGAAGCCTGAAACAGGTATACATAATAGAAGATCTGAGCTGGTCCCTGAATCTCTGGCAGAGCTGGCACTGAAGGCAGTAAGTAAACACTGGAAGAGATGACTGCTAATTCAAATGTGGTGACAGTATCACAAAACTTCGAGGGATATGAGAAATCAAGGAAACATGACCCCATCAAAGGATCACAGTAATTTTCTAAATAACCAAACCCAAAGACATTAAGACCTACAGTTCACCCAGTGAAGAATTCAAAACAGCTGTTTTAAGGAAACTTAGTGGGCTACAAGAAAACACAGATAATTCAACAACATTAGGAAAATAATATACAAACAAAATAAAAAGTTTAACAAAAAGATAGAGATCAAAGCATAGAACCAAACAAATTCTGAACCTAAAGAATACAGTAATGAAGGGAGAAATAGCTTTAAAATAATGGTACAGGACTTCAGTACCCTACTTTAACAATGGATAGATTATCCAGACAGAAAATCAATAAGAAACATTGGAAATGAACTACACTTTAGACCAAATGGACATAACAGACATATGCTGAAAATTCCATCTAACTGTGGCCCAATATACATTCTTCTCAAGTTCCCTCAGAACATTCTTAAGGATAGTTTATGAATTTAGGTCACAAAACAAGTCTTAGTAAATTTACAAAGATTGAAATCATACCAAGGATCTTTTCCAACAACACTGATAGGAAACTAGAAATCAAAATTAGGTGGAAGACTGGAAAATTTATTTTTTAACGTATGGAAATTAAGCAACACACTCCTGAAGAGCAGGTAGCTCAAAGAAGAAAACAAAAGGGAAATTAGAAAATATCTTGAAACAAATGAAAATGGAAATATAACATACCAAAACTTATGGGATACTACTAAAGCAGTTTAGGAGAAAATTTTATAGCTAGAAATGCCTATGTTGAGGGGCACTTGGGTGGCACATTCAGTTAAGTGTCCGACTCTCAGTTTCCGCTCAGGTCATGATCACAGGGTTATGAAATTAAGCCCTGTGTTGGGCTTCATGGTCAGTGCATAGTCTGCCTAAGACTTTACCTGTCTCTCTCTGCCCTTCTCCCGTGCTCTCTCTCTCTGAAACAAATAAATCTTAAAAAAAAGAAAAAAGAAAAAAAGAAATGCCTGTATTGAGAAGAAAGATCTCAAACAACCTACCCTTTGCACCTCAAGGAACCAGAATAAAGAAAAAAAAAAAACCCAAAATTAGCAGAAGAAGGAAATAACAAAGGTCAGGACATAAACATATAGATATCAGGAAAAGATTGCTTTTTTAAAGATAAACAAAATTGACAAACCTTTAGCTAGACTAAGAAAAAAAAGAAGACTCAAATAAAACCAAATGTGGAAGAGACAGAGATACAAAGAATCATAAGAGATGACTAAGAACAACATATGCAAACATAATACAAAGGATGGTAAGGGATGACTTAGGAACAACTGTGCAATATAATACAAAGGATCACAAGAGATGACTAAAGAATTATATGTCAACATATTAGATAACCTAGAATCAGTGGATAAATTCCTAGAAACATAAAACCTACCAAGACTAAATCATAAATAGAAAAATCTGAACATACCAATAACTAGTAAAGAGATTAACTGAGTGATCAAAATTATCCCAACAAAGAAAAACACAGAACCAGATGATCCTCTGATGAAATAGTCCACCAAATATTTCAAGAAAAAAAATGCCAGTTCTTCTCAAAATCTTCCAAAAAATTGAAGAGGACAGAACACTGCCAAACTCATTTTATGAGGCTAGTGTTACCCTGATACCAAAGTTAGTAAGAACAAAACAAAAGAAAACTACAGACTAATATCCAGATGAATATTGATGCAAAAAATCTTAACATGATATTAACAAAGCAATAGCACATCAAAAGCATCATACACCATTATCAACAAGATTTATCCCTGGGATGTAAGAATGGCTCAACATACGAAAATCAGTAATTGGGATACAATATAGTAATAGAATAGAGAATAAATTCACACTGTTAACTCAAGAGATACATAATCATTTGTCAAAATATGATGTCCTTTCATGATAAAAATGATCAGGAAATTAGATATAGAAGGAACACACCTTAGCTAATAAAAGTCATGTACGATAGATCCACAGCTAACATCATACTCAGTGGTAAAAGGTTGAAAGCTTTTCCCCTAAGATAAGGGACAAGCCAGTGGTGCTTATTCTCACCATTACTGTTCAACTAGTATTGGAGTCCTAGCCAGAACCATCAGGTGAGGAAAAGAAAGGGCATTCAAATCAGGAATGAAGAAGCAAAACGCCTTTTGTAGATAACGTGATCTTATATACTGAAAATCCTGTCAGCTCCACCAAAATCTGTTAAAACTAATCAGTAAATTCAGTGAAGTTGCCAGATACAAAATCAATATAGAATTTTCCATATACTTAGCAATGAATCTGAAAAATAAATAAAACAATTCCATTAATTATAGAATCAGAAAAAGTAAAGTCCTTTGGAATACATTGAATGTGAAAGAATTATACAACAAAAAATGTAAGACTTTGATAAAAGAAATTGAGAAAGACACAAATGGAAAGATATCCCGTGTTTATGGAAAACTTTGTATTGTTAAACTGTCCATACTACTGAAACCTTCAGTATATTCATTGCAATCCCTGTCGAAATTCTGATGGCATTTTTCACATAAATAAAGCAGTCCTGACTTTTTTGTGGAATCACAGAAGTATCTGAATTGCCGAAACAATCCTGAGAAATAAATCCAAGCTAGAGACATTGCACTTTTGAGCTCAAACTATACTACAAAGCTATAGTAATCAAAATAGTATGGACTACCATAAAAATAGACACATAGGACAATGGAATAGAATCAGAGCCCAGAAATAAACCTTCCCATTTATGTTATACTAATATTTGACAAGGGAGCCAGTAATATTCCCTAATGAAATTGGGTTCCTATCTTATATCACTCAAAAATTAAATCAAAATGGATGAAAGACTTAAGAACTGAAACCATAAATGTCCCCTAAGAAAACATAGGGAAGTAGCTCTTGACATTGGTCTTGGCAATGACTTTTGGATATGACACTAAAAGCATAAGCAACAAAAACTAAAATTAATGAATAGGACTACATCAAAAAAAACTTTTGCACAGCAGAAGAAACGATCAACTAAATGAAAAGTCAACCTACAGAATGGGAAAAATATATACAAATCATATATCTGATAAGGATTAAATCCAAAATATATTTTAAGAAACTCATACAATTCAATAACAAAAATAATACAAATAATCCAGTCTTTAAAAAATGGGCAGAGGAACTTCATAGACATTTTCTCAAATAAGACATACAAATGACCAACAGGTATATGAAAAGGTGCTGAATATATGATTATATATATAACTACATATATATAATTAATATTATATTATATGTAATATATAATATATGATTACCATCAGGGAAATGCAAACCAAAACCACAATGAAATATCACCTCATACCTGTTAGGTTGTCTGTTATCAAGAAGACAAAATATAACAGATGCTGTCTAGGATTTGGAAGGGGGACCCTTGTGCACTGTTGATGGAAATGTAAATTGGTACAACTACTATGGAAGATAGTATGTAAGTTCTTCAAAAAATTAGAATTATCATGTGTTCCACCAAACCTGTTTTGTGTATGTATTCAAAGGAAATGAAAACAGGACATCAGAAAGGTATCTGCACTCCCATATTCATGGCACCATTGTTCCTATTAATGAAGATATGGAAACAACTTAAGTGCCCATCAACAGATGAATGAATAAAAAAGATGTGAGATAAGCATACATAAAAACACACACTCGAATATTATTCAGCCACAAGAAAGAAGGAAATCCTGCCATTTGCAATAAGAGTGAACATTGAGGGCATTATGCTAAGTAAAATAAACCAGAGAGAGAAAAATAAATATTGCATGACTTCACTTATATGTGGGATCTAAGAAAGCTAAACTCAGAAATAGAGACTAGAATGGTGTTTGCTAGGGGTTGTAAGGTTAGGGAAATGGGAAGACATTGGTCAAATAGTATAAACTTCCAATTTTATGATAGTAAGTTCTGGGGATCTAATGTACAACTTGCTTATTATAGTTATTAAGACTTTATTATGTTCTTGAAAGTTACTAAGAGAGTAAGTCTTAAAAGCTACCACAAAAAAGAAGTGGTAATTATGTCATGAAATGGACGTATTAGCTAGCAGTATAGTGGTAATATTTTGCAGTATAAGAGTATCAAACCATCATACTGGATACTTTAAACAATGTTATATGTCAATTATATCTTTAATTATATTAAAGCTGGAAAATATATAATAAATCAAATGCAAATAAAAAACCAGGAAAACTAGAAAATAAAATTTTGTTAAATTTAGCAAGTATTACTCTTAGCCATCATAAACAGACTTTTAAAATCAGCCCATAGGTGAGGTAATTTCCTCATCTTTCCAACTCATTTTTTTCCACTGTGTTGTCAAATTCTATTGGCAAATGTTTCTAGTGAAATTATTGTATATATAAAATCTTATATGTATATAACTGACAGAGATTTGTTCATTAAATTTTGGCATACCAGAATTAGAGAACCTTATAAACATTAAGAGGACTGAATTTAAGGTAAATAAAGGTATAATATGTATTTCTATGAAGAAACAGGCTGGCCTAAGTGAACATTTGTTTTAAAATTATATTCCTGTCTTAGAAATAAATGTTATTTAAGAAGATTTGGATATTGAAGAAATGTGTTTCTGTCTTGGGGTTGTCAAAAAAAAGGGGGGAGCAACTGTGACCTATTACACCTGATCTTAGCCAAAAGGCCGAGAAGCGATGCTACCGTGACGCATTGATATACTTTCTCAATGGACTAAAATTGATGGGTTGGAATGTTTTCATGGTGTCATATTCATTCTGTTAATGTCCAAGATGGGATCAGTACAAATTTCTTAATGTATAGTTGTATGACATGCATCATCACAAAATTTAGAACAATTTTATACACACTTTTATATGGCTAGTCTATGTTGATTCAAAATTCTATGTTGAATAAAAATTCAATGCTACAATCAGAAGAAATACTTCAAAAATTAATTGCACGTGCCAGAGAAATTGCAGCAACCACTGACTATTAGTTAAACCACTTCCCAGGTAGAATTATAGAACATTCTTTAGAATATGCAAGTTTCTAGTCCAGAGAAGAGGTCTCCCTGGGAACAGATAAGAGATGAGTTCTGAGAACCAAGCCTTGGGCATGCTGATAATCATTATATATATAATCATATATAATTAATGATTATACAGATAATATTACAGATTATACAGATTATACAGATAATATATATATAATCATAATCATATAACAATAATCACTGCTGTGTTTTGCATTTTCTATTTATACTCTATTCACTTTTATTTTTTTAAAAGATTTTTTATTTATTTGACAGAGATCACAAGTAGGCAGAGAGGCAGGCAGAGAGAGAGGAGGGGGGGGAAGCAGGCTCCCCGCTGAGCAGAGAGCCTAATGTGGGGCTTGATCCCAGGACCCTGAGATGATGACCTGAGCTGAAGGCAGAGGCTTTAACCCACTGAGCCACCCAGGCTCCCCCTCTATTCACTTAATATGAAAATTTGAAGAGTTCACTATACATATTATACCTAATTGCTGTTTCTTTCTGGGAAATCACTTTTTTGATGAAATTACTCTTCTCAATTTTAATTTTAACTTTTTAAATCCAAAAGTGTGTTATGATGTGTTCATATTAATAGTAAAATTAAATTACAATATTCCTTTTGAAATTATTATGGAGGAAAAAGATATCTGCATAGTTCATTTGTAGTTTGTCTCACTTAGACCCTGCAGCATAGACATTTATTAATTTTAAAACCTTTTTTATATCCATGATGAGACTTGGATAATAAGTGACTATATCCATAAAGCTATTACCAGTTTCCAAGCATCCTCAGGGATTTTTCATCTCATGTAAATGATTAGAAGTTAAATATTTTTAATTGAACATTTGGGCTCTTTCTTTGTGGGATTTCTTTTAATTCTACCTGCATATCTTAGTGCAAACAACGACAACAAATCCATAAGGAAGTCAAGGCAATCCTACAGGAGGAAAATGAAATTTTGAAAAATGCTTCCTTGGAAGGAATGTACCCTTACAAAAGAGTTACTCTGAATTTGTTAATCATTTCCCTTTTCTTCTTTGTATAATTGAGTTTTGCCTGTTTCTGAACCTTAAATAAATAGAATCCCCGCTCAAAAAAAAAAAAAGTTACTTTGGGAAGTTTGCCCTATAAATTTGAAATGCAAAAGATAAGAAAAATCAGGTGGACAATCAGTCTTTCAAGACCTCAGAAACAGCATCTTAAATAAAAGCAGCTGATTTTACAGAGCCTTTATAGGTACTAATCATTGTTCTAAACTCTTAATAGACATGATTTCCTTTAATCTTTATATCACCCTGTACTATAGATCTTTGGAAATAGGCCATAATTAAAGACAGTCTTGTGTAGAAATTTAAAGTAATTAAATTTAAAATACAGATACTGTACTATATATTTTAATTTTCAGCATGGTAATGGGTTGGTTTTATTGTTTATAAGAAGTGCATTCTTTAAATATTTTAAAAATAAGTGTTTTTAAAAGGAGCCTAAGTATATTCTTTGAGAAAAATTGTTATATATTGTTTATTATTTTATTAGTAGATTATAAAACATTTTAATTAAAAAATAAATATTAGTAAATATACCTAGGGAGTTCAAAACAACAACAATGGAAGCAATGGGAGAGATAGGGAGTTATAAGAAGTGATACTATTTTAAAAATCATAGGACCTTAAGAAATGGGACTCATTAAAACATTGCAAGATTTTCTCAAATTCATAGGTCCTAGCATTAAATAAGGAAAGTCATTAACATATCTGAGGAACAAATGAATTAGAAATTTAATTAGATAGTATAGAAAAATAGGTTATTGTTACAGATTTCATTTGGAGAATGAAGAATTGGATAAGTATAACGAATATAAGACTTTTGGATTACAGAACCGTCTCTTTTGGGTTTTGAAGTCATTGATATGGAATGAAAAAAAATAATCAGTTATCCAATCATAATAACCTAAAGGATCTTGGCAGCAGCATAGATTTTTAGGCAACCTCAGTTTGTATCCACAAATCCCAAATTGTTTGAAATTATGTAATTTTTATTTTAGGGTGCTAACATGTTTTCAGGCCAGAAAGATATATAAGTCTAAAAATGTTTAAGAGAGTCACAACTCTCTGTTAATAATGTTGTGTTAAGAAACCCTTGCATCTTCAATAATTTTAATTTTAAAGATCATTTATTTATTTATTTGACACAGAGAGAAAGATCACAAGTAAGCAGAGAGACAGACAGAGAAAGAGGAGGAAGCAGGCTCCTTGCTGAGCAGAGAGCCAGATACAGGGCTCAATCCCAGGACCCTGAGTTCATGACCCGAGCCGAAGGCAGAGGCTTAACCCACTGAGCCACCCAGGCGCCCCAATAATTTTAACTTTAAACAATTTTAAGAGTTTATGCTCTTTTGTGACTAAAAAAAGCACACGCTGCACCATAATAACGGTAGTAATAATGTAACCTTAATTATTCACCTAGCAACACCCTGAAAAGAGAGGGTACAAAAAAGGAGAAAGCCTAAAAAGATAAATTAATAACACCATTATCAGTATGTTTTTGTTTTTAGCATATTTCTCATTTCCAAGATTTATAATCTCATAATACTTCATCACAAGTTGAGTTTCTGTATTCTCCTGATAAAAAGTTGTATCTCGTAGTAATGAAAAGAAAATAAGATTTAGGGGCACCTGGGTGGCTCAGTGGTTAAGCTTCTGCCTTCAGCTCAGGTCATGATCTCAGGATCCTGGGATCGAGCCCTGCATCAGGCTCTCTGCTTGGCAGGGAGCCTGCTTCCACCTCTTCCTTTGCCTGCCTCTCTGACTACTTGTGATCTCTCTCTGTCAAATAAATAAATAAAATCTTTGAAAAATAAATAAATAAAAATAAAGTAAGATTTAAAAAAAGAAGAAAAAGCTTTTAAATGCAATTGCTTTAACATTCCTAAGGCTCCCTGGACTCCTGTTAGCATATCTTATTCTCAATATTTATAGTAATTGCATATTTCTCCCTTTTTATACATTTCCTGATTTTCATTAATTCCTTATAAACAAATCACAAAGTAAGCAAAGCCTATTGAATGGTGTCTGGACAGACATCACTACTACACAGTATTAAAAACTGAAAATGAGCACAGTTTTAGTTTTACCAGCTGATTTAGTTAGGTATCACTCTAAGGCATCAACACCGTTTATCACTATCACTGCAGCCTGGCATGAAGACACAGTCACAAATAGTTTTAACAAAAGCAAATTAAGAACTGTTAAAGTTCTCTTTGCTCAGGGAAGGAAAACATTTAATATTCTTTATGTATAAATCCTTTGTGATCAACTCCAGTGCCATGATTAGCCTTAACATTTGGAAATTCTGATATAGAGGTGTGTTGCTATGTGTAATTGCTTATGATTTTCAGTTCCTAAAAATTATTTTAAAAATTATGGTTTTCAAAGGCTATGTTTGTACTGAAAAACAGTTTGTACTGTTAAAAATAGGCAGAAAGGAAACCATACTGTCATTCTTACTATAGTAAGAATTAAATTACCTTATTAGTTATCTTTCAAAAAATGTTCAATTTTTATAAATTCATACATTGAATGTGTTTTTTAATAGTCTTTTAAAATTATTTTAAAAAATTTTTTTAAAGATTTTGAGAGAGAGAAAGAATCAGTAAGGGGAGGGGCAGAGGGGGAGGGAGAAACAGACTCTCCACTGAGCAGGTTCCCTGAGACAGGCTGGATCCTAGGACCCTGGGATCTTGACCAAACCTGATGCTTAACTGACTGAGCCACCCCGGTGCCCCTAATTGTCTTTTTTTTTCCTTAGAGCAGTTTTGGGTTTATAACAAAACTGAGACAGGAATTGAAGTGTGCAATGATAATAGTGGATTTATCTATTTCTCTTTACAGTTATATCAGTTTTTGCCTCATGTGTTTTGACACTTTGTTGTTAGGAATACACATAATCAAGATCATTTTGTCTTCTTAATGCATTGACCCCTTCATCATTATATAATAACGCTCTATCCCTGATAACATTCCTTTCTCTAAAGTCTGCTCTATCTGAAATTCATATAGCTATTCCTGCCTTCTGTTGATTAGTGTTATCATGGTATATCTTTATCCATCCATTTACTTTTAGTCCATATGTGTCTTTATATTTAAAGTGAGTTTCTTGTAGACTACATATAGTCAGGTCTTGTTTTTTGATCCACTCTGATAATCTCTGTTTTCATTGGTGCAATTAGATCATGATGTTTAGGGATTATTGATAAAGTTGCAACACTACTCTGTTTGTTACTGTTTTCTGTTTGTTACCCTTATTCTTTGTTTCTATTTCTGTCGTCCACTCTTTTTCTGCCCTTTGTAGCTTTAATTATTTTACATTATTGCAGTTTCTCTCCTTTTTTGTCGTAACAATTTTACTTTAAGGCAAGTAGCAGCAGATTACCTTAATTTTAATTTACCGAAAAAATCTTTACATATCCGTCATTTTTGAAAAATAAATTTTCAGGTACAGAATTGTAGGGGTGGCTGGGATTTTTTTTCTCTCAACACCTTAAATATTTCACTTCACTTTCTTTCAAATTAAGAGTTGAATATAATTCTTATTTTTGCTACTCTATAGATAAGGATTTTTTTACCCTCTCTGGCTTCTTTCAAGTTTTTTTTTTTTTTATCTTTGCTTTTTATTGGTTGAAAATGATATGCTTAGGTTCAGTTTTTTGGCATGTATCCTACATGATCACTTCTGAGTTTCTTTAATGAGCAGGTTTGTATCTATCATTAATTTGGGGAAATTGTTAGTTATTATTTTAAGTCTGTCCTTCCCTCCCTCCCACCCACCTTTACCAACTTCCTTCCTTCCTTGCTGTCCTTTTCTGCTATTTCTATTATATGTATGTTACACTTTTGGTAGTTGTTTCACAGTCCTTAGGTAGTTTGTTTAATTTATTTCAATCCTTTTTTCTCTTTGCTTTTTATTTTTAAAGGTTTCTATCCAGATATCCTAAAAACTCAGAGAGTCTTTCCTTAGTTGCATCATCTACTAATAAGCTCATCAAAGGCATTTTTCATTTCTGTTATAGTATTTTTTTTTCTCTTCTCTAGCATTTCTCTGTGGTTTTTTCTTAGAATTTCCATCCCACTGATTCATTTCCCATTTGTTCTTATGCTGTCTATTTTATCTGTTAAAGCCCTTATCAAATTAGTCATAATTGTTTTAAATTCCCAGGCTGATAATCACAACATTCTGGCCATGTCTAAGTCTGATTCTATTGATTATCTCTTCCGACTGTAAGTTTTTCCCCCCTTTTGTAAATTATATATAAATTATATATATATACACATTCATATATATGGCAGCTGGGCAAAAGGAACTGCTGTAAGTAGGTCTTTAGTAATGTGGTGGTAATGTGTGGGGAGAAGGGAATTATTATGTGGTAATGGATAGGTTTCAGTCTTTTAGTCTGTGCCTCTAGACGATGACATACACATGATTATTAGTCCTCCCCTACTTCCACATTAAGTTGGATGGTAGGTCTTGAGTGGGCTGAAGTTGAGTATTTTCTTCTCCAAGATCAGTTAAGTTATGATAAAACCCAAACAGGTTAGGGTCCAGTTTGGTAGTACCTCCTGAGGGCAGGCCTTATTAGAAAGAACAGAATACTCAGGCTTATTTCTAAAATGGTTCCTTTTCTAATTTCCCTGGACTTTTCCACTGGAAGCACAAAGGGATTTTTCTCCAATATTTACTGTGAGAACCTGGTAAAGATTCAGAAGGTAAAAATTATAAATTATGGGGTCTCCAGATGATGGGTCTCCCTGGAGTTGCTTACTCTTAGAGTAGTCCACATTAGTTCCCAGCAATTCATCAATTATAGTCTCAAGTTTCTTTAACCTAGCACACGTGCCTGTGAAGCCTGAAGCTCCAGATTGTGATTCTCTGGGTACACCTGTCTGTCTCCCCAATTTTTGAAACAGTTTTTCCTATGATCTTACTTCTCTGACAGATAAAAGAGGGTTTGCTGAGTTTTGTTTCTTCAGCTTTTTGTTGGTAGAATGGAATGATGACTTTCAAACTTCTTACATACTGGACCGTAAACCAGAAGTTCTCATTTATATTAATATTTCATAGTCATGGTACATTTCAAGTTAGCAAGGCAAAACTCAATACAGTACAATAATGAGTATTTCACTGCAGTTTTGGAGATAGAAGTAGTTCTTGAATTTTTACAAACCGTTTACAGTAATCATGGAGCTGAATGATTAAAGGCAAGTTTGAAAAGATAAAATTGTGTAATTTAGTGTTTTTGTTTTTCAGTGAGATAAATGAGGGACAAAGGAATTAAGAGATTTGCCTAACGTCTGTAACATTATTTAAATTATATGACTCTGGGGGCGCCTGGGTGGCTCAGTGAGTTAAAGCCTCTGCCTTCAGCTCAGGTCCTGATTTCAGGGTCCTGGGATTGAGCCCCACATTGGGCTCTCTGCTCAGTGGGGAGCCTGCTTCCCCCTCTCCCTCTGCCTGCCTCTCTGCCTACTTGTAATCTCTCTCTCTCTGTCAAATAAATAAAATCTTTAAAAACAATTATATGACTCTGATATAGTGTTCCTAATTTGATGTTCATCCTATTACAAAATATATACTTCATAAAGTCTGTAAAATAAAATCTCTTTTTTTTTTAAATAAAATCTTGACTACTTTTAAAACCCTTTGACATTATCAGAGTCAGGAGTTGATCTGCCTTTAACTATAGAAAACAGAACATCTCAAAGGCAAATATTAACAGTTTCCATATAAGCATTACCCCATTGCAGCTTTTAGTCAACCACCTTTAACTCTTTTATTGGCATCTTAATGTCTAGATAGATGTCAGGTTATATGATCAACAGGCATGTGGTCTGCTGCTAATGAAAGATAGATACACCCAACTATGTTAGCCTAGCCTATGTTTTATGTATTTGACTTACCTAACTCTGATTTGTTGTTCTGATTTGATGTTCATTCAACATATTTTGGTTTGCTCTAGATTTATCTGCAGAAAGGGATAAGAAAGTTGTATAGGCATCCAGTCTTCTGCCAGCTATTTTTTTTAAATTATGAATGAATAAATTGTTATTTCTCTGTGTAAAGATTCTTTCACATACTAATTTTCGGGAATATTTCCTTGAGTTTCCAAAGTTGGGTTGCTCTCTGCAAAAGCACACTACACGTCCTTCATCAGAGCTTCTCCCATATTTTGGTATTTATTTATTTGTTTACTGTCCACCTCCACTAAACTGTTTGTTGAAGACAAGAAATACATATTTGTTATCTTATTACCTTTGTGTAGTATATGGTGGTGTTAGCAGTTTATAGCCTAGCATGTAATAGTTTCTCAATAGACATTTAAATGAATGAATGACTTACTGGCTGACTTCTATATTCTAGAAATATGAAGTTTCCAGAAGACTAATATGACATAGTAAATATCTCAGTTTAAATTTTTTCAGCATAGCAATTGTTACACAGTACCTATTGTAATTAACCAATTTGTGATGCAGATCTTAAACTTGTAAAGAGGAAAAGCTATTACTGCACTTTTAATAGGTAAAAGTAATGGCCAATTCAATGTTTAATTTCAAATAGTATGCGTTATATTTTATTTATTTTATTTATTTTTAATATTTTATTTATTTATTTGACAGAGAGAACGAGATCATAAGTAGGCAGAGAGGCAGGCAGAGAGAGAGGGGGAAGCAGGCTCCCGGCTGAGCAGAGAGCCCGATGTGGGGCTCGATCCCAGGACCCTGAGATCATGACCCGAACTGAAGGCAGAGGCTTTAACCCACTGAGCCACTCAGGCGTTCCAGTATGCGTTATACTTTAAATACTTTATGTAATATGATTAATTTTATGGGCCATATACTTCACTAGTGGAAAGCCTTTTTCCCAGAAAAGTGGGAACTGGATGCATTTTTTTTTTGTCAGATCCTTGTCATCTTTGATATGCTGATTTATGACCACTTTTTTTTTAACCATAAATGTATAGTAATTCAAAATATCAAGCCAAACAAATCTCTCCTTGTTGTACAAATTAGGATTAGATTCTTCTACCCAAAACAACACTTGAATCCACCATTACCCTTTATAGATCCTATTTTAACCATATTGTCTTACTTTACTATTGGTACTGCAGAGTAAAAGCTAGGCATCACAAAATGTAAAATTGAACAAAAATGCACACTTATACATATATACAAAAATCCTGTAAGTGTGCCCTATCTCTCCTATTTCCTTTGTCTTCTCCCTAGAGATTTTAGTCTATTTCTGGATGACAACTTTTTTTTCTGTTTTATTAGCCACTATTTTCTCTGTCATCAAATCAGAACCTTTTCAGTGAGTTCAAATTCCTCCATAATAGACATTTATGAACTTATGAATGTACAATAACTGTTACAACCTAGTGAGAACTATTCAGAATAATACATAAATAATGATTACTAACAGCGGGAGAATAAGAGGAAGAATATCTAATCAATGTATCAGGTACCTTGTCAGTATATACAATAACTAAACACCTAATGCCTGATTAGAAAATGAAGCAGATCACTCCACATGGTTGACATTGTAATTATCATCATCAACAATTTTTTAAGCTTTTTCTCATTCTAAGCTAGTCCCTAAATACTGTATTAATCCATAAAGCCTATCAGAGACCTATTCAATACAAAATTGCTTCACTATACTAACTTTTGTCCTAGTGGTCTGAATTCTGGGATGAATGTGTAAATAATGGCTAATGCTTTTGAATTCATGCTGATCTTCTGTATGATTTATTGAGCTCAGATGGAGAATATGATTTTATGGGTTAGCTATTTGAAATTGATTTGTTGTTCGTGATTTCCATGTGATCCAGTATCTTGTTAACATTATTACCTAACATACAATAAACAAGACATTTACTGATGAATCCTAAAACTCATGATGCCTTGGAACACATACTTTTCTAATCCCAATAATGAAACTAATGACTAAAATAGCAAAAATTTCTATTGTTAATTTCTAAAATGGAATGATCTCAACTATATGGAACTTTCCTAAAGTTTTGGGGTATAAGTTATGCTCTCTGGCACTTTTGTGATAGCTGTGTTGAGTAATAAGAAATGCTATAAAATAAGATATTTTACATACAATAGAATCCTTTCTCTTACAACATAACTCATTAGCTCATCATTGCTTTAGCTGCTTGTTTCCCTAAGAAAGCATGCTGCCTTTGTATGATGAACATGGGCTGAGGAAACATAACTATTACAGTATTATTATTTGAGTGCAAGCTCTACAGGAGGTTCTCACTCATTTTCTAGAAGCCTTGCTGCTCTCGACCTAAGACATACGTAAAAATTTAGCTGTGTCTATTAATCCAGAGACCTAATAAAAACACCTGTGATCTCATATATTCTAAGGTTTGATGACTACCAGTCCTTTAGATACATTTGTGAAGTCAAACAAATAATTTATTAATATATTTGTTTAAATCATCTGAATAAAATAAGAATCCAATGTTTATAATAAATCCTAAGATTCTTAGAAAATCATTATACCATTTCATATTAAAAGGGCTACATTTTGGGAGAGCTTCATTTAAAATGTCTACCAACTTAAAAATAGCTATTACTTATATTTATTATATTAGTTATACTTATTATGTAATATTTTCTATCCGAGATAAAAGTAATATATATCACTTATTATCTTATGTGTATTTCATTTTTTTATTATTTAGTTTCATTTTTAAGGGTAGTTAATATTCTACAAAGTTTCCACAAACACTAAATTAGTCAATAGGGAATTATTGCTGCTAGGGGAAATACAGGGTTAAGTTCCTGAGAGACTGGTCACATTTTCATCAACCAGCTTTGTTTTATATGTGTTTTGTTTAAAGACACCTTATTTAACATATCTTACAATAATGAATTGCATGGTCTTAAGCCCAGGTTTTGGAGGTCATTTGCGTTACATAGATTCATTTGCCAATATCCTCATAAAACAAGCTAGTCTTTTAGTGTTGAAAAAACTCAAAATTTTTGCCCCTGTGCACATGTGTGTGAATGACCATGAAAGCACTGGCAGTACTGATTTGGGAATGATAAATAAATTTTGTGAGTGGGCAAATTCACAAATATGGAATCCATGAATAATGAATTCATGGCAATTGCTGATTTGAATAATTCCACTGTGAGTAACGTTACTGGTTTAACTTCAATGCCTGTTTCTTAACTTCGGTTTATCCTGGCCAACTCCTAACTGAGAGTCAACGACAAATGAATTCATTTCCTCTCCTCTTCAGTGTTTACCCACCTGTGTTCCCCGCAATAAAAGTATTTCTTTTCACCTTTATCAGTTAGAGTTTAATATGACAAACAGAAGAACTATTATTGGCCTTAGACTTTGGTTTTCATTTTGGAGCTGGAGCTTGAAAGCTGCAGTGCAGGCAGTCAGGAGATAAAGAGAATAAGGATAAACTGGGACTGGTGTAAAAACTGGAACCCACAAGGATTAACTGGAATCCATTTCAGTTCTCATTGCTTCTGACTATGATGAAATTGTCAGACATGAGAAACTGCTGTCCCTCTTTGTGGATGTAAACACACATCTGACTCAGGAGTCCTAGAAGCTGAAGGAGGATCCAGGGGAACAGATACCAGTTGCAGGTCTGTTGCTGCCACATTCCTACTTCCCTTCCATACAAGTTTAGCCAGAAGAAAGCAACATGTGTGAGCTCAGAAGTGCCCAGTGACCTTGCTATACCTTTTGCACATAAAGATTAAAAGACTTGCTATTTCATTTCTTTATCCAGATGTTAGCAAAAATGTGTCTTATGGCCTGCTTTTGCCAAAAGCATACATGTAAGGCTATTCCAAGAAAAGTGGTTCGGATTTGCTAAATTAAAATATTATGAAGTCAGTATGGTCTAGTACCCATATATCTCTCTTTAAACACACTAATTTTAAATAAAAACAATAAATAAGGTGATGTTTCTCCCAACATAATACAACTTTTCATTGACTTTAATCACAGGACTTGAGGGTATCAAGAGACCTCCCAGGTAATCACCTGACTTCTAAATATATTATTTTGAGTCCTCACTGTGTAGTAGCAACTCAGTAATCCAGTAGCACTACTGGGCAGAACTGGAGCCCCCTTCTTTACCTGATTCATTGGCGTGAGGAGCTAAAAGTGGTTAGTGGTTTGCCATCTCAAATTCTAGTTCAGTAGAATCATTGTTTTGTCATTGGTATAAGCAGTCCTACTTTTGGATTTAAGACTTCTAGACCATTAGAACCTAAAGTCAGGGGCAATAAATCTTTTTTTTTTTTTCCTTTGCTTTTCTTTCCTCTTTCCCTTTCCCCTTTCCTTTCCTTTTCCTTTCCCTTTTTCCTTCCTCCCCTCCCCTACTGTCCCTTCTTGTCTCTGTCCCTTCCCTAATGGATCCCTTGTGGTAATAGTGAAAGGAGGCACTTCTCATTTTTACCCTTTGATTTACAGATTCATGAATCTTAGCTTTGGGAGAAACGTTTATATATACATTGCCGATTTAGAGCAAATATCACATCCTAGAAATAAATGTCCCACATCTGTAAGCTTTTACAACCAAGGTATAACCATAAGTAAGAATTCATAAGGCCATTATACTGTTTTATCAAGCCAGCTGTTTCAATATAATAATGAAGATGTACATTCAGTGAATTTATGGACCTGTGCTCATTGCCAAACTTCATGGCTTGATCAGAAATAATGTTGTATAAATACCAACCTGGTAGGTATGGTATTCTATAAGTCCATGGATAGTGACTTTGATGGAAACATTGCAGACAGGGAAGGAAAATCCATGTCTAGGGTAAATGTCTACTCCAGTGAGAATAAAATACTTCCTTTTCCTGGTCAACTCCTAACTGAGAGTCAAAGATAAATGAAATCATTCTTCTTTTCAGTGTTTACCCACCTATGTTCCCTGCGATAAAAATATCCCTTTCCACCTTTATGGCTGCTAATCCCAGGGAATGGTGCCTGTAACAGGGGCTAAGTTGGCACACTGGTACTCAGCAATGGCTGTAACCAGCTCTGCTATGATGAGTGGGAATCCTATATTCTTTTTCCATTATAACATCTACCACTGCTGCCATGATCACTTTTTTTAATGAGCCACTCAGGCAATTACAGGATTCCCTGGGAAGAGGAGGACTGACTTTCAGAGTCATGGTCACCTATTTACCTCCATAACACCTACGATTATCTCATATAATATACTCATTTGCCTATTGGTATTTATTGACTCTTTCCCAATATTAGAATGTATACTCCATTCAAGGCAGGGTTTATTGGACTATTTTGTTCACTGATATATTCCTAGAACATAAAAAATTATCTGAAATATTATATATAAACTAAAAAAAAGCTGTCAAATGAAATAATATTTAAACTTTATAAATAACATGTGTGACTACCATTTTTATTTCTAATTTATAGATAAGAAAACTGAGTGTCACAGACATGTAACAAATGTCATTCATTTGATAACTCACGGATCTTGGATTTGCACACTGTTTGTCTGGTTTACAAACTGTACTTTTAACCAAGATGATATATTACCTCTTGTTTTGAAATACTGGATTTTTTCTTGAAGTGGGACAGTGTCAGGAGGAATTTTCTGTTTTGGATTTTTAGTGTAAAACAGGGGAAATCCTACAAGAAGTCAAAACCGTGACCACTTTCAGTATCATGTTAAGAAAATGGTGCCAGTACTCTGGATTCAACTGTGGAGTTTTCCAGGGTCTGACACTATTAAAGAGACAAATTTTGAATTTCGAGACCTGCCAAAGCTGTACGACAGTAGTAAACATTTGGTACCATCATGTAGGATTTCTAGAGAATTATTGTGCAGTAGGGGTAATAAACCAGTTAGGCAAATATTTTTATTAAAAAAAAAATGCAACCCAGCTCAGTATGATTGGATTATGATGGGATACTCTTTCTCTGGAGAAAGATAATATCCTATAGAGCCTCTATATTTTTCACTTACAGTGTCCTACATTCAGCCAGAAATCTACTGGAATATTAAAAAAAATAGAGCCAAGAGGAAAAAAAAATCAGATAATAGTTATAGGGATGATCAAGTCATTACCATCCTCAAATATGAACTCTTAAGTTAACTGTGATTAACATGTCTAAGAAAATAGAAGACATGACTAATTTTGCTAGAGGACAGTAAATTATAAAAAGAATCAATTGGAAATTTCTGTTTCTGACCAGTGCAATAACTGAAATTAGGAAATCAATGTATGGTATTAACTAAATTGTACAGACAAGAAGAGGATTTATGGACTAGAAGATAGATCTTTAGAAAATATTCAAGCTGAATCATACAGATAAAAGATGGCAAATGTAGAAGAGAAGAGGATAGAACAAAATCAGAGCAGAAAAATATCAAAGTGTTAATAGCTAAGAATTTCCTTTTACTGACAAAAGCACATCATTTTACATATTCAGAAAGCATTATGGAACCCAAGCAGGATAAATATATAGAAAAGCACATCTACACAATTGTGGGAAAAGTGCTGAAAACCAAAGAAAAAGGAAAGATATCACAAGCAGCCAGATAAAAAAGACAACTTTGGAAGGATCAGCAATAATATGGACATCAGATTTCTCAGCAGAAACAGTTATACTCAAAGAGGAATAAAGCTGGATGCCTACTGATGAATACTTTATAAACCTATGATAACTAACAATATGTAAAGATGCAATAATAGGTAAGTATGCCAAGGAAAACAGGCTGGTTATTAAAGAAAGACCCATATACATACAATTCCTTGATTTATGACAAAGGGGTTATTACTGTGCACTTGGGGAGAATAATCTTTCCAATAAATGACTGAGTCAATTAGATATCCATATGGAGTTTAAAAGAGTAAAGATGACTTTCATATCAAAATGTGAAACATGAAGGTAATGAAGCTTTTAGAATAAGATGTGTGAAAATGTCTTTATGAATTAGGTCAGCAAAACATTTCTTTAAAAGACACAGGAAATGTAGAAAGTTTGGCAAATTGTACTGTATTAACATTAGTAACTTTTGGTTTGTCAGATGACACTGGTATTAGTAAAAAACAAGTCTCTGGACTAGAGAAGTTAATTGCAATATATGTATCCCAAATAAAGAACTTATATTCATTAATTAAGTCTAGATAAGTAATAGAAAAAAATTGAATCAGTACTTCACACACATATACAGATAGAGATACTTATATCTTTGTTTCCCTCTCTCTCTCTCTCTCTCTCTCTCTCACTGTCCTTATTAGGAAAGTGCAAGATAAAATTTTGATGCAATGCCATTATTCACGCAAAAAGTAACTGCTGTGCTTTGAATGCTTGTCCCTACTTCTACCCACTCCAAATTTACATAATGAAATCCTAACCCTTGAAGGTGATGCTATTATTAGGTAGGAACTTTGGGAGGGTGATTATATCCTGGAGGCGGAGCTCTCATAAATGGCATTTATACTCTTACAAAGAGATCCCAGGGAGCTCTCTAGCCAGTTCTATTAAGTGAAGGCACCATGAGAAGAGTGCTGGCTATGAACCAGGAAAAGGGCCTTCATCAGATCACACGGTGCCTTGATATCAGACATCTCAGTCTCTGAACTGTAAACAGTAAATTTTTGTTTTTTGTAACCTACCTCTTCTATGGTATTTTGTTCTAGTAGCCCAAATGGATTAAGACAGTGACTAAAGTGAGAGTAGTATAATTATATTAGGAAATAGTTGCCAATATCAACCACTGGTGAATGAGCTCATATCTTATGACCTAGCAATTCAGCTTACAGGCATATACCTAACAAATGCATATGTATGTTCAGCAAAAGGCATATAGAGCATTATTGGTAGTAGCATTATTCATTGTAGCCTCCAAGTCTATCAATGCCAGGATATCTATCAATGCCAGGATAGATAAATCATGGAAGATTCTTTCAGTGAATTACCATATAACACTGAAAATGAACTTTGCATTCATACACATCACAGCAAAGATAGATCTCCCAAACATGATTATAAGCATAAGAAGCCACACATAAGAGCGTGAGTTCTCTATATTTCATTTATGTAAATTTCAAAAATTGGCACGAATCTGTGTTTATTGAGCTCAGGATAGTAGTTACTTTTGATGAAGCATAGTGAGTGGTAACAGGTATGAGCAGAGCTTCTGGTAATGTTCTATCCTACCAAGTACTTTTTTCATCCTGTTAATTTTGTAAAAAGTCATTGATCAATGCACTTATTATTTTTTCATGTATTTAATGCATTAAATACGTCAATATAAATTTTTCTTTTTTTACATTAAAATTTTTAAAATAAACATTGCTATGCTGTGCCGTAAGAAATTCTGATATACAGCTTAGAGAGGTATTTTTAAATTATATATTAACAAGCATTGTTGACAATAGACCATGACAACAATTTGGGAAAGCAATGTCTCTTTCAATGATTACCCTAAAGTAGATTTTCTAAAGTTAATTTTGCCTGGGAGCTTAAAATATTGGAATAATAAAAGATGCTTTGTTTTCTTAAAATTAAAAAAAAAATTGTAGACTACTGTTACCTCTTAAATTAATGCAATGGCTAGGAAAGTTCCTACACATACATTGTAAGGGCAAATACTAATTAAAAATAAGAAACTTAATTTTCCCTGCTGAAAATAGGGGAGGAGAGATGTCTCCCAGCCTCCCAGCTCCCTTTGCTTTCTCCCTTTTCTTACTCAAGAAAACTTGTAATTGTAACTTCTTTTCCTGTGTCTTTGAAATGTATATTAATTCTTTTAAAAGCTAAGTAAGATTTATTATGTCTGTGTTGCAACTCAGGAATGCCTTTCTCAAGGGCCTGGGAACCAGCTCATTAAAATGTAATCATTAGGAAAGATAGCACCCTTATTACCCAGTTTCCATGGTAAGATAGAAGCCTAACTTCAGCAAGTCACCTAGCTCCAAAATTACCTATCTCCTGTCATAAAGATGTGAGTTTTCTTACTTTTATTTTTTATTTTTTTGGACGAAACCAATTGGCAAACTCCTAAATTCACCCCAGTGAATTTAGGATGCGCTGTGTATAACAAATGGTGTTGTCAAATCTTCTTGAGGACTGGTTTTGTTTATTTTGAGAACAAGTACATAATGAATTGTATCTGCTTGGCTATATAAAAGTGTAAAATTTATTTCTGCTTTTGCAGTCTCTTAGCAGATTGCCTCTGATACACATTGCATTCTGGTTTAATTCTAATTCAATAACAAAAGTGGTTTCTTTCTCTCATGCCTTTGTGGAGAAGTTTTCTGTGTTGGTAGAAGATTTAGTTTTTAATTATATTCTCCAACAATGCACATATATGGTATAACTATATATATGGATGTGAATATATATCCATATATATTTGAGAAAAACATCTAAAAGAGGTCTTTTCGAACTTCAGCCTTTTTTAGCAGCCTTTACATCATATCACTGTAATGTCTTTTTTTTACTTGTTTTGAAATTTTTATTTTTATGAGATATCTCTTAAATAAGTAATGCAAACAATTTTGAATGCAACAGAGTTCCTTATGAGAAAAGCGTCCACACTGAAATTTCATTTGTTTACTTAAATTACAGAGTATGTGGCTTCAGAGCCATCCTTGATGAGGAATTCATTGTATAGAGAACAGGAAATTATCATATAACAAATGAGAGGAAAGAGGTAGAGTATATTTTAAGGAATTTTGAAAATAATAAAAAGATTAATTCAAATTAACTTTAATACCTGAGAGGATAAAATGAGGTTGTTTCAAGGGATGGTAATGGCATGTGTTTTACTATGAAATCTGCTCATAGTGATATGAGCAGATCATAGTGATATGAACATCTGTGCAAGTGATATGGTGACCCAGACATTCATAAGCATCATCTCAATACATTTATCCCTGATTACTAAAGAATAAATACGATGAATCATGATGTCTATCAAACCTTTTGTCAGTGTGGTACATCCCACTAATATAATTTTGGGCCAGGGCACATTGTGGAGAAGGTAGATGGCCAGAATATTTGGTGGACAGTTCTATGACCACAGTAGTATTACCAAATTTCATCTTCCTAAAGATGAAAATACAGATGAGTCAATAATTATTGGACCTTTAATGATTGGACCTTGAGAGTACAAAAGCCCTTGAATGAGCTTATGATGAAAGCAGTTTTAAAAAGCAGTTTTATAGACACCTGGTGGCTCAGTCATTTGAGCATCCCACTCTGTTTTGGCTCAAGTCATGATGTCAGAAGTTGTGAGATAGAGGCCTGCATCGGGCTCCTCAGTCAGCGGGGAGTCTGCTTGAAAGATTCTCTTCCTATGCCCCTGCTCACTCTCTCTCTCAAATAAATAAATCTTTAAAAATTTTTTAAAAAATAAACAGCAGTGGTTTTTTTTCACATTTTAAGTGTACCATTAAATCTAATGTTAAGTTTTAATCTCTCATTAAATCGATAATGTTAGCCTTCCTTCTTTCTCCACAACCCCACCTCCACAAACCCCCACCAGTGCTCTCATACCTCATTGCTGGTTCACCAGGAGCTGTAGGAAAGTGGATGCATGATCTATTGCACTTATCTCTTAAAACCTCCAATGCCTAACCCTCATCTAGTGATTTCAGCACCTCCAAGATTGAACAAAGTGGAGAGATTTCAGAAGCAGCATAATGATCTATTGATTAAGCCTTTTTTTAAAAAAAGGTTCGTTTGAGAGAGAAAGAGCGAGAGAGCACAAGTAGGGATAGGGGCAGAGAGAGAAAGAAAAGCAAACTTCCTCTGAGCAGAGAGCTGAATATGGGGCTTGATGGCTGGACCCTGAGATCATGACCTAAGCTGAAGGCAGGTGCTTAACTGACTGAGCCACCCTACCACCTCTCATTTAGCCTTTTTAAATTTGTATTTCTCTCTTCGTTAAGTCAGTTACATTTTTAAAATCCTGGCTCTTTTAAGGAGCATATTAAGGAGGAAGGTGATTGTTTCAAAGTCGATTAATGGAGATTCCTCTGGACCTTTTAACCATTTTCTAACAGCGATTATATTCTCCAGCTGACTTTTATCATACTCCCTCAGCTTTGATGCAGTGGTGATCTCCCTCCCCCTGCTAATATCACCTTATCCAGAATATCATTCTTTTGAGCAGTATCTCTTCCTGACATCTGAAACTCAGTTGCCTTTCATGAAGTCAGAGCATGGAAACTCAACCCCTTGCCCACTACCTCAGAAAGCAACTGGTCTTCTTTCTAATTTTCTTGCCACTTAGGGATATTCAAATCAGCCTCTACCTTCAGACTTTATCAGTCAGATTCCAGTCCCTATGACTCTTCCTCAAACATCAGAGGTTCTTTGTTAATTCTCCCAAGCATCTCTCTTAACTTTCTATTCCAATAGTTACATAGCCTGTACATCTCTGTCATTCATTCAGCATTTAAGTAGACAGTGAGATGTTTATTTCTCTTCTTACAAACTATCAGAATTTCTATTACTGTTTCTTTTGACTACCCTTTGGCTTGAATTATAGGAGATGCAGTCTTCTTCTGTCCTCCATGATTAAGAGAGAGGAAAAACCACGAGAGTGGTATGGGTTTTGGAATTCTTTTTAAAGACGTTCTTCCTCTACTAAATCACTGGTCTTTTATCATATAGGCTATTGAGGTTGATGATCACCTCTTTTAGCTACCTTTCAGTATATCCTTTGAGTGTGTGACTATATTTCTTAGAAAGTGGGAACTTACCTGACTTTGAGCCTTTAATTGAAATTTTTAGAGAATAGGAAAAGCCACATTTTTATACTCCATTCCATTTGAAAGAAACATATCACAGTCAAAAAGTCAAGAAGTCAAGAAACATATCATAGTCACATATCAAGAAGTCAAGAACATATAAGTTACAACAGACATAGCCATCCCCAGGCAGAAGACTAGGCCATAAAAATGCCCTCTCTTGCAGCAGGAAGTGGGATATAGGAGAAGGTGGACATTGATGCTACTGTTTCACTTACTTTTGTGGTTTTGTGTGTGTGATTGTTAGATAATCTCCTAAAAGGTTAATAATGTAAGCATCAAAACTCTACTCATTAATATACATAAATTATTTGCCTCTCAACTAATATTGGTTCAGTTTTTAAGAATTCTTACTCTGAACAGTGCTAGGAATAAAATGAAACTATTTGAAATTCTACCTCACATTAAGCTGTTGAATTTGAGAAGAATGAAATAATTCTCATAAAAGAAATACTCGTTTTCTTTTCCCCTTTAAGTAATAATGATAAAGAACATAATAACTCTGATGTGGCCTGCCATCATGAAATGATTGTCATTTTCAGTTTTTTGTATCTGTTCTCATAGGATTGTCAGGATCTCAGAAATAGGCGTTAGAGGTATTATAAATCCAAATGGAAATTGTTTCCAGTTTTATGTAAAAGATAATTATCAGATTATAAATTCTGACCTTTGCCTTAACCATGTGACAACTCAGTGCCTTTGACCTCAGTTCCCTGGTCAACCTATACTTCCTCTTTGTGCTGTTTCAATTGAGAATTCAGATTGCATATATGTCCATAATTTGAAAACTAAAGAATGCTATAGCAATGAGAGATTTGAATATGTGAGACAAAAAATTTATTTTATCATACTGTGTTTTCATAAGTAGCTTTTTTTTCTCATGAGTTTGTCATATACTTTATATATTTTTGTAACTGTAGTGTGCTTAATATTATTCCTAACTCACTGACTGAAATTTCCAAATGTTTTATATACAGTAAACAAAAATGGGAATTTAGCAGTTTCCTTGCGAAACACTTGTTTTTTCTGTTACTTTAAAAAAATGCCTTTTTAAAAGTAATACATTTTCCCTTTTGTTACTAATATATAGTTGATATATCAGTTGAAACTTCTATTTACTGAGGAGTAAGAATCATTGGCCTATAATTAGCAGGTTAATAGTGGAAAGGAGAGAATTGTTTGGATTTAATTTGAATTCAATCTAGAATCTATTATATATGTATCAATGTATATATATGATATATTTCTAGAATAGTAGGACCTCATACAATATCCAAATGGCTGAAATGTGGGAAATATTGTAATAGTAAATCAGATATAACAGCTTAGCTTTTTCTTTGGAATTCCTTATTTTCCCACATTTTCATTTTTTTAATAGCATGCACTTAAGTGCCTATTAGCATTTCTATTCTCCACACTTGTTTCAGTACATTCATATTACACCTACTTCGTTAAATTTCATTTCACACTAAGCTTGAGGTTTTCATACAGAAATTTAGTTCAAAACTATTATATTTCAATTTGGTTACAGTAAACCCTAAATGTTAAAAAGAATAGCTGAGTCTTTATTTTATGGTTCCATGCTCCTAATTTGTGCTCTTAGAACTTCTGAGCAGCTTAGATTTCACAGGTCGTTAGCATCATCATGAGAGCCCCTGCCACTGGCTATATCAGAGAGACATTTAATTAGTCAGAGATATTGAGGCTTTAAAACTTTGTAGTGCACATGCCTATGACTACTTGGAATATTTTTTTTTTTATAGAAGGCACATCTTCTCTAGATGAATAGAACAAATATGGACACAAAATTCATGGTTCAAATGGAGAAAATGATGGAAAAGAATTGATTACTGTTTTCATAGAAATTCATTATTACAGGTCACATTGAGTTTTTTCTAACATTGTGAATTTTATATTTGCTGGTTGGAAGATTATCAATTTTAGCACTTATTCTCTCTACCTTTTGAAATAATCTATCTCATCATTTCTCTGTGTACTAGATTCATTTTAGTGTTTTCTCAATCCGTACTTTGTAAACTTTTAACAAAACTCTCTGCCATATGAACAGGTTTGTATTCTGGCAGTTAAGTTTGTGCTATGAGATTTGTCCCCTGTCACAGTTAATTTGTCCAAATACCTGGCTGAAGTCAGACCAATCCTAAACTTCTTTTCTTGAATTTGGAATTGGGACAGAGCAATTTCAGTTAGTCTCTGTAATTCATGTAAACTGGTAAGTGTGGCAAAACTTGGTTGAGATGACTTATTTGGCTATAAGCATGCTAATCTGATCAATGTACCCAGGGAGAAGAATGAAGCATGTATTTGGTGAAATACAGGCCAAAGAGATCATCTAGCTCAGAATTAAGAGAATGCCATCTCATTTTTTCATGTAAGAGCTCCTTATTCCTGTCACTAGTGAGGTATTTGGCTTTCAAGTGGATTAGCTAAAATGCTGACAATAAATTTTCTCCTCTTTACCTACTCTTTCTTTTAAAGATTTTTTATTTATTTATTAGAGAGAGAGACTGAGAATGAGAGGAGAGAAGGTCAGAGGAAGAAGCAGACTTCCCGCAGAGCCGGGAGTCGGATATGGGACTCGATCCCGGGACTCCGGGATCATGACCTGAGCCAAAGGCAGTCGCTTAACCAACTGAGCCACCCAGGCGCCCTACCTACTCTTTCTTGAAGCTAATTGGAGTAAGTTTCTAATGCTTTCACTCAGAAGAGCTTGGACTATACCCTCATGGCTCAGCATGGAATGGTCAGTTTATTAATCAGGGTCAATATCAGAAAGAACAGAATACTTGTAATAACAAGGACAGGGTTTACTTAGAAATACAGAATATTAGAGCTGAAATGGACTCAGAGATCATCTAGTGAGGTTGTCTCATTCATCTCATATACAAGCAAGAAACTAAATCACAGAAGTGATAAATTTTTTCTTTCTTTGTGCAGTTATTTTTTATTTCACTTTAGTGAGATTAGTATTTAATAATTTTAATAGAATAAGATAAAATATTTACCTTCTTTGAGAACTAATAAAATCTTTTTCATATTGGGTATGTAGCTAATTTATAATTCGACTTTATACATGTTATTTACTTCTTTTGAGTAACCATGGCCTTATTTATAAAAATGAAACTTTTAGTACCATTTCACAAACTGCAGACAGGACTATGGTGAAGACAATGAGATTGCTTCTCAAGGGGTAACATATAATACGATTACATAAATATGACCAATGGAGTGAGTGAAGGCAAGCAGAAATGAAAATTACTAAGTCCTTGCCGCAACCCAAGAAAGAAAAGCAAAGGATAATAACTCAGTTTGACCTCCAGTTAGGTCAAAATTGGCTGAAATAAATGTGAGTATGCTACATGTACTGGGAGGACAATATCAGTCTCTCAAAATCTGTAGATATATACATATAAAAATATGTATAAAATATATTTTATGTATTTAATTTCCCCACATGCTTCTTTGAATCTCTGAAATCTGGTACCCATTGAATTCAACAGAGTTCATGGCAGAAGTTTCTGTTTTTCTTAAATGAGGATAAGGAAATACAATGAAGATTAGAACCACATGAAATAAAAAGGAAAACAAAATTTAAAAGAAGGAAAGAGAAGGAGTTGCTATTGATATTTCTCTTTTGTCCTCCATAAGGGAAAAGGAAGAGGTAAAAGAATAAGATTACCTACACCCAACATTTCTCACATGCCATTTCAAATTTTTAGGTTGTTACTCCATGCGCCAGCCGGTTCAATGTTCACTTTAACTAGACTCACACAGGTATGATTTGACCTTCACAATTCTTGTTGACTACCTTTGAGCCTCTCTGAGATCTTAGCATGGTGTGTCTGAGCAACCATGTCTTCCTTAGGCATGAGCAATCCGGTCAGGGAATTAATGCTACCTGTGGAAAGACTACTGTTGACAAAGGCAGGATAAGAGCAAAAGGGTGAACATTTCTTTTTGTTTCCCTGGTGGATAGTTCTGATAATCACTGCATTAGGATGTTAAACAAGAATCCCAGTAATAGATAGAAATGCCCAATTTAATAATATACTTTCTTTACTGGCTTCCCCTCCTTGTATCTATTCCTGCCTCCATGCCTCACTTGAGCATATGGGATAACTTCCAAATAAAGTATCTTCAATAAGCTGCAGTTTCAGACCCCACTTTTGGGGAAACTTAGACTAAGAAAGGCAGTACCTTAGAGTAGGTCTAGAAAGCAGTCTCATTAGAACTGTGGGACTGGATCGTTTGTCCATCAGATGAAAATCATGACCCTACTGCTACCTATAATAAAGATAAAAGAGAAAGATAATCCTTAGTAAACAGTACCATCACAATTACAAAGAATCTGACCTGTTGGGTTGAGATAATCTATAGCTAGAAAATGAAGTGCAGGTTTTGAGGTAGTTATAGCCCTTGAACAGTGTGAAGAAATACTAATTATGAGAATTGTTTAATTAGAAGACTTCTGCTAACTGCTTAATAGGTTTTGGAAAAGAAAATGATAAGTCATTTTCAGCCAGCTATCAACTCAAGGCATGCTGTGAAACACATGGGGTCTCTATGGATGCATTTAAGGAGACCAGCAGGGAAAATCAGGGTGAAAGTCTAATTGTAAAAGCAGGAAGATGTGAAAAGTGCTAGGATTACAACTTTGGCAGGTCACTTATATTAGACTTACGATTCTGATATTTAAAAAATGGGACACTAAGGACTGGAATGAGGCAGAGAGCTTGGTGGATGTCTGTGTTTTCATCACCTACCACTAAGAAAGAGAGCATATTGTGGGATGCTTAGAGCTGGGAGGCAGCATATCCCACAATTGAAAATACTTCTCTGATCCATTATTAGAGGGCTCTGCAGGCTGCAAGTATTGATTGGAACTAAGATTACGAGAAGATTTGGAACAAATCCAGGTTATGGCACAAGCTTCTTGACAATTTAACCATATGCTCTAGCAAATCTGATATGGCTAAAGTAGAAGTGGCAAATAAAAATGTGGTATGGAGTCTCTGGTAGCCTAGTAGGAAATTCTCAGCATAATTTCCTAAGGTTTTGGAGTAGGACCATCATGTTGCAAAAAACCTTTTTTTCTGCTTTAAAAAATAGCTCCTGATATGTTGTCGAGTGCCTCAAAAAAGAATGCAGAACTTTGATGATGAGCTTGTATAATTAGGTCTGTTTAGTTGTAAGTTCAGACAGGCACAACAGCTAACCATTCCACAGTGAAAACAAATGTTAAAGTAAAGGCAAGAACAGGATCACACATGTAAATTACATGAATTGTAGCTCTTATGTGTCACCTTCTTTTGTGGTACCACTGTCTCTCATGAATATCATATTTATTTATTATATAAAGGGTCTTTCTCAATGAACCATAAAATGCCCTGAATAGAGGCTCAGACACATTTATTTTGGTCTAAAAATTTAACTTCTTAGTTTTAGACCAAGGAAAAAATATCAAATATGAAAAATCGTCTCAATGTTATTTGAAATCATGGAGCATTTAAATTTTCACACATGTATGCTGTAAGAGAAAACTACTTTAAAATTTCATGATTAAAAATGTATTTAAAAATTATGTAATCAAATAATTATAACATTAAAACTGAATTAAAAATAACCTATGTGAAGAAAATTTGGAAACATATTCTAAAATATTAATTGTGCTTATGCAGGGGTGATATGACCTAGCTGTATTTTTCATATTTCTAATTTTTGTTCTTATCTAATTTTATAGATACCACATTTGTGATAAAAAATAAGTACACAAAAAATAAAGATAGTTAATCTGTCACTGGAAAAGGAGAAATAGGCAAAATCAGTCCAAATGTTTTTATTCTCTTTTGTTTGGGTTATGTAATTTGCTTGTTTTCCTTAAGTACTTAGAATATGATGGCCATTGTATTGCCACATAGTACATGGAGAAAAGATTTAAGGAAACAGAAAGGAAAAAGCCTACCAAAGGAACTTGGTAAAGAAGACTCTAGATTAGGGGAGATAAATAATGTATTTCATTAGGCTAAAAATGAAAATATTTTCCAGACGAACATCTGAGAACATCAATAGTTATAGTGTTGACTTTATAGTTTATAATAACTAAGGTTTTTCTGAGACTATTATATAAGAGGTTTCTTGACCTCACGAGTGAATGTAAAGGAATGGCATTTAGACTTCTGCTGTAGTTCATGCTGACGAGTTTACAAACACTTAAAAAGGAGGAAGAAGGTGGCTCTATAATACTTTATGAAGACTTTAAAGAAGTAAGCAAGCATCTTAACTAAAAATTACTAGTTGTTTGAGCCCTATCTGATTGTTAGTAGAAAGATCTGTAATATTAAGTCCTAGTCTGTGAGTGACCAGCCTTTCTTTTCTGGAAAAACTATGAAAAGCTATTCAATTTATTCCTTTAAGAATCTATTTTTATAAAAATTCTGCTGAATTGCCTGAGTTCCTAAGAAAAGCCCTGAACTGCCTGAATTGCATTTGATCTGGTTTGTTTGATAATCCTGAGAGTCAAAGGCAGTAGACCATCAGTATCGAAGTTGAGAAAGAAATAACATTATAAACATAAAACAAAACAAGAGATTTAAGAAATAAGTGAGTTCATAAGTCAAGAGAATCAAGACTTAAAGCACCATTAAAGATAGAATGACTGGGTTTCTGTGCACCATCAATGAATTAAGGAGATAATACAGCAAATTGGTTAAGAGTATGGCTCTTGTATGAAATGACCTAGGTTCAATTCTGACACTTCCTGTATGTAAATGGGAAAGTTTTTTTTAACTGTTTTGATTCTTGGTCTTCTTATTTGTAAAATTATGGTTAAGAGTAGTACTTAGCTCAAGAAACTATTTTATTTTTAAAAGATTATTTCAGAGGGCCCCTGGGTGGCGCAGTTGGTTGAACGACTGCCTTCGGCTCAGGTCATGATCCCGGAGTCCCGGGATCGAGTCCCACATCGGGCTCCCAGCTCCATGGGGAGTCCGCTTCTCACTCTGACCTTCTCTCTCTCACTCTCTCTCTTTCCTAATAAATAAATAAATAAAATCTTAAAAAAAAAAAAAGATTATTTCAGAGAGAATGAGAGCGAGGGTGAGAGCGAGAGGGAGAGAGAGGGAGAAGCAGACTCCCTGCTGACGAGGGAGCCCAATGTGGGTCTTAGTCCCAGGACCCTAGGATCAGGACCTGAGCTGAAGACAGATGCTTAACCAACTGAGCCACCAGGCACCCCTCAAGAAACTATTTGAAGATTAAACAAAACAAAACTTGTGCCAATGCCTGGCACAGTTAATGGTCAATAAATATTGGCTGGAAAGTTTGGATAGTACATCCAACTAAGATAAATCCTGCTACCTGATGTCCTCTGTTCAGGCCTAAGTATTAATTACTCTTGATGGATAGAGATACAAGGCTAAAGACTATTATTATTTTCCCTCTTAGGTAAGGATCTCAGAACTTTTGATTGGGCCTTGATTCTCAAAAAACAGAGTTTAATCTGTATCAGACATCTTTTATATGTCCTTATAAAGAAGAATCAAACTGTATTTTAGGAAAGATTTTTACAACAATAGCTAATCTAATTCTATAAATAAAAGAATGAGGGTAAAGCAAAGGTAAAGTTTCAATTATTTTGTTAAATTTCAGTTTCAGTAATAAGGCCTTAGGAAAAGGGAGAGTGGGTACATAGTATTAATGTTTGATAATTTTTTTATAAAATATTTATTTATTTGAGAGATAGGAGAGAGATCACAAGTAGGCAGAGAGGCCCACAGAGAGAGGAGGAGGAAGCAGGCTCCCTGCCGAGCAGAGAGCCCGATGTGGGGCTCCATCCCAGAACTCTGAGATCATGACCTGAGCTGAAAGCAGAGGCTTAACCCACTGAGCCACCCAGGTACCCCTAATGTTTGATAAATTAATGGATATGTGAATCAATGATAATGAATGAATGAATGAATGAATGAATGAATGAATGATTAAATGAATTAAGTGAGTGGTCAGGGGAGAAAGCAATGCAGTGTGAATGCATCCTACGTTACGATAGAATGAGAGAAGAGTAGTGATTAATCTATTCTTACAAATATATGGCTTTTGAGCTCTTATTTAAAAAGAAAGTACTAACCATGGGCACAGCCACAGTACTTATGAATTAGTCTCAGAAAATCCAGGTTCTAAGAAGAGCAAAGATACAACAAATGTATGTAGATTCTTTGCTGCTACAAGTTTGCAGAACCTGAAAGCCTTCCTGCCTCCAAAGTAACAAAAGATTTCCTCGCACAAACCAAATAAGTCCAACTTGATAATGAGGTCATGAGCCTAACCCACTGAGCCGCAAAATCTGAAGAAGTTCCTTAGCCATAATGTTTTCAGTATCCTTTTGAGTCAGTGGCTAATATAACAAGGTATGATGGGAAATGTCAGATTGTCAAGACCATCTATTTACTTTGTCACCTCTCAAATACTAGTTGACATATGGTCACACCGGATTAACCCAGATGAGATGTGTGTTTTCCCCCCTTTTTCATGTGTGTATGTATTATATGTATATATATTTTAAATGTGTGTGTGTGTGTGTGTGTGTATCACTTGATGGAACACTGGATCTTGGAAGGGTTTTTGATTTTGTTTTTGTTTTAAATTGTGGGTGTTTCTATAGTATGTTTATGTTCCTGATGAGTACAATCTAAGAGAGAGGGAGATACTGGTGATGCAAACAAGGGAAAGGGTGAGTAATTGCAAAAGCTAAGTCTAAAAAATCAAGATGGCAGAAGATTCCAACTGTAAGTTATAGGTTGGACTTTTGATTAACTAGGGTACAGAGAATATAGGTAGTGATGCAGGTAGTTTGCAAATGCCAGAAACTCATGAGTGTATATAAAATTTAGAGGGATTAGGTGACAAAATAAGAAGAACAATACTTGTATATTTTTAGCATTATATACAATTAAAACCTCAAGAACTGTGAACAACACCCCAGATCATTTCATGGAAAGTAGCATTTATTTATTTGCTCACTCTTCATTTACATTTACCACATCTGTTCCAGTATATATTATGTTGGTGCAGCCATTGCTTTGTTGATTTTTGCCAAGTTTCACGGTGATTACTTAATGTCTTTCTAGAGATCTTGTTTTCTGTTGTTAGGGAACCTCCATTAGAACATCCATTTTATTTAAAAAAATAAATACCTGTTTGAAAGTTTATGGACATATCGACATTATACAGAGCACGTGCCTTTACTATCTCCAGGGAAAAAAAACCTTTGTGTTTGTACTTTGAGGAATGATTTAACAGAGAGAACATTAAAAAAAAAAAGAATAGGACTGAGATTAATTAATACTGTGAGTAAAACACTGACTTTGTGTAGGATGCATAGAATGTGTAGTAAATTATTCTTAAAAGAGAAAGATGTTTATTGTAAAAAAACAATAATCATCAGATTTCTAAAAATCCTCTATTTTCCCTGTATGTACTTAGAATATGTTATATACAAACACTTTCGTGTGAAGAGTATTTTTTTCCCTTTCTTCCAAATCTCTCTTGTAAAAAAGAACAGTGAATTTCTGCTAATAAATTTAATAAACCTTTATTATTTTATATGCATTTTGAATTGTGTGACTCAATATTTTAATACTTGATACTTTCTTTTCTTTTTTTTAAAGATTTTATTTATTCATTTGACAGAGAGAGAGCACAAGCAGGGGAACCAACAGGCAGAGGGTGAGAGAAGCAGGGAGGCTAATGCAGAGCTCCATCCCAGGACTCTGGGATCATGACCGGGGCCAAAGGCAGACACCTAACTGAGTCACCCAGGTGCTCCGATACATTTTTAAATATGTAATTGTTGCAGTAATGATGAGTATTAATGTTAGTACAGTCATATACTTACAGTGTCTGGAAATATGTGGTTATAGGTTTATGGAATAAAAATTTCATCAGTGTTTCCCAGCTTTATAATAACTTAGTGTGAAAACTTAAAAATATAAGTAAATAATAAAGAGCCAAAAAAAAAAAACCCTGCAAAATAGCAGGATCATATTTTGAAATTGATAAATAAGTTGTAGTATATTTATATAAGGAATACTATACTTCAGGAAGAATAAATATTGTTGCAAACAAAAAAAATAAATGATTCTTACAAGCAAAATACTAAGCAAGCACACAATAACACAGAAAAGAGCATGTATATCATTACATGTGTGTCAAGGTTAAAAACAAGTGAAACTGGGATGCCTAGGTGGCTCAGTTTTTTAAGCAACTGCCTTCAGCTCAGGTTATGATCCTGGAGTCTCAGGATCGAGTACCACATCTGGCTCCCTGCTCAGTGGGGATTCTGCTTCTCCCTCTGACCCTACCCTCTCATGCTCTCTCTCTCTCAAATAAATAAATAAAACCTTAAAAAAAAAAAGCAAAACTTTTTAAGCTTATATAACTGGTGATTGAAGAACAGAATTTGTTTAGCTCAGTTCTGATTACACAAACACACACACGCCTCTCACATATGCATACACACACATTCATGCACACACATACATACATGTATATCTGATATATTGATTTGAGAGAACTGATTCTTGGAGAATATTTTTATTTGATTTAGCAGTGCTTAATGATTAAACTACAATGATGAGAATAAAAATCTTTAAAATAATTTATATTTTCAAATAAATCTAATGACTTTAGATATTAAATCAGATAACTACATTGACCTTGATTTTCCAATTTCTTCAACCTCAGAAATATATTCAAAATAATAAAACATTATTATAGCCTATTTTATGCAAGTTTTAATGTTCACTATTTTATAACCAGAGAAGAAAGTTATCAAGAATTTATATTCTTTTACTATAAAAGCTGTAGGAATTACATACTGAGTGATCTGAAATAAATGTATAAGGAATTAAAAGTAACAAATTTGTTTTATTGAAATATAGATATTTAGATTGTTGATATTGTTTGATGTGTAGCATATTTCCCAAATACTTGGAGTGTGCACATTGTGTATATGGGGTGTGAGTTGTTTGGGGATATTTGAGGGTATGATAAATAGAATCCTATATGATAGTTAATAGGATAACTTTATAGTTTTTGAAAAGTTTGACATAAGCTTTTTAGTAAAACTAGTAAACTTTATAAATATTTTAAGAATAATTTTAAACTGTCATCAAGAATACACATCTGAGGGGCGCCTAGGTGGCTCAGTTGGTTAACCGTCTGCCTTTGGCTCAGATCATGAACCTGGGATTCTGGGATCCAGCCCCAACTCAGGCTCCCTGCTTAGGATAGATTGTGCTTTTCCCTCTCCCTCTGCGCCCCCCCTCCACTTCTGTGCGCCCTCTCTGTCTTCGTCAGATAAATAAATAAAATCTTCTTTAAAAAAGAATACATGGGCGCCTGGGTGGCTCAGTGGGTTAAAGCCTCTGCCTTCAGCTCAGGTCATGATCTCAGGGTCCTGGGATTGAGCCCTGCATTGGGCTCTCTGCTCAGCGGGGAGCCTGCTTCCCCTTCTCTCTCTGCCTGCCTCTCTGCCTGCTTGTGATCCCTCTCTCTCTGTCAAAAAAATAAATAAAATCTTAAAAAAAAAAGAATATACATCTTAGACCTAACAACTTTAGAATTGTCTGATGGAATTATATATATTATATATAATATTATTAATATTATAATTATATGTATTATATATACACACATATACACACAGAAAGAAAAAAGTAATGATTTTGAAGGAATTTGATAAATATAAAACAATTCTATTTTAATATTTTAATAACATGTAACATACCTACAGAAAATCTATGTGTGTTTTTCACAAAGTGAACAGCCTTGTAAAAGTAGTACTTAAATAAAGAATAAATAAAAACAGAACCTCAAAATATTCCCTCATGATCCCTTCTTCACTATTCATCTGAAAATAATCACTCACCTGAATTATAATAAGATGGTTTTGCCTGTTTGTGAGTTGATGTACATGGAATTTTGTCTTTTGAGAATAGCTTTATTTGCTTCTTATTTTGTTTGTGAGAGTCATCCAGGTCTTTATGGTAGGAAGAATTGATTTGTTCTTGTTGCTGATTGCACTTTTTTGTCAGAATGAACCACAATTATTATTATTACTTCTATGATTGATAAATCTGTTGATGTCGTTGGGTAATTTGGTTGTTCTGTTTTTATCTTTTAAAAACTTGTACTTATTTTTTTGGCAGGCATTAGTATACATTTCCATTGGATATATAACTGGGAGTGTAATGCTTAGGTTATGAGACATATATATATCTAGCAGTAATATAAATTGGCAAAATAGTTTTCTGAAAGTTTGTTCCAGTTTATGAATGAAAAATGTATGAATTCCATATGCTTCCAGATGCTTACCAGGATTTGGTATTGTCTATTTCACTTTATCTACTTCCTGGATCTATAGTAGTATAATATTTTGATTTTACTTGGAATTTCCCTGACGGCTAATAAGTTGAATGCTCTGTCAGGCACCTCTTAGGAATTTGGATAGCCACTTTTGAGAAGTGCTGCTCAAATTTTGTCTTTTAAAAAAATTATCTGGGGAGTTTGCGTGAGCTCGTTGTTTGTCTTTTTGTTTTGATTTCCCTCTCTTAAATATTTGGAAAATAGACTTTTTGAAGCCAGTTAGTCCTGCTTCCTAGGCTGTTAGTAGCAATTAAATTTAGTCAAGCTATATAAGAGTATTTAGGTTTTTTGACTTTGTATCAGTGTTCTCTGTTTTGTAATGTTAGAAAAGAAAATAATTATCCCCAATACTTGCTTTATTATTGTCATGTATTTAAATGGAAAAAAAAGAGACGATAGTCAAAATGTATTTATAGTTTCCCATTGCTCTTTATTTCTGTCTACATTCTCATGGTTTTATTCATGGATATTTTTCTTTTATCTGTAGTTCTATTGGCAACTGTATCTAGTTTTTATCAGATTTTGATTTTAATTTCATTCAGAGTTTTATTCAGAGTTTTATTTGTTTTAGAATTATAGCTATTTATTATTCTTTCAGTTTTTTAGCATGTCAGCATGTTTGTTACTTGACTTTTGGTTTTCATCATTTCTGTTAAAAAGTCCATTATCAGTCTTATACTTCTTCTTTTGAAGATAATATGTATAATATGTCTTTTTTCTCCCTCAATTTTTAAGATTTTTCTCTGTGACTTATCATTTTTGAAAAATTCTCATTTTTCTCTTTTTTTTTCTTTTGAAATTCCTGTTATACACAAATGTTATATAATTTACATAAGTGAATTGCAAAAACTTTATATGCACATTTGGATCAGGGTGATAAACTTTTTTAACTATGACATTTCAGTCAAAGTAGAGAATATTTTCATCTATTCAAGCAGCTTCCTTATGTTCCTTTCCGGTTCAGTTCTCCATCCAAAGAGCAACTACCCTTCTTACCGTGCTTATTTCTGCAACCATAGAATAGTTTTGCCTGTATGTGTATACTAGTGATATATATATATAAATCTATCAGTATGCTAACTTTTTGTCTGGCTTTTTTTTTATTTAACATGTTGCTGAGATACTTGCATTATCGTTATATCAATAGTCCATCCATTTTAGTGAAGTATGGTATTCAACTGTATGAATATAACGCAATTTGATTTTTTATTCTTTTGACTAGTATTTGGGTTGTTTTCAGTGATTGGCTAATATGAACAATTCTGTACATAAGTTTTTTTATATTATGTTAGTCATCATATAGTACATCATTAATTTTTGATGTAGTATAAGTAACTTTTAAAGATACAATTTCATTTCTCTCAGATAAAGTCCTATGAATATGACTTTTGATCCTAATAGTAGTTGGATCTTTAACTATATATTAAATAAAAGTAGTTGTTTTCTCAAAAAGACAAAACTGAATTGAAGGAGAACAAATCAGTGGTTACTAGGGTTATGGATGGAGAGAGGATGTCACTCCTCCCACAAAGTGAGTAGCACAAAGGAGTTTTGGAAGTGATGGAATGAACAATGGTTCATTGTTCACAATTAGGAGTATCCTAATTGTGAAAGTGGTGAAATGGATCTATTCATGTATTAAAATTCATAAAACTGTACACTAGAATTGCCACTCTAAAAGTTATGAAATGTGTTAGGAAAGTTATGAAGTATGTTAATGAAAACAATAAAGTAAAAAATGAAAGGTTTAGGGATAGAAATATGAATGTGTATGTATTTTTGCTTGAGTAAATATAACTGTAAATCTTTAAGAATGTAGATGTGAAAGAAAAGGAAGGGTGGAGGGGACAGAAACTAGAATTCTTTGTGAATATCTTGCTTTGTAGATTTTATATTGTAATCATGTGAATATTTTACATAAAACAAAGAAAATAAAATCAAAATGGAAAAAAGATTCCTAAAGTAGAAAGAAAAAATTGAAATTAATTGTATTAGTTTTGTTATTGCTGCCATAACAAATTACCACTAAATTAGTGGCTTAAAATAACACAAATTTATTATCTTATAGTTTTGTAGGTTAGAAGTCCCAGTATGGTTATCACTGGACTAAAACCAAGTTGCCCAGGAATCTGTTTTCTTGCTCATTGAATTTTATGGCAAAATTTAGTTTCTTCTGGTTGTAAGATTGAGGTCCCTGTTTTCTTAGTGACTGTAAACTGAGGTTTGTTCATATATTCTAGAGGCTACTGCATGCCCTGGCTCGTGCCCTCCTTCCTTTGTATTCACAGACACCAGTAATGGATCAAGTCCTTGTCCTGTGTCATTTCTCTATCTTCTTCTATCTCATCTGGTCTGACCCAACTGAAAATGTTGTTCCACTCCTAAGGACACATGTGGGCCATCTGAATGATCCAGAATACTCTCTGTGCCCTTAACCACATCTGCAACATCTCTTTTGTGATGGAAGATATCTTGGTCACAGGTTTTACAGAACAGAGCACAGACATCTTTGGGGTCCATTGTTCTGTATGCTCATTAACTTTTAACATAACCTTACACACACACAAAGTATTAAAAGTGATTTTATATTAGAATAATGTAAACAATTACGGTAGTGTCGATACAATCCAATGTTATCAGCATAACAAAAACCTGAATTTAAATGAAATAACTGAAATATAAATTTGTTTTAGAAATGTAAATATGAGCCCATAATGTATTTTCTCCTTCTTTCTAATCATTCCTGATTATACTCAATAATAGGCTTAGAAACAAGGACTAAAGCCTTTACCATAGCACTTGTAGCTATAAGTAAAAGAAAACAGGGCTCTTTGAAGGGGGATAGATAGGAGCCAAAGAGAAGATACTTGAACATCAATGAAAATAATAACTTCAGTGATTTGAAATATATCAAATATGTCAGAATTCATTAATTTTTCGTTTTTGTAAAATGCTGGGGAAGATGGGAAATGGTGATATCTTCAGTGTTGTGGGGCTGGAGAAAAATAAACTGGAATTCAGGACTCCTAAGGCAGCAAGAACTTGAGAATTTAACATCTTATTATTCTGAAAAGTAGTAAACAACAAGACATACTCTTTTTTTTTTTAACCTCCAGTTCCTACATGAACATGGAAACCAAATAATTGATGAGGGAAAGTTTAAGTTTCTCTAAAGAGATGTTCCGACTAAAAATGAAGGATATATGATCCTGAATATCATTATTGTGCCAACATCTTACAGAATAATGAATCTAGGCAATGCTTATCAAAGTCCATCAATATATAAAACGGAAGATATGTAGATGTTATATGCCACCTTGTGGAAATACATGACTCTACCAATGAAATATTCTTGTTAAAATGGGCTCTGAGCAATATCAAGATGCTAGTTGATTCCGAAATGGCCAATAAATAGATGAAAAATTTCTCAAACTTAAGAGCCATAGGAAAATTTTAAATAAACCCAAATGAGATAGCAGTAGAAATACTCAAGCCTGGGTCAATGTAAAAAGACTGATAATCAGGTAATATCATCTTTAGGCAAGAGTGAGAATCAGGGCGCCTGAGTGGCTCAGTTGGTTAAGAGGCTGCCTTCGGCTCAGATCATGATCCTCGAGTCCTGAGATCAAATCCTTCATCCTGTTCCCTGCTCACCAGAGAGTCTGCTTCACCCTCTGACCCTACCCCGTTTCGTGCTATCTCTCTCTCACAAATAAATAAATAAATAAATAAATAAATAAATAAATAAATAAATAAAATCTTCAAAAAAAATCAATTGGAATTCTCAGTAAACTGCTGGTGGGAATAAAAATTGGTATAACCACTTTAAAAAATGTTTGGAGATAGCAATTAAAGTTGAAAATGCAAATACTCTATGACTTAGCACTTTTGCTTCTAGGAATACAACCAACGTAAATATGGGAAAGTTGGAACAAAAGTTATATTGATATATTTTCTTAGTGGAAATATTTATAGTAGCCAAGTCTTAGAAACAGCAAAATGTCTATCAATATTAGACTAATAGAGAAACGTATAAATTGAAATATGTTTTTTTCAGTGGACTACTATTCAGAAAAGAGACTAAATAAAAACTGCACAACAAAATGCATAAACCACATGAACCTGGTTTTGGGTAAAATAAATCAGACACAGAACAATATATATTGCATGATGCCATGAAGATAAATTTAAAATTAAAATACAGGGAGTGTACCTCCATAGCATTAGAAGTCAGGAAGGTGGTTACCTTTGGAAATGAGAAGAGGTGTCACTAACAGAGTTATGAGGCATCTTCTAGGGATGAGGGACTGTGTTTCTTGATCAGAATAGTGGTTTCATAGGTGTGTTCAATATGTAAAAAGTAACCTATTCTCTTCTGATTTGTATGCTTTACTGAATTAATTTTATATTATATTAACAAAATGTATTTATTTGTTTGTTTATTTATTAAGGATTTTATTTATTTATTTGACACAGAGAGAGAGAGATCACAAGTAGTCAGAGAGGCAGGCAGAGGGAGGGGGGAAAGCAGGCTCCCTGCTGAGCAGAGATCCCGATGCGATGCAGGGCTGGATCCCAGGACCCTGAGATCATGCATAACCTGAGCCGAAGGCAGAGGCTTAACCCACTGAGCCATCCAGGTGCCCCATATATTAACAAAATGTATTTTAAAAACTACTTCAAATCAGCCCAAGTCTTGGGGGATTCTTAGAGTTTTCAAGAGAGTTCTCTGAAAACTTTCTAAAAGCTTGGGGATATAGGGCCAAATATAAAATAAGTAACAAGACACATACCTTAATTTGGTGTTTATTTCTTATTTTGTCTCTGATTCAAATAAGACATTTTTCATTAAAAGTTAAGAAAATTTCAATTTTGTATGTATGATAATTACACTATGGTATACATTAATAAATGAGTTCTTATACTTTAAACATTTACTTATATTGACATATATATGAATAAACTCATATCATGCTCATGCATGGAATTTGCTTCAAAATAATTCAGTGTGTATGGACGGAAGAGGTGAGGGGAAAGCTATGTTTATAGGTGAAACAAATTTGTCCATAAGGTGATAATTGTTGAATCTGTGGTTCATTATGCTAATGATGTTATGTTTTAAAATACAATTGAGTACAGCTATAATTTTCAATTAAAAACTTTTTAAAAAAACTGTAAAATGTTAAGGCATAATGAACAATATTAAATAAAATTCATAAAAATAGCCTTACAAAGTTTGAATACAGTATTCACAGGTAATATAAATAATTTCTTTGTTTAAAATAGACCACTTTATTGTATTGATTTTTTCAAATGTACTTGTATTTTTTCCAGAAAATAGAGACTTCCAAATAACCTATTTTTAGATGATCTACACTATTTCTAACTTTAGATGTTCCAAAATATTGAAGATTTTAGACAGTAACAATATACTCTAGCTTTAGGACAAATCAGTTTTTTGAAGCTAGCTTTTTAGTTTTTGTTAACTCCTATTACATACATATCCCCCTTAATATCCTTATATATTAACCAAGAAGTATCAGCGCTCTACAGATTAAAACTTTTATGAGGCTTTTAATTTAATGTTACTAAAAGCTGAATAGTTCCACTGGTCATGCACTGAAGTAAAATAGAAAGATATCAGTAACCTTTCAATGACAGCTTCATGGAAGGGTATGAAGACAGCTATAGGTTATTTTCCTGCATAAAAGAGCCTCCTCATTTAATATGAATTCATAAAGAATTATCAGCAAAATTTCAATGAAACATTTAATGTCAGACTTTTTAGAGTAACATATTTTACCGGTGTTTTATACCTCTTCATTGCATTTTGCCACCAAAGTTCTTGAAGCTTTCTTCAACTTTTTATAAAGTACCTAAAACCCTTTGTTAAGATTAACACATTTATAATCATTCTATTAAATTGTTTTAAAGTGAAGCAAGGCTATAAAACTTGCTCCGAAAGACAGAAGATTGTCAGAAGACAGTAATGTGACATTTAACAACCACATTTTCTAGTCATCAACCTCTTATTTGATAGAGTCCATAGCACAGTTGTAAATTTCCCATCAGTTCAAATACCACTTAAAAGCTGAAGGGGAAAAAAACCCCACAGTTGCAAAGAAGTATATTCTCTTTTTCAATGTGAATAACTCTCTGAAAGATATCAGGTAATGGTAACACCATTTTTAGTTAAAATTGGATATGTATATGAATTATCCAGGGATTTGTTTTCTAGTCACTTAACTTTAGATCCAATACACTTTCATTTGCCTTTTTTTTTTTTTTTCTGGGAAACACCTTGGTTTTCTCTTATCTAAAGTTAAATAGGGTAAACATGCATGTTGATTACATGGATAGATCCTCTTGCTAAAGAAGTAAAATGGCCTGTTTTATTATAAACTTTAAGTCACTTTTTTTGGGTCCTACTTCTTATATAGTCAAAATAAGCTGTTTGGGTTACCCAGTATTTCTCAAACTTTAGGAACCAAAAGGACAAAAAGTGTGTGTATGAGTGTGTGAATGAATCTGAGAACCTGGAAATTCTAATGTACTTAGTTAAGTGGGTGGGAGAATCTGAGAGTGCATATTTTACGATGTCCTTAAATTCTTCTAATGCATGTAAACCATGAATGTGATACTTGGAGAAACTCAAAATTTAATGTTCTCTGAAATCCCCTTCAGCTTCAAAACTTTCAATGCAAATATCCATGAAACTGAGAAACATGATATGTGAACCACACAAAAGATGAACTTTGGACATCTTTAAGAATGTAAACAACAAGCATATCAGAGTTAGCCAAATAGTATACTGTTACCTGAAAATGGAGAAAGATGGTTTCCAGAAATAATCACAGACTATAAAGGATAGTTGTTAAATTTTCGCATAGTAAAATTATAAAATTCCCTTTATCAATAAACACAATACAAATAAGGCACAGATAACCAGCATATATAACACACACATAATCAGAAAGGACTAATGTTCTAGATTGATAGATCAATAGGTAGATATATCGATGACCAGAATTTTAATTAAAAAAGATAATCAGGGCCCCTGGGTGGCGCAGTTGGTTGAGCGACTGCCTTCAGCTCGGGTCATGATCCCGGAGTCCCGGGATCGAGTCCCACATCGGGCTCCCAGCTCCATGGGGAGTCCGCTTCTCACTCTGACCTTCTCCCTTCTCATGCTCTCTCTCACTCTCTCTCTCTCTCTCTCCTAATAAATAAATAAATAAAATCTTTAAAAAAAAATTAAAAAAAAAAGATAATCAAATTGAATAAGGAATAAAAAAACTTATATATCCTCTCCTTAAAAGGAAATATTTTACATTCATTAGTTAGTAAATAATTTCTCATTACTGGAAGCTACTTTGCCTGACACCAGTATGCTGCCTCTTTTCACTCAATAATTTCTAAGTGGCCAATAAATCTATGAAAAGGACTCAACACTATCAAAAATTAAAGAAGTACAGTATAAAACCAAAGGAAGTTATAATTACATATCCACCAGATTGGTAAACATTTAAAAGTTTGAGGGGCACCTGGGTGGCTCAGATGGTTAAGTGTCTGATCTCCAGTCCTGGGATTGAGCCTCATGTTGGGTTCACAGCTCAGAAGGGAATCTGCTTCTCACTCTCCCTTCTTCTCCCCTTACTTCTGCTCTCTCTCTCTCCCTCTCTCTCAAATGAATAAATAAAATCTTAGAAAAGCATCCTTAAAAAAAAAAAAGTTTGACAACACCTAATGTTGACAAAGATAGAAACCAATAAAACCCTTTAGACAGTGCTGTTGAGAGTATAATATTTGAGGAAGTTTTGGGATTATCTATGTAGAAAAGGTGAAGTTTTGCATTATATAGGACTTAGGTATATACCCTAGAGAAATGCTTGCACACTTTTACACAGAATGACAAGTTTGAATGTTTATAATGATAATGCACCAAATAGTCAAAAATTTGAAGCTTTGAAAAAGTTTATAATACACCCTGTTTCTAGCAAAGACCTTAATAAACACATCAGCTGTCCTTATAAATGTAATTTTGGCTGGCACAGTACTAAAAAGAAAAAGGATAATTAAGAGTTGAAAAAAATAATTTTCTCTATGATTTAGATGCTTTGAAATCATGAAACATTGATTTAAAAGAAGAAAAGTGAAATATAAAATACCACATTTAGATGCAAAATCTATTACATAGTCCTAGTGTGGTCTTCTGTGTGCATACCTAATAGGAAAAATCCTAAATTTTGGTGGACTACATAATTACATATGCTAGTAATTATTATGATGTCAAGTAAGACCTGACTAGTAAAATTTCAGGTTCTATTAATACAAGAAAAATTTCTTAGATCAAGGAAGATAACAGTCCAGGTTTTTTCTCCACTGAATAGTACATAGTTGGAATAAGGGCTTCAGTTAAAAGAACATAGTTAATGTTGGATTGACCTAGAGATTGAGGACTCTGGAAATGTCTGAAGGTAAAGAAAATTCTAGATACTCTAATATCTTCAGAGGCTAGAGTGGTAAATCTGCTTTCTTGAGACAGACCAGATAAGTAAGATAAATAGATGAAATGACTAAACTTAAAACTTAGATATTCTGTCTGAAGAAAGCAGATTGTTTTTTGTAAGAGAGATTGAACAATTAGAATATGCCACCTAAAAAAGCAAAGTTTTTTTTTCACCACTAGAAATATTCAAATGATGAGATGATCAGCTCTGATGCAGGTTTCAGCACTAGTAAAAAGGTTTGATTGAATTTTATGTGAGTTATCTTTGCCTATAAAATTATATTGTTTCATCTTCCAAGAAACAAAGCTTTATAAAACTCTTCTTTTTAGGTGTAATGTCAACATTTATAAAAAGTACATGATTATTGTTGTATTCAAAAGGAATGGTATTTTTAAAATGAAAAATAATTTTACTTTCCAATAATTAATTAGCATTATAGTTCCTGTATTAGATGAAAAAAAATTATGTTTTTAAGCTCTTAAGATGATTCCAAATTCTAGATAAAATCTCTACACATGTATATTCATTTCTTGTCTATACTATGTACTATAGGAACATAATTTATTCTGCCTGTGTGTAAGTGGAAAGTACAAAGTACTCATCTAAATTTTGATTTTTAGAACTCAGTTGCTGTTTTGCCTGTGGTTAAACCAACTGGTAAGGCTTAATCCCAAGTGATTCAAATTGTAGGCTAGTGATAATTGTGCCTAAGTCCTCTTAATCTGATTTAACTGAAATCTTTAGATGCTTTCCTTCTATACAAATATAATTTAATTTAATGTTACTGAATTGACATTTAGGATCATGGCCTTAAGGATGTTGTGGTCATTTCATTTCTACAGTTTGAAGTATTGATTTTAATTTATGTGTAAGGTTTTTTTTCATAACGGAGATGTACACTTTATGTCATTCATAAATAGAAACAATTGTGTGAGAGAAAAATAGCACAATACGTAATCACATAGACTTTCAACCCTCAACCCTTGTTTCCTATTTCTTCTTAAAAGTTACAAAAACTAATGATGTATTGTATGGTGAGTAACGTAACACAATAAAAAAATAAAGTCTATTTTTTAAAAAGTTTTAATAATTTTTTAATACAAGATTACTTAGTGAGCTTTTACCAATTGCCAGGCATATATCTAAGAAGTTTACATGTATTACTTCAGTTAAACCTTCTAAAAAAAGTCATGGAAAGAATATATATATTTTTCTATTCTAGGAATTTATTTCACCAAGCTTTGTTTCAGCTATAGATCTGGATTTGTTTATTTATTCTGGTGACAGAAGCCAGTATCAAGTATCAGGTGTTTGGTGGAGTTAGACAATGTTATAATGTTCCAGGCCATAAAATCTTCTCGATTTATGGTCCATGGAGGGGTGGAGGTCGTAGGATGGAAAGAGTCCATTTCCTGTTGTTAAAGTGCTCATACTTCTGCCTGTTGCATGCTGTGGGGCTACACTCCCTTGGAAGGCCACATGATCCAGAAAGAAACATTCAAGAAGACTGCAGCTTTTATATAGGGGTGAATCTCTTGTTGTTAGTGTAATGCCTTGGATATTCTAGGCACACATAGGTAAACATGCTCTGAACAGATTGCCCTTCACTATAGGACAGTTTCATACCCTAAAAAGAAGCTGAATAAATTCAGGACTGCAGAGGTGAGCAGAGGGCAAGAACGCATGAAAATGTAGAGATTTAAGGGCTGAATAATGTCTAGGAGGGCCTGAATAAATGTCCAGGAATGCAACTCTAAGTAAATTAATTTACACATTTGTCAAAGTAAGAGTGAAAGGTCAGCCTGCAGTCCCAGTTTTTCTATAAAATAAAAAGTTGGATGAATTCTAAGAAAATATTCTAACTTAAGGCAGTTTCCTCTCAGAGTTGTTTTTAGTAAATCCTACAGCCTATTAAGTAGAGATTTACAGGTGCTCTGTGAAGGGGAATTTGTACTGCCACACATTAACAGAAGGTAGAGAGTAAAACATGGTCAAAGTCTTAACTTCTTGCCTTCGTGGTAGTGAAACTCTTTAAAAGCCATTTTAAATTTGCTTCATTTTAATTGTCCTGTTAATTTAAAAGAACATAAAATCCAGTAGTTTTATTGTCATACTTTATTTTGCCCTCTGGGAAGCTCTATTTTAATTCATTTCATGGTAGTTATAGGCAGGCAAACCTGGGCTCATCATGTTGCACCTAAATAATCCTACCAATCACTGTGTCACTAGCTAACATAGGGGTACCTTATCTTCCCTTATTTTACTTGTGCTCTCGTTTCTTTAAATGCGTAATGAATACAGAAAGTCTTTTCAAGATGAGTTACAAAATGCAGTTTGTCAAAGTTTTTCTTCTTTTAGGCATATGTGAATGTTCTATGCTATGTTCTATGTCCTGCTGCTAGTGGGAAGGGTTGGATTTTAGGAGAGGGCTGGTAGAGGAAAGGACAAGTAGGATGGCAGCTATATGAGTCTTAACAGTTAATTTCCAAAGAGACTTTTCTTGCTAATAAATGAGTGGCTTCTATGGAATCCTGGCCATTTGTAAGCAGTATCTGAGTGCTTTTAGTCATCCTCTGAGGATGTGAAACTTTCTGGAATTCATTCTTTATTGCAGGATCCTGATAGCTGAGAATCAGTGATACAATTGGATATTTCCTTTTCTAACAATTAGTTAGTTGTCCTTAAAATCCAAATTGTAGAAGTACCCATACTTCTTTTTTATCTAAGAGATTTCTAGTCCTTCAATAAGAAATATGTATCAGAAATTTAGTAATATTCACAGTTCTTATAGATTGTGTAACGAGACAGGAAATTTATATATATTTTCTTATTGATTCCTCACAATAAAGGTACTGTTTTTCCATTTTATAGAAGAGGAAGTTAGCATGGAAATGTTTAGGCCTCAGAGATTTTCCTATAATCCCTACTCAACATGCAATCCATCCTACTAATAAACTCTAGACTACCCTATTACCTGCCCCAACAATAACCTTATAGGGGAGGCTACCCCTGAGTTCAACTGTTTGTAGCTACCTTTTCCTCATAGGATGCAATTTTTAATCCTTTGTAATTCTGTCTGCAGTATTTTTCATGGACAGTATTTAAATCTAATGATAAATATTAATGAAAGTTTTTAATATACATTACCACAGGTAAAGTCCACTGATTATGCTGATTCATTTCTGCACTTGGACCATTCCTATAATTTACACAAAGATAAATGGACTTATCTGTAGAGGTAATCAGGTCATAGTTTATTTAAGAAAAACATGATTAATTCCAAATGAAAAACAGTTAATACATGATAGCTCTGCATTTTTTTCTTTTACATTGTCTTCCTGAAATTTTTAAAACATTTCACCCCTATTAGCTTATTTTGAATTGTTCATTTCTAGGTAACATGCTACAGATTTTTAAAGAAATGTACTTTTTGGAGGTGCTTGGGTGGCTCATTTGGTTAAGTGTCTGCCTTCAGCATGGGTCATGATCCCAGGGTCCAAGGAGCCAGCCCCAGGTCGGGCTCCCTGCTCATTAAGGAGCCTGCTTCTCCCCCTCCCTCTGCTCCTTCCCCTGCCTGTGCTCGCTTTCTTTCTCTGTCAAATAAATAAAATCTTAAAACAAAAAGATTTAAAGAAATGTACTTTTTGGGATACCTGGGTGGTTCAGTTGGTTAAGGGTTGGACTCTTGATTTTGGCTCAGGTCATGATCTCAGGGTCCTGGGATCCAGCCCCGTCTCTGGCTTTGTGCTCAGCTGAGAGTCAGATTGAGATTCTCTCCCTCTTCTTCTCCCCCCACTTGCTCCCTCTCTCTGTGGCTCAAAAATAAATAAATCTTTAAGAGATGTACTTCTGGAAATTTAAAGTTAGGGGTTACATTCAACCTATAGAATATAATCAGTATTCAAAATGAATATATGTTCAGTAACAAGCTGTGATATGATTAAATGTGGGCAATAAGTGAAAACTTAAATCTGAAAGATTACATTCAACATAATATACATCTTAAAAATTAAAATAATAATTATAATATATACACTTTAGGAGATAAATGGTTATAAAAAGAGGATAGGGTAACAGTGAACATTAGGTTCAGGATTTGGTTGCTTCAAGGGCAAAAAGATGAAGGTACAAGATGCGGTTAGGCTACAGAGAGATTTTTGCTGTCTTAGATTCTGTTTTTGTTTGTTTCTCTGCTCTTATATTGCAATACATACAAATTGATTACATACAAATTTATACTTAAATAGAGGGCTTAATATGGACTGGCGGCCACTGTAGCATGAGGCAAAAATTACCATTAACATAGTTATTTGTACCTGACAGTTTAACAGAAAGTAAGTACACAAATGTGGAGGAGATTAATTTCTAGCTTAGCTACTTGCTAGCTGGGTCTTCATGGTGTGTTACTTAATAATTCTGATGCCAATTTACTTCATAAATATTTGTGTTGAGTAATAATAGTTATGTCTCCAGGTGAGGATTAAATGATGCAATTATCTTACTTCCTGGTTAGAGTGCAGAGGTTATTTTATTTTCCTTTTAAAGAATTGTATCACTCAAGTCTGAACTAAAATTACCTAAGAAATCAGGGCACCTGGGTGGCTCAGTCATTAAGCATCTGCCTTCAGCTCAGGTCATGATCCCAGGGTCCTGGGATCAAGCCCCACATCAGGTTCCCTGCTCAACAGGAAGCCTGCTTCTCCCTCTCCCACTCCCCTTGCTTGTGTTCCCTGTCTTGCTGTGTCTCTCTCTGTCAGATAAATAAATAAAATCTTAAAAAAAAAATAAAATTACCTAAGAAATAAACGTGGCTAAACTTTAAAAGTGTTAAAAATTCTCCCTTAGTTTTATCTACTATGTATCTATGTATTGCTCATATAGTGGGTTCTCTGCATAAATATATAATATTATAAAGGGTGATTATAAAAGTAATTTATCACATAAAACAATACATGAAAAATTATAATTCATTAGAAGTTTGATACTATGTACTAAGAAGTTAAAAAGAAATCACTTGCCATTCCTTTTTTGGTGAAAGTTAGTCCTCTTAAATATCTTTTATTCTACCCCCATAAATAATTGGCTCAATTACATTGATTTCCAGATATGCCTAGTTTTCCTGGGAAGATTTCCATATTCTAGAAATATCATGTTTATTAAATATTTTTTGAAGATTTCTAAGGGGAAGTCATTGACTTTGGTACTTGAGTTTTCTTGTGACCAAGATTCAACACAGTCCCTGACCTTGAGGGTGTGCAATATAGCTTTGGAGAGGAAATTTATATGTTAAATACATAATATCTAAGTATGATAGAATTTATTGATCATCTGGTTCAAACTTTTTTTGTGTTTTATAGAGTATCACATTTAATACTTTAAAAATCTGTGAAATAGTGACATTATTTTTCTCAATTTATAGATGATATAATTAAGACACAGAGCGTTTAAATCATTTGCCAAGGTCACAAAGTTTGACAGTTGCTGGGATTTGAACCGAGATGCTAACTCCAATCCTTTGATCTTGGCCACTGTGCTATCTACTTACTTTTGTTTTTCCAGTGCTACATACTATAATGTCGTTCATGACAATGATAAGTGAATACTTCTGACAGAGCTCTGAAATTTCACTGGATGGAAGTGATTGGCTGGTTAAGATATGCTGTACTGAGAAGGTTGGATTTGAAGCAATGATATGTACATAACTTGCCAGAGTAATAATGGTGTGATAAAATTACTCATAAGAAAGTAGTGCTGAGTGACCAGCTATCATTCATTTCCTTTTTTATTTATTCATTTAAGAAAGCATTAGTGGATATTTAGCATGTGCAAAGCATTATATGGCACTAGAGCTACAAAAATTTTAGTATAAGACCAGTGGTAAAATTAAGTTAATATGCAGTAGAAAGAGAGCTGTATGACGCATAAATTATACATCTAACAATTGGCAGAAGCTATCTAACCTCAAACAGACATGATGGCTTATAAAATAAAGGTTGGATGATGAGGAAGACATTATTAGTAAGACATTACTAGTATTCAACCAGCATCTACTTTTCTTCTTCGAGGGTGCAGGAATGACAATTTCCCCATACCCTTGTAGTTAGATGGGGTGAGATGATTAATTCTATCTTATGGACTATAATCAGAAGCGTTGCATATAACATCTACACCAAAGCATAGAATGACAGATGTGAACTCTCGATACTGTTTATCCCCCAGCCTTGTGATAGAGACTCACATTGAGATGGTAGAGCCCAAAGACCAAAGAAGGTTGATGGCAATTGGAGAGCAGCCACACAAGTGTTAACAAACATGAGAATAAATTTGCTTTATTAAATAACTAGATTTATCTTTGAGGGTTGTGTTTCACTGCAGCATAGTTTAGTCTAATTAGACTAACATACGTGATTACCCTTGTCTTGAAAAATTATGCCTGAGTACAAGTAGAGTGTTGTGAAAAGACAGTACTAGAAGCTACATTTCCTAGTTTCACTTCACAGTAATGGTTTGCATGTCTTTGGGTACATCTTTTTGATTCAAGTAGTCATCTCTAAAATTAGGAAATTTGATTAAATATTTAAGGACTCTTTCAGCTATAATAGTTCATGACTATATAAGATATAATCTTTGAAAATTTTACAATGGTAGCTCTATAAAAAATGCTTTTGAGAGAATGGACATGACCTTTCTCTTCAAGATAGTAAAGGACATAAAAGAGAATGGCCTAACTTTGATAGCTGTGTGCTTTGACAAAGGGAGTAGGTTAAATGGTTTCCTGTATGCAGTGCGTTCCTACTCTTTAGTTCAAATGCAATATTAATATTTGGATGAAGAATAAATATTTTTTCTTAAAGCTTTGGAGACTATTTTCCCCTTAAGATAGAGTAAATATACTAAATTACTTGCTATTCAAGGTATCTGGTAATAGCTTACATTCACTTAGTAAATGTATGCATAATAGATTATCATGATCTTCCAGTCAAGCCTTCTCTACAAGATGCTTTGTAATTTACTTCATAATTTATTATGATGAATAGCTCCATTCATTAAATTTCATTACATTATGAATAGAATTTTATGGATGATACTATATTATGAGTCACCAAAATATTTTATATATTTTAATTCACAAAGTTCTGCTCAGTAACAACTATTATCTGTTTCATAAGTGTAATGAATAAAGTAAATGTCAGTTAAAATATTTAGCCTTAAATGAATTAGCCAAGCTCACTTCCCTCCTGGGAAAAAAGAAGACTCACATGTTTCTGGTTAAAGAAAAGACACAAATCTTCTCTCTTCCCTTTTCTTTGCTTCAAAAGATATGATTGTAATGGCCTTGAAGGCATAGAATTGCAGTTTGACATGAAGGGCCAAAGAAAGTGGACACAGAGAAACATGTCCCAAACTATGATCTCTTTCCAGCTGCTGGCAGCAGTCACTACAAACCCCCATCCCCTTTTACTTTTCTTCTGCGTGAAATGTCTCCAGATCACATCTGTAAAGAAATAAATACACTGCATTTATTAGAGGCTTTCTTTATTGTAAGATGTAACAGAAAGTATTGTTAGCCATTTCCATATGTAGCCTTGAAGCAATTTGACTCCTTTTCAAAAACTCCAAGGCTAGCCAGAAATTTTCCTGTCAAATCTATAAATGAGTCCCTGCTGCTTTTAGTATTTTTTCAAGCCTTGTAATAGGAAAGGAAATATTTTGTTTACTACCTAGAAATATCAGTAAATGTTATTTCCAAATCACATTTTTAAAAATTTTACCTTTGACCATAAATGACAGAGTACGAGCTGCATTGCTGTGTTCTCACTATGAAATCTTTAAAGTTCATATTTAAAAATTTTTCTCTGGTTCTTTAGTTTGAAAAAAATTCTACAAATGATGAGAAATTCTCCATCTGTGTCTCTCTTCATTGAAACAGGCATCTGTCTTCATTCCCCTGAAGCTGAATCATTGCACATAGTGGTGGTGGTGGAGGTGGAGGCGGTGGCAGCTGTGTGTGTGTGTGTGTGTGTGTGTGTTGAGGTGGGCCTGCACCAATACAGCTAAAGCATTTTTCTGTGTTGCTTTCAAACAATGAAAGGAACTGATATTCCACTCATTTTATATGCCCAAACAGAGGTATAAGCCCCAGACAAGAGAGCAGCCATAACATTTGTCACTGTTCATTCTAACAGAACTGACAAGTCTCTCATAAAACTAGCTTAATAACAGATTAACACGTCATGCCAGTCTAACCAATAAATGCTGAGTAAGTTGCAAACAAATTTTAACCAAAGTGTCTTTTCTCCTCTCTTTCCCTAAATCAAGTTTACTTAAGGGCCCCTGGGTGGCTCAGTGGGTTGGGCCTCTGCCTTCAGCTCAGGTCATAATCTCAGGGTCCTGGGATTGAGCCCCGTGTCGGGCTCTCTGCTCGGCGGGGAGCCTACTTCCCCCTCTGTCTCTGCCAGCCTCTCTACTTGTGATCTCTCTCTCTGTCAAATAAATAAATAAAATCTTAAAAAAAAAAAAAAGGTTACTTAAGAGAAACCGCATAGGTAGAATTTGAATAACTGAATATTTTTGCCCTAAATGATATGGATTTGACAATATAATAACTTGAGGGACTTATCTAAAACAGTATGTTATTTAAATATTTAAAGGCCTAAAGTGAAAGCCAAAGGTTTGAATGTATTCAGCAAGTTTACAGATGATTGTTAAGTATCTACATGGCTAGCTGTGTTTGTATACTTTATCTTAGTTGCTAGGGAAGTTGTAAGGAAAGCTAATTAAGTCATGTGTGAGACTGATACTTGATGTTAGCTGTTTTATTTTGTTAACATTTCCTAGTAATATTTAGGTTCAGTTTCTGTATTTGAGTAATATGAAAGTGATGATAAATCTTATATCATCATGCTGGATTTCAAAATGTTAAAATATTTTTCCGTTACCCCATCTTATTAAAATTTAATTTAGATTTAGAAATACCAAATCTAAACAACAAAATTGTTAATGCCTTTATTGTTGTTGTTTATCAAGTTGGCAACATTTTCATTATAACCAATTGTGTGTTTTGAAATGCTATGTACATATCAAGAAAATTGACATAAATGTTGATTCCTACATATTTTATAAATTTATTTATTTATGTTCTAATTCCCTTATCTGTGAATTGGTGGTCACTTCTATGTATGATTGAGATGAACATCTGCTGCAAGCAGAGAATTAATGAGAGTTGAGGAAAATGTATGTAGGTGTTGACTCAGTATCTTGGGGTTCTGTATAAATTCAAAATAAAATTGGGCAGTGTACTACATGCATGAAATAGAAGAAGGTCAAAGACTTTACATTATTATAGTCTCCAGGCTAGAGAAGTTAAAATATTTTTTCCAGTTAACACAAATTAGCATATTTTAAAGAGAAAGACATATTGCTTTTTTGCCTTATTTTCTTCTCTTTCCTGTAAATGTACTAAATTTTTAATCAGGACTGGTCAAACGGTATTGCCACGGGGATCTCTTACTTATCCCCACAGGTTGGTAGTAGGAATGATGTATTTGGCCCCTCTAGCTAAAAGAATATCTCAAGTTAGGCCTGACATTGAAGGACACAAGAGGAGGCTCCCAGGACTCAAGAGGATGTTGCACAAAGTACTTGAAAGTACTGTTCAGAGATTGCCAGAAGGTAGTAAAAGGTAGAAAAACGAGATTTTTTTGAAGTTATGTCTGAAAATATTTAGCTTTGTAGACTGGAGAACTTCCTCTTTTAACCTTTTTTTCCTATAGCACTTAGTATAGACCTCCTGAGAACTAGAGAACATTAATTGATAAAATTTGGTATATAATTTGAAATAGTTATTGAGCCAGTCCTATAATTTGAAATGAGTGTAGAAATTTAGAGAGTAGGTGATGCATGTATTCAGTATACTGTTATGTAATTTGACCTTTAATATGACTTTATTTTCAGATATATGCCATTTTGAGAAATTGTAGTTATACCTGTTAGGGATTTCTCCCTTTTTAAGCAAAAGTTATCCTAGTTTATACCAAGGGCTAATTATATTTCTCAATGCTGGGAATATATATATATATATATGATCATGGCCAAGAACTTTCCAAATGATACAAAGAATCCTCTTTAAAGATACCTGTCACTGCTTTATCCAAAAGAGACGCATATTTAGCTGGGTCCTTAACTTAGGGTCTTACTGACTGAGGTATCTGTAGCTGAAGCTAAGATTCTCATCTTTTGTTCAGAGTCCTCTTTCAAGATCATTGGCTGTTGGCAGAATATATCTTCTTTTCCAGCCTTTGATGAAAGCTTTACTCTTCCTTGATGATCAAGCCTGTCCTTATCCAGCAATGAAAATGAGCAGATCTGAGTTCCTCTCTGCTGTATCCTCTAAGTAGAACATATGCTCTAATGTTTCATTTAGTCTAATTCACAACATCCTCACTGCATAACTTTTTCCCCTTATATCTACTCACTTGCCTAGACAGTGGAGGAAAGAAAATAGAAATGTCTAGGTCTTTATTATCTTAGTTCTTTCTCTTAAATTTTACTTTCCTTGAGTCATTTCATTACTCCACAGACTCTTTGATTTCCTTTTTTACCCATTTAACACTCTTCCCTATTTTTATTTTGGCTGTTTTATAGTAGTCAGCAAATCAGAAAATGTGTTATTTGCCACAATTAATCTTCAAAGTAATGGTAACTTAAATTAGATAAAAAGTTTATTTTTTTTTCCTCTCACAGGGAAGAAAAGTCTAGAGAGTGGTTACTCCACACTGAGATTGTGGCTCTCCACACCTTAAGGACCCAGACTCCTTTTACTTTTGTCCTTTGTTATTCTGAGCACTCACTTCATTGTCTTGTCAAAGGAATAAATACAAACTCCTAGAGAGTTCCTACACAACTGTAAGGCAAGGCCTCAACAACTCCTTTGTGAATGAATACCACGTGAATGAAAGAGCAGAAATATAGTTTTGTTTGGGATACCTGGGTGTCTTAGTTAAATGACTGCCTTGGGCTCAGGTCATGATCCCAGAGTCCTAGGTTGAGTCCCACCTCAGGTTCCTTGCTCAGTGGGGAGCCTGCTTCTCCCTCTGCCTGCAGCTTCCTCTGCTTGTGCACTGTCTCTCTCTCTCTGACAAATATTAATTTCAAAAATCTAAACAAAATTAATAGTTTTCTTGAAGTATTTAACTAAAATTAATATCAGATGACATTGGAATTGGCAGGTGTCAGAATTGAAAAATACATTAGCCTTAATATATTAATAAGTATATTTAAAGTGTGGAACTGCCGTGCTTTATAGAATAAAAAAGAAAATATGAGTCTTTTTTGTTCAATTTGTAGTTATAATTCTAAGGTAATGCTTTTTTTCCTGAATTTGCATTTTCTTTTAAAATTCTGGTGAATATATCAGTATCAGACAAAGATATTCTCATTAAAAGTAGATGGGAGAATATAAATTATGTGTGCCTTATTTTTAGCTATTGTCTTTTGTAGTCCTAATTTATACTTAACCACCATTATTCATGATACAAGTGATATATATAAATAAAATAGTTAAAGCTAGTAGACATTGATTTTTAAATTGTTCTTTCATTTTCTAATTTGAATTTTACATTAGCAGCTTACAGTTTATAAACCAAAGAATAATAGTTTTGATTATTAAAATATTTTAGTTTAATATAATCATTTTAAGGAAATTAAGAAAAAAACATCTTCAGATCAGACATCTTTTATATCAATTTAAGTTTATATCTGTACAATTATAATGATCTTTTAACTTTTTCAAGGTAATATATTAAAACTCCAGCAGTCATCTGGAATTGCATAATATTTAAAAAATGAAAAAAAGCCAGACCTGAATGTTTTGCATTTTAAACTATAATACCATTTGGAAAATAATTATAGGAAAGGTTTTAAAAATCCTATATTTTCTTTTCTAGAAATCATATAAGTTCTATAAGTTACCAATAAACATGACAGTAGAGATTTGTTTATTACTCCCAAATATTTCCGGCATTTCTCTTAGTATTTTGCTGTACTGTTTAGACACCGTGGGAATCTGTGCTTAGAATGTTTATATTTGAGTTTTATCTCTCTTCCTTTCTAATCTAAGAATCGGAAATAAAAATAATCAGGGAAAAACAAAGACAAGAGAGAAAAGATAAAAGACATAAAGATAAATAAAAGACATACTGTTTGATAAAATAATTTTTTCTATTAAAGAACTAAGGAGTGTATATAAGATGCCTATTTTCTATATCCTTTCTATGAAGACTTTCCTACCTTAACAAAGAATTTGCATGATTGGAAACATCCAACAGAAGAACTCAACTCATTAAAAATGAGACATTCCTTTATTAATAAATATATTTCTCTTATTACTTCCCCCCAATCCACCTATAAGGGTACACAAGAACTCAGCAATTACAAGTATAATGCATCACTAGTCAATGGGTATAGTTTGAGAGAAATTTTGATAAGTTGATATTTGAAAAAAGATACTAAAACTAAATTCATTTTGTATGTTAAACAAATTCTTAAGAAAAATTCTTCCAAGTTTTCAAAATTATACAATATACACTAAAATATAGAGATAACTTTTGTTTTAGAACATACTTTGAGGCATATTCCATAAAATAAAACATTGTCCCAAATTTATAGAAAAATAAAATAGATTATAACAAACTAAGTCTCAAGAAGATAATGGTTTTTAAATAGAAAATTTTTGGAAAAAGGCAAGCACTTTAAAGTGCTAAAAAGTAATTGAAATTACCATAGCTACATACTAAGATTGACTTGAGAAACTCGTGTTTATGTTAAATAAAGCCCTCATGGGGCTTATTTTCTGCAATCTGCTTTGTATTCTTTAGCTGCCAAAATTTTATTTCAACAGCCAATTGGTTCTAATTGAAAGATGTCCTTAGCTTTCCATTCTAGTCTATGGGTTAATTTAGGTTGTGATGAATCTATACAGAGCTGTTCTATTCATAATCCCTTAAATTCATAACTTTGATTTGTGATTTGAGTTAGAATCTGAAATGGAGAAGGCTTCCACACAAATTCAGTGCCTGAATGCTGTAGAAACAGCTCAGTTAAGCTCTAACACTTGTATTTGTCATCAAAATGCCAATTATTCGATCCAATAAACAGCAAGCAGTGACAGGATAAATATTCATATGAGAAGCAAGTCTGATGAGAGTCAATTTACAAAATAGGACAGTAAAAAAATCTGTAATAGACCTTTATAAAAAATCCTCAGTAGATTAATATATTCTGTAGTTCATACAAATATGAATTTTTAAGCATTCAAAGATCCCCTTAACAACAAAGCCAATCAAGGCTTTTGAAGGTTTATGTTCTCTTCTTTGGTTTAAGGACTCTCATCATTTTCATTTCCATCATGTACTTCCTTTTCCATCATATACTCTTCTATATGATAACCTTTCTAAATTGTGAGTACTCACTTCCTCTTTTCTCTTGCCATCTCTTGTATACTGTTCTTCATGTATTTGCTTATATGCACTATAGCACAAAGCATACAAAAGTTTGTTATAAATAATTATAAAGAAAATGAATGTCCTTTTAGCACTATAAAATTTTGGTCAGAAGCCTTTTTGTTGTTGTTGTTGGAAGACACCCCGTTGAGCAGATAGCCTGACATAGGGTTTGATCCAGGATCATGACCTGAGCCGAAGGCAGACACTTAACCAACTGAGCCACTCAGGTGCCCCAGAAGAGTGCTATTTGTATTTACCTATCCATCCATTAGGAGGCCCTTGTGCTATGAGGCATGTCCTGTAAGAGATAATGCCCTGAGGATTCCAGGTTCTGTGCACCTTCAAGGAACTTACCTTTTTTCTTCAGCTGCCTAGATTATCTGGGATATCTACGTGTCTGAATTTCATGATGTGCCTGAAAGCAAGAACACAAATGGAGGTTCATAAACCATAAATCTAAGTATTTACAAGTCATAATCCAAGCTAATAAAGTATATATTTTATCTCCCATTTTGAAAAAAAATTCCATAAATATTTATAAATCCAGATTATAATTTGAAATTCTTTGACTGTTAATTTCACAGCAGACATAGGGAGTGCCTATATTCCTTCTTTTCCCACTCCCGACTCTATCCTGCTCTTGCTTTAGGCACATCTGTCTACTCAGGAAAGTCCCTGTTTCATCAGGGAATGCTGGATTCTCAGATACCTGGAGCATGAAAGTAGGGACTTCCAAAGTTTGGGGCCCAGGACAGGGGCTTCTCTTCCTGAGTATAAGGATCACATTATTGAACATGAGATCACTCTCAGCTCGACATGATGAAGATATGACTTACCTGAAGGTAGATCCGTATTTGGTTTAAACTCTAAAAAAGATCATGAGAACCTAGTATCTGTGAAGCTAGAACAAAAAGAAAAAGAGGTAAAGTGAGATTACAGCATACCATCCTGCAATGAGATGACTGCAAAATGAGAGATTGTAATGGAGGCACTAAAACAACGTATTAATATTAGAGGAAAAACCATTAGTTCAGTAGGGAAGACCTGAGAAATTGTACTAGAATTTTGAAGAAAAAAAGAAAAAGGTAAATGAAAATATGAGACACATGGGGAACAAAGAGATGCTTAAGAATATTAAATATGTGTAGTTATGAAGAGATATATAGAGTTATCCAAATAATCATTATTTTACCTCTTCTAGAACATTGGATAAATAAAGATAATGGAGATCATCATTTCTTTCAACAAGGTTTTATTTTAATTAAACATAATTACATCTACATCAACAAATCCTCAGGTAGGATGTAAACTATGATGTTAGAAGTACGATGGCAGTGAATACTTTAGAAAAAGGTCAGGATATGCCTTCAGCTATATTTTTACATGCTATATCTACCATATGTCAGCATCATCTTTTTGAGATAATCTGGACTTAGATTTTTTTTAAGAGTTTGATAGTCATGTAAGAATAGAAATAATCTACATAGCATATAAAAGAAACCTTTTAAAAACTGTTCATTTTCTCTTAGGATATCCCACTCCTCCTTTTTTTTTTACTTAATGGAGGCTACTATCCATAACCATTTTAATATGGGCTCAGTGAATAAAAATATTTCAGTATTTTTAAGCCAAATATAATTTGTTTTATATAAATATGACAACTTTAGAGCAAAAAATTTTGGTTTCTCAGAACAAAATTATGTTTTTTAGGCTTTTTTATGCTGTTCATATTTATAACATTGTTTTACTTCATAGGCACTTCTTTTTGAGAATTAAAAGTTTTGTAGGTATACGAACAAACTAATAAACAAAATTCACAGATTGAGGCCCAAAGAACAAATAGTTGTATTGATCATCATGATAGAAAACAGTACCAAGAAAGAATTATTAATGTTTAAAGGCAGGAATGATAATTTTTTAATTTGAGCACTTGATATTAAAGTCACAGAAATAGAAAATAGAAATAAATAAAATACATATGTAGATATAGATTTAATAAGGTGTAGATTATATATATCGATGGATAAACTTATAGAGGAGCTCAACTCAGATGATAAAGTACAATTTTATTTTTATGTAAAACAAATACTAAATTATTCTTTTTAATCACAACTACTTTCTCTGAATCTAGGAATTTCCATATTCACCTTATTTATTATATCTTTCCAACATATTAGAAAAGCAAACATTCATATCACCACTATCCTTTAACCTCTGATCTTGTTTTCACATTTTCAAAATAGAATGAGTGATGTTGAGAGACAGACAAGGAGAGGCAGAGAAAGAGACTTTTAAGCAAGGGGATTATGTACTATTTCTCATAAATGATTTTACTTTTTACTATATTTAAACCACTCATGCTACTTTTGGGGTACCTTGGTGGCTTAGTTGGTTAGTTGTCTGCCTTCAGCTCATGTCATGATCTTGGGGTCTTGGGATTGAGCCCTGAGTTCGGCTCCCGGCTCAATGTTAGTCTGTTTCTCTCTGCCCCTCCCCCCGCTCATGGTCTCTCTGCCTCTCTCTCTCAAATAAATAAAATATTAAAAAAAACCCAAAACACTCATGCTACTTTTGAAGATTATTTAAACCTGTTATCAATGAAAGCACTGATTAAGTTTTTATTTTGTTTGTTTTTTGCCTAATAGCGATTTTAGTAGCAGGCTTAAATATAATTTAAGAAAGTGAGAAGTTCCTGTAAGGAACCTAGAAGCTCCAGAATTAGACTGTCCCAGATCCCTGACAAACATTTACTTCTAGTTTCAACCTAAGAATATTAAGCACCTGAATACTTTAAGAGAAACTAAAAAATATGTTCCCATAAGGAAAAAGTTGGTAAAGCAATATTTATGGAATTTATAATACCACGAAAGCATCTTAGGAATAACTTAACACTTGCATTTTGGTATGTAAAAATTAATATAAATTATGTTGTCACAAATCAAAGAATTTTGTTATTTTCTTCTTCTATAATATCCATTTCTCATGTTTGGTACAATAGCATTGCTTTGTAGGTTTTTTTTTCCTGATCATTTAATCTAAAATAATATTCCTCCTCCTTACTCTATCCTTTGCTCTCAATTTTCTTCTTAATACCGTCTTTACTTGGCATTATATATATATATGTAATATATATTATATATTATATAAAACAAGTAAATAATAAATATATAATAATATTATATTATATATTTATATGTTATTAGTATTATACATGTATATTAGTTAATAAATAATAATAAATAAACATATATATGTATATATGTATGTATGCATGTATATACCCCCCCCATGGTTGTTTGATGTAAGTTTCCCCCACTAGATGAATGTGAGCTCATGGGAACTGGAATTTTCTAAGGAAACTAGGGATAGAGTTTATGAAGCACTTTCCCTGATGTTTTCCCTGATTTTTCTCGTGATCTGTGTAGCACCATTTAGCACCTAGAAGGGCCTCAGCCACTTAATTTATGAATGAGTGAATGAATGAAGCAGCTTTTGTCAAACAGTTCTAAATACTAGAGTGCTAAACACTTAACATATCAAACAGTTTTGAATGAAGTCCTTTTGCCTTTACCCTTCAATTCCAAATTATGTGAATCCTGCCACATTTTGTTAGTCATACATTCTTTTTATTTTATTTTACTTTATATTTTTATTATTTTTTATATGTTATGTCAGTCACCATACAGTACGTCGTTTTTATTTCACTCAGCATAATCTCCTCCAGTCCCATACAAATGGCTATCAGTCATCCATTCTTATGATTTCAGTTTTAATCTTTTTGAAATTGTGTATTCTTTTTTTTTAAGATTTTATTTATTTATTTGATACAGAGAGCACACAAACAGGGTGAGCAGCAAACAGAGGGAGAGGGAGAAGCACGCTCTCTGAGTAAGGATCCTGATGTGGGGCTTGATCCCAGGACCCTGTGATCATGACCTGAGCCAAAGACAGATTCTTAACCAAGTGAGCCACACAGGTGCCCCCAAATTGTGTATTCTTTCTGTCATCAGTATCCGCTAACTTTTTTTTTTTTTTGCATTGTTATAACATGTTTATGCCTCTCTAATCTTACCTTTGTCAGACTAGGTAAAATCCTGTTTACTTCATATCTATATTACAAAACTAATTTCCTAATAAATGATACTCATCAATAATGATACTATGCCCCTGATCCTTCTTAAAATATAATGGGTGCCAAGCTTTTTGTTCTGGCACTCAAATCTAGCATTGAACTGCTTTTTCTGTGCCATCTCCCCACCTACTACCTACTACCCTTTATTATCACTTTAATTATTTGCCTTGCTGTATCTCACCTTTATGTTTTAGTTTCTTTTCACTGTGCATAACCCACTTTTTTCTTTCATTTCATCTATCATTATTCCAGTATTCAATTCATAATGTACTTCCACTTATGCTTTCCCTATTGACTCCATTTTTCCAATATTCTTTCTTGAAAATAGTATTTTACATCTGATAATGTCTTACTATTGTAGGTGATAGTAAAATATACATTTATTGATTGATTAGTATTCTATCCTCCCTCTGAATCATTACCTTTATTCCTTAGAAATACAAATGCATACAGAGAAATTTATTCTAAACTTGGCTGTTTTAAAAGTTAACAATTTGATTATCCCACATTGTTCTGAAGATAGGACCTGACTTTTATTGAACCATGTAGGTCTCTGAGAGTTGACAATGAAATATTAATCCTTAAATATAATTTTCTGACATGGTGCAAATGTGGTAATGGGTCCTTTATTGTATAGGAAGTCAAAATAAGCAAAAAAATAGAGAATAAGACTAAGGAAGAGACTCACCAAATAGAAGGATATGTTTATATATTGTAAATACTTGAGTCTAAGCAATTTAAAGATAACTACAATAAAGAATAGAAGAAACTAAAAGTTTATGTGATTAATGTTTCTCTCTGAATGCTTATCTGGCTGGAACAGATACTCAGTTTATATCTGCATAAGGTCATTGCTGTCCAATTGTAGTAAGGGTTCAACACCAGGTGTTATTAGATTACTTCTTTTTTTTCTTTTTTTTTTTTAAAGATTTTATTTATTTATTTGACAGAGAGAGATCACAAGTAGGCAGAGAAGCAGGCAGAGAGAGAGGAGGAAGCAGGCTCCCCGTCGAGCAGAGAGGTGCGGGGCTGGATCCCAGGACTCTGAGATCATGACCTGAGCTGAGGGCAGAGGCCCAACCCACAGAGCCACTCAGGCGCCCCTATTAGGTTACTTCTAAAGCATTTTGGAATAATTGAATTTGTGTATAATATAAAATTCTAATGAGAAGGGGCGCCTGGGTGGCTCAGTTGGTTGAGCAACTGCCTTCGGCTCAGGTCATGATCCTTGAGTTCCGGGATCAAGTCCCACATCGGACTCCCAGCTCCATGGGGAGTCTGCTTCTTCCTCTGGCCTACTCTCCTGTCACGCTCGCTCTCACTTTCTCTGTCTCTCAAATAAATAATAATAAATAAAATCTTTAAAAAAAAAATTCTAATGAGAAGTTTTTGCTTAAACAGTCTAAACAAGTTGACTAAAAAGAGACATAAAATTGGAATAAAGATGGTAAACAGGCAAAGTAAAATTTGGAAGGGGAAGTAAAATCTCTGGCTGATATTGGTTTTTAATGTGAGATACATAAGTCTAGGTCATAATTATCAACTTAAAATCAGTTTATTTCTTTGGGACACTGAATACAATTGAAGTCATGAGATGAATAACAAAATTGGACATGGAATGCAATGCTGCCATGTTATAACAAACCAACAATCACAGTTATAGGTAATTAAATATCCTTTTAAAGGTGAGAATTGAGTATTCTGGTACTGGAAAAGTTCTGAAATAGGAATGACTAAATTCCTAAGTTCGTAAATAGGAATGACTAAATTTTTAAATTATGTTATGGGTTCTGTAGTATTACTTATACTTTCTTAAATAAAGACTATATAACCATGATAGTTAAAACCAATGAAATACTGGAACAAACTAAAGTTCCATAGTATTTAAAAAAAAAAGACAAAGGTTACTGGATAGTGATATTTTCTTTGCATCTATTCAGGTATATAGGCATGGATACTTTCATTTTCCAAAGAAATTGATTGAACTTTTAAATCTATACTTTCTGTTCACTTTTGAAATAGGCTTTCACTTTTTAATTTCAAAATTATCTGAGCTATTCAGAAAAAATATGGCTTTTGTAATTTGTCAACTAAACTGTGGAGTGATTGTTTTTTGCTCTTTTTTTTTTTTTTTGCCTTACAACCATTGTTCTCCTTCTCCTTGTAGCACGACTGCAACATCTACTTAGTTTCTGATATATTCTGAGTACTGATAACATATTGTACTGTTTTGACCTTTTCAATATTCTTCACTTTAATTGGCTGCCCATTCTATATCTTCCCTACAGGTTAGTGTGGGACAGCAAGTAAGGGAAAAATGCAGTGAGCAGCCAATCAAATCACAGAACACTGAAAAGGTCAAAGCTGTATAGTAGAATCCTGTAATTGACAGAATGTATGAGACATTAAAATTCTACCACATCCTTCTTATGACAAAGACTATAATGAAGCAGAAAATGGCACTGTATAAATCTATTCATATGACAATCATTGTTCTGAGAATTGAGAATATAATTTAACACATTCCAATTGTGATTTTTAAAATTGCATTATTTTGGTATCCCACAGATTTTGTAGTAGAGTTATATTACACATAGTCAGCAGAACTGTTTATCTAATGGTAGATATTCAATCCAACACAGAATGACATATCAATCTTAAATTTAAATAGGTCTATATTTATCAGAATCTAGAGAGACATCATTAGCATAAAGAATACTTTTCTCTTATGCATTACTGACTAAACTTACTTGAAGAACTTAAGAAATTTTTTTTTTTAAGGAGGAAACATGAAACTAACAGAAGTTATTTTCATTGATGATAAAAACCAGACTCAGTATCCCCTAAGATAAAGCTGTAGGTCCTGATGCTGGAAATATGTTCTGTGTCTGGTTCTTAAATTATAGTCAAGGAAGACAGTTTTAGTCAGAGCATTGACCTAGAAGCCACATTTTAAGTGTCTCTCTTAAAGTTTTTATTCTCATGACCACACACATCTAGAGGTGATCAACTGGAAAAGAGAGAGGGATAGTGAAACAACATCCCAGAATTTCAGCAAATGATATTATAATGAAAATTAGCATAATTCAGAAGAAATAAATAGAAATTTTACAATGAATTGTTATAGAGCATGAGATTTGACACCCGCGGTCCTGCTTATCACACATAGTCAATAATAACTAATATAGATGCATATAGAAGAGGTTAGTGTGTTTACAGTTTACTTTCAGCTGCTGTTTTATTTGTTAGCAAGGTTAATTGGAAGAGTGTAGAAGAAAAATGGAAAACTGCATATAGACATTTTATGAGGATGTCTTCTTATTTGAGCCCTATGGATTTATGAATAAGTCCAGAAATTGTTTCCCTTTTTCTGTAAAATAGTATAGGTGCCTCCAAGCTTTCAGTCCCTCAACCAGAATTATATTTGTTTTATTTGCATCTCAGCTTCTCATGGAAAATACATGTATGTATTTAGAAAGCTTAGCTTCCAACTAATTTTTTAACCTTAAACTTTTCAGGCATTAAATATGCTTAGTTTTAGACATAACAAATCAGACTGGTTTTTTCTAATAATAATTTTATGCTTTCTAATAATATTATTATGTTTTCAGGTTTTATTATTTTGTCAATCACAAAGTTGTACCTAACATGAAGTAATTCATTTTTTTTCTCCATAATTGAAATTCACTTGGCTTTTGAGATATTATTTCCAATGATTTGGGAATTCTGGGAAAGCCAGTTAATTTCTCTTTGTTTTAGGACTGCCAGTCATCGTTTTAGGATTGTACCCATTTCCCATTGTTTTCACAGAATTTAAACCACCAGTATAGCAGTGGTAGTCACAGTGGTAGTCACATGTTGTTCTACCTTTAAGGAAGTAGAATCTTCTCCAGTCTCATCCTCTGTCCTCCTCAGCATCCCTGCAGCATATCTTATTGCAATAATATTTTGAGTTGAGTTTATCAGCTTTTGTGACAGATATCAGTGAACACCTATCATGGCCCGTCTTCATAGTATTTAAATACCTTGCTTATTTCTTTTTCTTTTTTAAAGATTTTATTTATTTATTTGACAGAGAGATCACAAGTAGGCAGAGAGGCAGGCAGAGAGAGAGAGGGAGAAGCAGGCTCCCTGCTGAGCAGAGAGCCCAGTGCCCCGGCTTGATCCTAGGACCCTGAGATCATGACCTGAGCCTAAGGCAGAGGCTTTAACCCACTGAACCAACCAGGCGCCCCCCTTGCTTATTTCTTAATCCTGTGCTCTTTGGATCCAACTTGACCTAGGCACAGTATTATTATGAATACGTAATAGGTTTTTGGCCCAAGTCCTGGACATTAATATACAGATAAACTCTTAGTTCTCTTTAAACATATAGGACTTATATTAGGGCTTTCTCTTTCCTGTATTCCAATTTATTACCTCAAACCAAAGTCTAGATTCACTATTTACTCTCTTCTACCATGTGTTACCATTTCTTTCTTCTATAATTGTTCAGCATAAAAACTTCAGATGTTCCATTGAACAGAGCTTGCTCTTGACTTAAAAAGCCAAGCATCAAAATTAGAAGTTAGTGGTTATGACTCCAAGTAACCTAAGAGAAAATAACACTTGTAAGGCAAAAAAAAAAAAAGATAATGGAAAATTTCAGCCACTGCCTACTACATGGAATAAAAGTTTAGTATTCTGCTAGGTTGGGCTTTCTATTAAAATGTCTGATAGGCCATGATTTTCTAATATTAACCTTATTTCAGAAATGAGATCTGAACACCAGATAGAAGTAAAATATCAAAACACTTACCCTAACAACGAGTAAAAACAAGCATTTAGTGAACTCAGGTGATCCACTTATAAAATGACTGCCTGCCTGGCCAAATTTAACATTCTTTCAGCAACAATGGCCAGTACACAATAATAAAATTAATAGAAATGGAAATCAAATGGAAAATGTGATTAATAATAAAAAGATAAAACTATTAATATAGGCAGAGCCATAGATAACCCAGATGTTGGAATTGGTAGATAATGTACAAAAACTGATGAATTTGTGAAAGGTTTTATGGAATTGTGTATAACAGGTAAAGATCTGGTAAATTTCAAGGAAATGTAAAAACTCTAAGAAAAAGAAATTCAAGAAATAAAAATGCAAATTCTGAAATAAAACATTTGTTACATGGCACTTGTAATCAAAAGGACAATGTGGAAGGAAGGATAAGTGAACTTTAAAAAGACAAAAGAGGGGTGCCTAGGTGGCTTAGTCAGTTAAGCATCTGCCCTTGGCTCAGGTCATGATCCCAGGATACTGAGATCGAGTCCAGGTCATGATCTTGGGATACTGGAATCCGGAACTAATTCAAGCTCCCTGCTCAGCGGGAGTCCGCTTCTCCCTCTTCCTCAGCCTCTTACTCTCCCCCAACCCAGCTCATGGTCTCTCTCTCTCAAATAAATAAATAAAATCTTTAAAAATACAATAGCAATTATGTAAACTAAAATATAAAGAAAAATCAATATGAATAAAGGATCATAACCTCAGAGAGAAGTAGGGCAATATCAAGCATTCTAACTGTGTACTTCAAGCCCCATACAGAAGGGAAGGAGAGAATATGGAAAGATGTTTAAAGTACTGCGGGTAGAACATTTGTCAATTTTAGCTAAAATATCAGCTCATGGATTCAGGAAGATGTACTCCATCATGCTAAATCCTAAGGAAGCAATATTTAGACATTTTATAAGCAAACTATTGAAAACTGTCAATAGTCAAGAATGTTAAGTAGCTAGGAAAAAAAAGGGACATTATATGGGAAAAACAATACAAATGGGAACTAATTTTTCATTAAACTATTGAGACAGTGAAGGAGACAAAAAAGTCGGGCTAGGATTTGATATCTCACAAAAATGTCCTTCAAAAGTAAGGCAAAATTGAAACATTTTCAAATACTAGCTGAGAGAAACATTTTGAAACACTAGCTGAAAGAATTATTCTTCAGCAGACACTGCCATAGAGATGCTAAAAGAAATCCATCAGGCTATAGGACAATGATGCTAAAAGGAAATAAGGCTAAAAAAACAAAACCAAACCACTGGAATTGATAAGTATGTATATTTATGTGTATATATATGTGTGTTTATATATAACATATTTGTATATAGTATATATTATATATAAAAATTGATAAGTATAGAATTGATAAGAATATATTATATATATAATTGATAAGTATGGAGTTGATAAGCATGAATATTTATGTGTATATAATGTATAACACATACATTTATATAATACGCATATACATAATATTATACTTATAAATAATACATATTTCTATGTATGAATGTCTGTTTCTTATATATATAACAAAAGCAAAATTAAAGGAAAGAAATAAATCAGAAAAGATGTAAAAAAAGAAAATAAGCTAAAGATCTAAACCTTATTTATCAATAATTGTAAATGTAATTATAATTAATCAAATATAATCGATTAAGCTGTTTGGTTATAAGTCAGTGTTTGCCACACTATATAAAAAAGTATACTTGACTCTGGTATTTATAAGGGAGGCACTTTTAAAAAAATTACTGAGGTAAAATTGGTATATAGCATTTTATTAGTTTCAGGTATACAACATATAAATTTGATTTGTGTATATACTACATATTTTACTTAGTGTAATACCCTCAAGGTCCATGCATGTTGTGATGAATGACACTTTTTCTTTTTTGTAGCTGAATAGTGTTCCATTGTGTGTGTGTGTGTGTGTGTGTATGCACGTGTGTGTATACTTTTTTTTTATCCATTCATCCATCAGTGGACACCTAGGTCATTTCTATATTTTGGCTATTACAAATAATGTTGTAATGAATATAGGGATGTTTGTATTTTTTCAAGAGAGTGTTTTTGTTTTCTTCAGATAACACTCAGAAATGAAATAGCTGGATTACATGGTAGTTTTTCTTTTTCTTTTCTTTTTTTGAGGAAATGCCATACTGTATTCTATAATGGTCACACCAATTAATATTCCCACCCACAGCGTACAGGGGTTCCATGTTTTTTACACCTTATCCAACACTTATCATTACTTGTCTTTTTGAGAATAACCATTTTAATCTACAGTGTCAGTGCAATCCTTATCAAAATCCCAATGGCATTTTTCACAGAACTAGAAGAAATAATTTTATAATTCATATAGAACCACAAAATGCCCTCAATAGTCACAATCATCATTTGAAAGAATAAAGTTGGAGGCATCATGCTCTTTGACTTTAAACTATACTACAAGGTAGAATTTAAAAAAAATTAGTAATCAAAATAATATGGTATTGGCATAAAAACAGACACATAGATCAGTGGAACAGAATAGAGAGCTCATAAATAAATTCACACATGTATGGTCAATTAATTTATGACAAAGGAGCCAAGAATATACAATGAGGAAAGGAGAGACTCCTCAATGAACAGTGCTGGGAAAATTGGACAGCCACATGCAAAAGAATGAAGTGCACTGTCTTACATTATACATAAAAATAAACTCAAAAGAGATTGAAGACTTGAATGTAATACCTGAAATCATAAAACTTCTAAAAGACATAGGTAGTAAGCTCCTTGAAATGGATCTTGATGTCAAATTTTTGGATCTGACTCCCAAAACAAAGAAAACAAAAACAAAAATAAACAAACGGGACTATATCAAACTAAAAAGCTTCTGCATAGCATAGAAAACTATCACCAAAATGAAAAGGCAACCTACTGAATGGGAGAAAATATTTATAAATCATATATCCAATAAGGGGTTAAGATCCAAAATACATTAAGAAAAAAATAGCAAAAATTCTGATGAAAACAATGGGCAGAGAATCTGCATAGACATTTCTCCAAAGAAAATGACATACAGATGGCAACAGGGACATTAAAAGATGTTCAACATCACTAATCATTATCAGGGAAATGCAAATCAAACTGCAATGAGATAGCACCTTAAGCCTGTTAAAATGGCTGTTACCAAAAAGACAAAAAATAAGTGTTGGAGAGGATGTGGAGAAGCAATTTAATTATAAAGACTTGAGTTGAAGATAAAAGTATCCAAATATAAAAATGTAAGAAATTTGACTGCATTTATATCATAAAACTGACTTGAATACAAGGTGTGTAGCTAAAATTTTAGAACAGAGTTTGGGGGCCATATCACAGTAATAAAGAAGACTTAAGAACTTAATAAATCCAGAACTGAGTATCTTGTTAGTAAAAGCCAGAGAGATCCTAGACATGCTTTACATTAACCAGAGTTTATACTCCACTATCATTATGGCAAGTAACTTCCCCATGTCCAGAGTCCTCAAAAGACAGAAGCAAAAGAAGAGGAGAGGTGTTAGAAACTTGAATTGGTTCAAGTAACCTGGAATAAACTAAATTATAATTAAGAAGACTCTAACTTAATTAAAAGGCTAATGTTTTCCCTCACATCAGTGGAAATAAGATCTTATAAATAAGTTGAAATCAGTAATAGAAAAATAAGGTTTCATTTCTTACTTCTGAATTCTAGAATGTAATTTTTATAGTTCAAATATGTACACTTTTGTAAAATGACATTTTTATTTTAAACACATTTCGATTTTAAGAAAATTACAAAGATAGCACAGAGGGTTCCCATATACCATGTACCCAGTTTCCCTTATTAAGATCTATGTTAGGGGACACCTCGTGGCTTAGTTGGTTAAGCTTCTGCCTTCTGCTCAGGTAATGATCTCAGGATCCTGGGATGAAGTCTGAGCCTAGCAGTGGGCTCCCTGCTCAGTGGGGAGTCTCCTTATCCCTTTCTGTTTGCCCCTCCCCTTTGCTCGTGTTTTCCCCACTCCCTCACTGGAACGCCCCCCCCCCCATGTGTGCATGCGTTCTCTCTCTCTCTTTCTCAAATACATAAATAAAATCTTTAGGAATAAAAGATCTTATGTGATATGAAATAAAAAAGTCAGTTGCCAGCGTGGAATAGGAAATTGCTTTTCAACTACAATCATGAAAGTAAGAAAATAAGTAGAAAGATACATAGGCTTTTGAGCTATAAAAGCTGATTGGGAGTAAATCTTATAGAATGATTAAATCAAGGCCTTCACACCAATTATCAAAAACTAAATGGACTTGTGTATTTCAGAGAAAGATTCAACTCATTTTGTGGCACCTTTCAGTTGTATAAAATCTTCAAAGTAAAGAGAATTGGGTGTATCATCAAAACCTGATATGCTAAACTAAAATTATATTGAGAGACAGAATGTGAGAGAGAAAGAGAGACTATAGCATATCTATAGCACATCACCCAGAAACCGTGGATTTTGAACCCGATAGTGTCATTGAACATTACAGAAGCAGATTGTGGTACTTGTGAGACTTTTCAGAAATAATCCAGACACATGATAAGATTGTATATCCGTGTTTCCCCTTGAAAGACAGTGTGGCCATCTCACTAGATTTGGTCTATATAATGTGCATGGAAGTGATGAATAATACTTCCAGGTGGAAGCTTTAAGAGCCAGTATACAATTCGCCATTTTTCCTTTCCCTGCTTTGGTGATTCTGAATCATGTATTAAGATTGAACATTTATCATCTTGGGTCTCTGAGTGACAATGATCTGAGGTTTACAGAAATTTTAAGTAAAATACCCAAGGCCACATAATCTGTTAAAATACAGAGATGGGAATGAAACATTTGCCTCTCATCATAGTAAAAAGTGTATGATCTTAACCACACTATTACAACAATAAAATAGACACTGCAAAGGAACAGCAGTTCACAGAAGAATAAGTATAATTAATCCCAAATATTTGAAAGTATTTACTTCAGAAAAAACAAATGAGTATTTAGGAAAAATAACAGATTATGCTGTTGCCTATTACTATATGTACACACACAATCACACAAAAGGTGCAGTATTAGATATAATGCAATCAAATAAAAACTGTCATGCATTGTACATGGTATTATGTTAGTATGTTCTTTATGGAGAGTAATTTGACAATATTTACTAAATACTTTGATAATGTGCATTCCCTAAGATCTAGCAATGACAGCTCAAGGAAATTATAAATAATTTCACTAGCACACAAATCTTAATGTGTATGGATATGTAAAATGCTTTGTCATTTCCAATAATATTTTATAGGCTAATAAAAGTTATATGGTCATGTCAAATTTCTACATACTGAATGCAATGTTATCAAATGCTTGGAAGAAGGTTAATTAGAATGATCCCTAATGTTGGGCTGACCATGTATCATATATTCAGTGTACATTTTCCATTATAAGAAATATTCTGACCGTCTCCCAAAGGGTATTAGACTAAAGTCTTAATCATGGCATTGCACTTAAAAGTAGGGATGCACTTTAGTTCCAGGTTCCAGTTCTGCATATAAAGAACTGGGAAGTCATCACTCTGTCCTAACAATAGGTTCAAAGCTGAACAGACTGAAAAATCAACAACTCTTTTGGGGAGGACACAGAGTAAACTGCTGTCCTAAAGATTAGAGAGACAGAGGTGAATTCAAGGAGTCATGGCTCACTGGAGCTGATACTCAGAGCAGAAGCCACCACAAGAACCAGTGTCAGGGTAGGAAAACCTGAACTATGATTGACAAATTGATGGAAACTCAGTGTGGATAAGTCAGAAAATTAAAAATTCTAGGGACACCCAGTTATAGAAGGGAGTCTCATAATATTAGAGATTTGCCTCCAGAAACTCTAGAAACTCAACCAGCTTCCCACAGTAGATATCTGAAAAAAATCCCCTTGTGCTTTCAGCAGGAGGTGGAGTAAAGAAATGACTTTGAAATATGCAAGAGTGTTTTGTTCTTCTTAGCAAAGTGTGAACTCAGGGGAAATTAGTGAACTTAGAGCCTGAAATTCCTGGGGGTTATTTAATTGACATAGACATACTTAACCTGAAGAGGTTAGAAAAATACAATCTTACGGTGTTCCCCAACTCCCCAAAAAAGAACTGAAATATCAGTGGTTATTTCTAATGAAACTTGTCAAATCAGTTGCACCATTACCTTGGGACTGATAAGCCTGTATTTGTATCCATTATACTTTGTACAGACCACTAGCTCTTATCTTACTGTTATGTTTATTATGATTAGTATCCCCAACGAGGTTATAAACTTATTAAGTCATAGTCTTTAGAGTTTTTTGGTTGGTTTGCTTGTTTGTTTTTGTGTTTTTTGTTGTTTTTACCTCTGATGTGAAGTAGAATGCAAGTCTTGGTTCTAAGTATGTGCTCAAGAAATGCTATTGAAGGGGCCCCGGGTGTCTGGCTCAGTGGGCTAAATCCTCTGCCTTAGGCTCAGGTCATGATCTCAGGGTGCTGGGATCCAGCCCTACATCAGGCTCTCTGCTCAGCAACCCTCTCTCGCTGCCTGCCTCTCTGCCTACTTGTGATGTTTCTCTCTGTCAAATAAATAAATAAAATATTAAAAAAAAAGAAATGCTATTTAAATGATTCCCTGCCTAATTTCTTTTCCCCAGCCATTGTAAGTATATACCATCTTAGCAAGTTGGAACATAAAATCAGTATAATTATCTGCCTTCCAAAATATCATTGTTTAAGTTAATGAAATAATATCAAATATTTTGCAGTAAATGAACAATATACAGCATGAATCACCATCTTTTCAGTTTCCAAAAATAGTTTTTCATTGCTTTCTAACTAATTGCTTCACCAGTATGACTTACTATATATAACTGTTGAAAAATATCAGGCAAGTCTTTAGAAATATGTGGAAATCTGTATATTATTAACCTGAGTTGCAGTCCATATTTTCATGGCCTCTTTTCTTCTCCCAGTGACTTAGTTCAGTGAAAAGTATAAAGGAGTCTGGTCTTTTTGCATCCTCTAGATATACCACCATGAATTATGCTTTTATTATAGAGCATGTTTAAACATTCTTTCATTTTATCTGAAGTGATTTCAGTAGTAAGTGGAATTTGGGGGACATAAAAATAAAATGGGTTGCTGTCCAAATGTGATCAACGTGGAGGAGAAAGAGGAGTGGAATGCAAGCAAGAATATACAATATGCAAAAATAACTGAAAATGAAGCAAACTCATATAACTGGCATCAGAGGTCATTAGGTGAAGTGTCACCTCCTTCATCTCACTCCCTTGTGACTCTAGTCAATATTAGAATGAGAGCCCAAGTTACTTTTACCTGAATTTTAAAGAATGAAACTCCAGTAGTCATCTAGTTTATCATCTCTGTCCTGCAAAACCTGAATTTTAGAGTAAGTTGTTTGGAGGTAGTGATAAAGTATCCTTATCTATAGATGCGTATAAATGCAGTGCTACTGTGACTTTAAATATTATGCCTTCCATGTTTTTCATTTGACATGTAAGCTGACCGTATTTCCTCAGCTAATTAATTGACAGGACAGGATGTTGAATACTGGAATTATGATTTAATTATATTGACTTTAAGGTCCTTGAAGGAAGATTATGTGTTTTTTTATTTCCTTTGTATCTGCACAATGCTGAGTACATAAACGTCGCTCAGCACATTTACTATGTAAATACGTTAATAAATGAAATATTTATATTTAACATTCTGGAGATGGTAACATAACCCCAAGTGAAATATTTTAGGTCCTAAAATGATCCAGGCACTTGGGGACAAGAAGAAATTGATGGAGGCCTGATTTTATGATTCCAGGGAAATCTTTGCCATCTCCATCTTTGCATCAAGCGTATTTGGGTAGTAAGTTACATGAGTTTCACTTGGTGTCCTCTCCCCCACATACTTTAATTGGTCAAAGATGAGGCTTGATTAAAAGGAATATATCCTAAATTTTACGATAGAATAGAAAGTGAAGATCTTGTCTTATAATAATTCTGGAATTAGTCCTCAGTAAAATCTGATATTACTAAATATTCTAAGATTGCTCCCCTCAATTTTTTTTTCACAACTCTGTGATAAATTTTAGTATTTTCAGTCATTCCTTGGTCTGAGAAATCAGGAACACAGGTTTAAAACACCCTGATTATAAAGGATGGTTATTTCTATTTCTTTACATAGGAAAATTTTTTAAGTTCCTTGTATAATAATAAGATGAAACAAATCACTTTAAGTTCTAAATTAGTGTCTGTTTCAGTTAAGAAAATAGTTATCTTAAGCATGTTCAAATTATCTTCTAAAAAGAAGTTAATTTTCAGTGAAAAACAACACAACTCTAAAAGGGATTTTTCAATAATAAACTACATGCATTGCTTTAAAAAATTTTCAAAGCAAGTGCAAATTTTCTCAGACTTCTGTGCTAAAGGAAGTGACTAACACTAAAATGCTGCCCCATATTGCCAAATATATGTTTATTTGCTATTTATGAGGATATTTGATTTTTTTAAATAAAATTCTTTAGAAAAAAGATGGATAGTTTAGAAAGTATGCTAACATGTCAGAATGGGCTTAATTTGTTTTTTGTTGTTGTTGTTGTTCTATAAAGAATCTTCGACTTTTAAATTCAAAATGTATTTCTAGGTATTTTTATATAATTAAAAAAATGCACATATACACAATAAATTGGAATTTTCCCAGGTAGGTATTTATATAACGCTCATGTCAATTCTTAAGGATTAAAACCGGCATATATATGAGAATCTTAGATTCTGTTAAAGGACAACAAATCATGCTTTCTTATGGTGTCATAAATTTTTCTACAAATACTGAGTCACTTCAAATGTGATATATCTACTTGTATTGCATTTTTATGTTATTTGGTAACATTACATTATCCTTTTTATTATTATTGACTTGCTTCAGGTCACAGAAAGATGAGTCCAACAAGATTTAAAGAAAATTTGATTCTGAGATGAGTTTTAAAACTACTACTTCAACTTTCTGAAAGCTTGCCAAAGATTTACCATTTTATCTTTGCCCTTTTCTATGTACTAAACAATAATCCTTTCAAGGAGTTCCTGCCCCAGGAGAGATAAGCCTGATTAATTTCCATATGAAGTTTTACTGTACTTCTTCTTTCTTCCTTCTTTCTTCTTTCTCCCCTCTCCCTCCTCTACCTCCTTCTCCTCCTCCCCCTCCTGGAGATCCAAGCTCTTCTCCATGATTGCTTTTATTAGTGCTCTACTCCTCAAGCTATTTCAATTTTTTGGTTTGTTTTATTGTTGTTATCTTAAGATTGAATTTTTTTTCAGTCACTATCCTAGCTTAAAGATTCTATCTCACATTTATTTCCCTATTTCCTACTTGGCTAATTATTTTAAAAATCTTAATATTCACATTATCCTTTCTTTAGTTATATAATGCCACTTCTTAATAAGAAATTTAAAGAATAATCATTGGAAATACATACCTGTTAGCCATCATCTACACAATATGACTTTCCATGTTCCAAAGAGATATTCTCATTTTTCTCCTAAATGTGTGAAATTTGAGAGATGACTGTATAATGTTTTGATGTGAGATAGAACAAGACAATTTCAGTTTCAGTGCATTGCGAGTAAAAAGACTCCAGAGGCGGCAATAGGGTGTTGAGCAGCTCTGGTTGGAAACATTTGCTATTTTCCTTGGATACTGGGGATGGGATATGCATAATAGACTCTGTCAGGCCAGTACCAGCTGGTACCAACAAACCACTCTTTCCATCCCACCCAATTCCATTTCTCTTTAATGCTGCCTGACATTTCCCCTATAGGAATAATCTTTCAGTGTGAGGTATTGCTCTATGAATTCCTTAATTAAAATTTAATTCTTCTTTCAATAAGTATGCACCAGCTATCCATGTGGTAAGGACAAATATAAACTCTATGTATGGAGAGCTCACAGAAAGACAAGTTATATAGGAAAAGAGAAAAAACACGTACTCACAAAATATACTGGGGAGGTAAGTAAATCCTCCCACCAGAAATTTTATATTTACAAGGATTAAAATACACAGTTGCTGTATGTACAGCTTGAAAAGTTTTGACAAATACATTCATGTGTACACTGATGTACTGTATAACCCTATAAAGATATAAACGGTTTCTGTCTTTCCGGTTTCTCATGCTTCCTCCTTGTCAACCTTGATCACTCACCAGAGGAAACCACTGTTCTGATTGCAAACACAAATGATTAGTTTGCCTGTAGTTGTAGAAATTCATGAGATTGTAATAATAGACTCATAAATGCATACTCTTTTGAGACTGGCTTCTAGCAAAATATTTTTGAAATTTATCCATATTGTTGGAGGTATCTGTAGTTCATTATTTTCTACTGGCATTGTATAATATTTATTTTTCTTTTTTATAAAAGAAAAATACCCATCTCTTGACAAAGGATGTTTGATTTGTTTCAAGGTTTGGCTATTATGAATATTAGCTTTAATAAACCTTCATATACAAATATATTTGTTGGCATACATTTTTATTAACTTGAGTTAATTAGGAACAGTTACTAAGTCACAGTCTAGATGAATATGGAACTTTATTAGATAACTGCCAGGATAGTTGTCACAATTTTTGTACCAATTTGCACTCCCATTGGTTATTCCACATACTTGCCTGCCTCTGGTGATATTGGTCTTTAATTGTCAATTCTGGCAAACCTATAATGGTATCTTACTGTAATTTTAACTTGTGTTTTTTTGATGACTAATGATGAAGGAGCAGAGCAGGGCTGGCTCCTTTTGCTTACACCCGCCTTCTTGTGTGTGGCCCCCTGGAGGACCCGCTTCTGGGAGGGTCAGAGTGTGGCTTAGCCCTCCTTTGAGCTAATTGGCCCAGACCGCCTGTGGGTTGGGCTTGGGTTAGCCAATGGGAACGTGGAACCCCTGACTGGGAAAGAATATAAACCCCACCTTTTGCCCACCAAACTTGAGCTCCAATTCTGGCCAGGGTGATAGGCTAGTTCAAACAGTTACTAAGCAACTTTCCGTGTTACAATCTCATTGGCCACTGGCCCCTATAAAACTGCTGTGCTTTTTGAAACTCACGCTCTTTCTCTACATCACGCCGCTGCCTCCGTGAGTGTGGGAGACTGAGCTCAAGCTAGCTTGAATAAAGGGCTCTTTTGCTTTTGCATCCGACTCGGCTCCCTGGTGGTCTTTGGGGATCTCAAAATCTGGGCATAACAATGATACTGAACAATTTTTACCATGTGTATTGAAGGTTTATCCATTTCTGCGTTACCTTTTGTAAAGTGTTTCTTAAACTCGTTTAACTATTTTTATTGAGTATTTTGTCATTTTACTACTGAGTTGTAGGAGTTTTTTTAATATATTCTGTACACATGGCTTCTTTTTTTGTCAAATATATGAGTTCTGAATATTTTCTCTATATAGCTTATTTATTCATTTTCTTAAAAGTTCTTTTGATGAGAGAAGTATCTGTAGTTGTTGAAATACAATTTAGCATTTTCTTTTGTAGATCTGCTTTCTGTTTTCCCTTTTAACGAAATGTTGGCGGCTCCAATTATGAAGATATTTTATTTCTTCCTACAAGCTTTAAAATTTTTGCTTTAATATTTATGTTTGTGATCCATCTGAAGTTACTTTTTATGTATGTTTGAGGTAACAACAATTTATTCTTTTCCATATAGAGATGTTCTAGCGCCATTTGTGGAATAAAACTTCCTTACACCATGGATTTCTTCAGTGCCTCTATCAAAATGACTTGACAGTATGAGTCTATTTCTAGTCTTTCTTTTCTGTTCCATAGTTCTCAGTGCCTATGCTTTATGCTTTTACCAGCCTATTAATTCCCATAGCTTAGAGTAAGCTGAAAGCAGGTAGTATAATTCTTCCAACATTATCCTTCTTTTTCAAGATTGTTTTGCAGAATAAAGACTTCACATATTCCATTTTTTTGCATAATTTTTGCAATGTTTGGGGGATATTTTCCATTTTATCCAAGATAGCCTGTTTTTAAATAAATTCGTTTGTTATAATCAGTTGTTATGCTTATAATAATCTGAAGTGGCATCCTCCCTTTCATTGCCTTTATTGGTACATTTTTTTCTCTCCTTTTGTCTTAATAATTCTATTAGTGGATCTTAATTGCTTTAATCTGATCTAAAGTACTTTCTTTTTCTTTTCATTTGTTTTCTATTTCCTTGATATCCACACTTGTCTTCTTTTTATTTACTTTCTTTACCTGCGTGTGTTTAATGTATGCCCCTCTTTTTTTTTTTTCAGGTTATCTGAGGAGGAGTATGCATCATTGATTTTAAACCTTTCTTATTTTCTAATATTTTATATAATATTTTCTTCCAGGTCATGCCAAGTCTTAACCCTGCACATAGATTGCTTGTAATTTTCCCAGAGACACAAGAGTACTACATGCAGATTTCTTAAGCTTTTTCTCTGTATGGTTCTCTCTTCTCCAGTATGCTCACCTCAGATTTCATGCTCAGTAGCCCTGAACTGTGATTTCTGTTTCCTCTACCCAGTGAGATTGTTTTTTGGAATACATAGTTCAGTTTCTTGGAGAAATATTGTTCAAACCTGGTATCAATGGAATCCTGGGGTTACTTAGAAGGATTCTTGTAAGTTTGAAATTAGTTTTGGTGTTTGTACTTAAGTTTGAAAATTTTGAATAAAATGTATCATAACATTTTTTAGGTACATGTGAATTTGTAGGATGGCTATGAATTGAAGCCAAAATTGCAAAATTGTTGGTTTTTTCTGATCATGTCTTTTTGGCGTAGGAGAGGAAGAAAGTAAAAGTGGTTTTGCATGACTTTTATGTTAGCAGGACAGAATTCTCAGAACATTAAGAAAGTGGAAGAATATGAAATGCTCATAAAAAAGCTGACACTTCTCAAGAGATTCATAAAATTAGATAGGCTTAAGTATCATATTTCTTTTAAACAAAGGTAACAGGAACATCTCAAGCACTTCCAAAGAGTATTTTAATCCCAAAATTTGATCAAGTTATTCAGTTTGTACATTCATCTAACATCTGACTCTCTACTTGAAAATGTATTAAAATTGTGACATTTGTAAAACTCCACTTGAATGTATTTATATATCTAAACCATGTACAAAGCTAACTACCACCTCCACTCCCTCTAAAACCATGCCAACCATATCATTTTCTGTTAGTGAAACACTTTAGAGCATAAATTGTAAATTAGGATTGTCTCAGAAAAACAAGAGAGTATTCACCCCAGCCATGGTTGTAATGGTACCGTAATCCACTCAGTTATTAATGGTATGAACTATTTTTTTAGTGGTAAAAGCTGTTAACATAACTTCATTCTATATTTTCTTTCTCTATCCTCACACCCAATCCATCAAAAAATTTGATTATACTATCTACAAAATATACCTTATATATATCAATGTATTTTAATTTGTACTGCTACCACCTTGATAGAGAAGGTAAAAATTTCTCATGTTGACTGGTCTAACAGCTTTTCAGTATCTACTCCTTGTTCCTTCAATTACACACTCCACAGAGCAACAAAAGTGCCATTAAAATGTACATTAGATCATGTTAATATCCCCATTAAAATCCCTTTAACATCTTTTCACTGTAATTTTTTTATTAAATACTTTACATTTTTAGAGCAGTTTTAGGTTCATAGCAAAATTGAGAAGAGAGTATAGAGATTTCTTGTATACACTCGGCCCCTATGCATGTATAGCCTCCCTGCGTCAGCATCCCCCACTAGTGTATATAGTTGTTACAACTGATGAACCTACATTTACACATCGTAATTACCCAAAGTCCATAGTTTCAATTCAAAGTCAATAGTGTTTATATTTGATAGTGTACATTCTGTGGGTTTTAGACAAATGCAAAATAACATGTAGCTATTGTTATAGTATATAGTGTATTTTCACTGCCTTAAAAATCCTCTGTGCTTATCCTTCTGCCTTTCCCTCCATCCTCACCCAAGCTCCTGATATCACTAATCTTCTTACTGTATCTATAGTTTTGCCTTTTCCAGAATGTTGTATAGTTGGAATCATACAGTATGTAGACTTTTCTGAATGGTTTCTTTTACTAAGTAATAGGCATTTAAGGTTCATGTCTTTTCATGGCTAAATATCTAATTTCCTTTTAGCACTAACTATTTCATTCCCAGATGTATCACAGATTATTTATTCATTCACCTCATGAACATCTTGGTTGTTTCCAAGTTTGATAATTATGAATAAAGCTCCTGTAGTCAAGTGTGTGCAGGGTTTTATGCGCACATACATTTTCACTTCCTTTTGGTAAATACCAAGGAGTATGATATCTGGATCTTATGGTAAGAGTATGTTTTATAAGAAACCTCAAAGTGTCTTCCAAAGTGGCTATACCATTTTGCATTGCCACCAGCAGTGAACAAATGTTCCCATTGCTTCACATCCTTGTCAACATTTAATGTCAGTGTTCTGGGTTTTGGACATTCTGATAATTGTGTTGTGATATCTCAGTGCTTTTTCAATTTCCGTTACAATTAAAATAAAAATCAGGCATCCTTTTCATGACTCATCAAGATAAGTCATAATTTGGTCCTTACCTAATTTTTGATTTAACTCTTTATGACCATCCTTCTCAAGTGCTATGTTCTAGCCCAAGCGATGATTAAGTTTATCAGTCACTGAAAATTCTTCCCAGGGAGAAGGTCAGCATGCATGCTTTTCCCTCTACTGGGATGGTTCTGCTTCCACTCTAATGGAATTCTCATCCATTAGGTATCAGCTTAAATATTTCCTTTTCTGAGAGATTTTCTCTAATAACCACACTATGCGAATGGGTGTTTTATGCTATTCTGTAGTTTTTCCATCTCCATCTTTTAACTTCAGTTCATTATTACAAGTACTGTAATTGCAAATACTTAATTTTACTTAGTAATCTTTTTCCTTGACTAGAATAAGAAAACAGTGATGATGGCATCCAAACCTGTCTTATTTCTATGATATTCTAATACCACACAATTTCAAGTAAATAGTGAGACCTTAAATATTTATTGACTGCTGAGTAAAATGAATTGTTATAAAGAACACTGATTTGTTTTCACTAACCTCTAATGAAATAGATGGAACTTATTTTGGGAAGAAATCTAAAAGGTCATTTGCTTAAATAGCTGACTTCACTGAGACTCCCCTTGACAGATATATATCCAGATTTTGTTTGAATGCTTCACCCTGAGAAGATTAGTAGTGACATCCTCCTGAACATATATAGAGACTAAAGTAAAGTAGAAAAAAATCCTCTCTAAAAATAAATACTTTTTCAAACCTAAATAGTAGAGTCCAGAGAAAACCCAGAGTTTGCTATTTTCAGTGATTTGCCTATATTTTCTGCATTTCTAATGCCTTTCAGATGTCCTGGGTGCTGGAAAATAGCATGGGTAATTAAAAATGCCAACAAGCAAAGCAGTTTCAATCAGTGCTAACAGGACAATGGTAGCTTACTGACCCACTTAATTCTAACTTATTTTCTAGTAATATTTGGTGAATCATATATATATATATAGATATATATAGCGTGTGTGCGTGTGTACACACATGCTTGTTTTGTTTTGTTTTGCTGGGACAGAAGTTCTGTCTATTTCAACTTAAAGAAAATCTCAACTCTCCCAGACTTGAACCATGCTACTGTGAACCCCAACTTCAGTTTACTTATGTTTGAGGACTTTTTTCTTTTCTTTTGCAGATTTCCCCTTAGTTCTGAAGTATAACAGTGTGTGGCTACTTGGCTTATTGTGTTTATTGTGGGAAGGTGCTATCATATAACTTTTAAGTTTTCTGTAAATGTATGGTGACAGTTTCATAGAGCATTGACTTTTTTCTTGACCAACTATATATGTCAATAACAATACTCTAAAACCAGTGAAACTAGGGCTCCTGTGTGACTCAGTCCTTAAGTGTCTGCCTTCCGCTCGAGTCATGATCTCAGGGTCTTGGGACTGAGCCCGCATCAGGCTCCCTGCTCGGCAGGAGACCTGCTTCTCCCTCTCCCACTCCCCCTGCTTGCGTTCCCTCTCTCACTGTGTTTCTGCCAAATAAATAAATAAAATCTTAAAATAAATAAATAAAAATAAAACCAGTGAAACTTTTAATAGGTATGAGGATAAGCTTTCCTAACATATCTCTGAAGGTGTTTGCTGAATGCAGAATATGCTATCATAATATGTAAAACAAGAAGAGAATACCCCTAGGCCTTTTTCTATTAATTTTGCCAGAAATAGATGATAATCTGTTTAGACTAAGAGGGTCTTTTTTCTTGAGTTATTAATTACTCTTGACATTCATATCTCTAAATATTAGGAAATGGTTAATTTGTATGTTTCTATTTTTAGAAGTTATTCTCTAATATTGAAAATCCTTCTAAAATGTTTCTTTCAATGTCTGGTTATAAATTTATTCAAATATGATACTGAAATATTATTTTAGATTAGGATGTCCTTGCACATAGTCTTCACTCTATCATGAATGGAAGTTAAATTTTCCCTTAAATTTCTCATTAAAATTGGTAATTAGTAGGCATTTGGATCAGATTCTAAAAATATAAATGTTGAGAGCCATCATTAAATTGTTTAAGGTGCTTTAAAACCCCCACAAATTAGTAATGTTTATCTATTGTAATTGTTCTATGCTGAACTAATACCAAAACATCTAATCAATTTAATAGATATTACAAATCAAATTATAGAAATCTGTCAACTGAGCAAAAGAAAAATGACTGGCTAATTGAATTATGGTATGAGAAAAATTTAAATTTGAATATATATGAACATGTGTGTTTGTGTTTCTTTGCATGTGTATATTGTAAGGTGAAAACAAACATCGAGGTGAAAACAGTTCATGGTACAACTGGTGTTTCGTTCTGTTTTATATTGTACATTTTTAGACTTTGAAGTGAGGCAGACCTATTATGCCTTTTGATGAGTACTGGGTGTTGTATGTAAATGATGAATCACTAAATTCTGCTCTGAAACTAATGTTGTTCTATGTGTAAACTAACTGGAATTTAAATAGAACCATGAAACTAAAGAATAAAAGAAATATGCCTCTGCTAAAGTAAAAGACTTATCTTTTTCATTTTTTCATTTTTGGGCACGTGGACTTAAACTGAAACAAAACTAAAATCTCTATTTCCACAAACTTCTGCAATGCTATTAGCTAGAAAAAGTATTTTCTAATCAGTTTGAATGCATCTGGGCTATTTTATAATATGGTTTTTTTTAATATTTATATCATAAGTGTATTTAATTATAAAATAGTATATATTGACTTTTAAAGTAATAGAGGGAATTTACATAAACTATGTTTAAAATTAAAATTTTTCTGTAAAAGTGTGTCCATATACGTACAATTTGTACCCTTAATTTCTCTTAATACTTATCACAGAACTATCAACAAAGATGACAGATGTAAGATATTTTAGTTGAAAAAGAAAATCTCTTCTTGAAAGCAATGTAAATGTATTTCTGGGTCATTTATCTCAGGTTTTGTATTTGTTTTGTGAAAGGAGTTACTGTAAGGATGTTATCAGTTAACTGAATATGTTAATACTGACAAGTCAGTTTCCTGTTTCCCTTAATTGATGACCATCTGTGGGTATACTAAAAAGTTTAAATGAGATATTTCATGATGTCTGTCATACTAAGAATATAAAAAATTATTGTGTATCATTCTCCTGAAGGTTTTGTAGGTTAAATGTTACTGCCTAAAACTAAAAACATCTCTAACAGGAGGGACTTTGTTTTTGTTTAGACATGTTTTTCTCCAGGGACTGGGGTACTTAAGTGCTCAGAAGCAAATACAGTTTGCCAGGTTTTGCCTTCTTTGAGATACTGCTTTTACTTATTACAAGGAAAGAAGAAAAGAAGAGTAAAATAAATGCTTATTTTTCTATTCATTGATTTCTTTCAAATTGCCACATGGATCTTATGTGAAGGAGTTCTTTGAAGTTTATTTTCTTCCCAATGCTCTAGTACTAGAATTTTCTCGTACCTTTCATAAGTGATTGAGCATGGTTGTGAAAGAAAAGTTTGAGTCACTGCTTTCAGTGATACCTCACTTTTACAGATAGTGCTAAAGATTTCAACCCTGTCATATGGAAGTCTGCCTGGATTTAGTGTTTCAGGTATAATATACCTGATTCATATGTGTTTCATTCGTTTTGTTAAGGAAGCATGGCTATTAAGGAGGGCATGGATTGCATGGAGCACTGGGTGTTATACGCAAACAATGAATCATGGAACACTACACCAAAAACTAATGATGTACTATATGGTAACTAACATAACACAATAAAAAAAAAAGCATGCAGCATTCGATAGCATGTAGTAATGGTAATTTGAGGGGGCGCGTGGGTGGCTCAGTCAGTGAAGCATCCAACTCGTAATTTTGGCTCAGGTCATGGTCTTGGGGTGGTGAGATTGAGCCTCATGTGGGGCTCCACACTCAGTGGAAAGTCTGCTTGAGATTCTCTCCCTCTCCTCCTGCCCCTCCCCCAGCTTGTACATTCTCTTGCTCTCTCTAAAATAAATAACTAAATCTTTTTTAAAAACTTGGTAATTTGAAACTTTAATAGGTAAATTAATTCTAGAAATACAATTTTCTTAAAATTATATGGATGCTTCTTAACCCACTGGTTACCATTTGTAAGTCAAAAACCACACAAAGGAGAAAAACATCTCTTGCAGAAATTGAGGTAACACTTCTAATATCTGTCTGAATACCTAAAAGTTTATCTTGGTTTTAGATGAGTAAGTTCTAGAGATGTGCTATATAACATTTTGCCTATAGTTAACAGCATTAACAATGTTAAACTGTATTGTACACTTATGAATTTGTTAAGATGGTTGATCTCATGTGTTCTTACCACACACACACATACACACACACACACACACACACACACACACACACACACACACACAAAGATATCTTGATTTTGATTGAATCAGTTTTAGGCAGAAAAACAATTTGGATTGGATTTTGGAGTGCCTGGTTGGAGGAGAATCAAACATGTTCATTAACAGCAGTAGGTTACCAACTAGGTGAATGTATCATATTTACAAGGATTAAAGTAAAATTCATTTCTGGTAGTTGTTGCCTCAGTAATTTGGAAACAGTACCCCCATGAGAATAACTATACAATTATGCAATCTATACAATATATTTATATATACAATATGCAAATCTATACAATTTATTTTCTTTAATGTCTATTTGAAGATAATGGAAAGCTAACAATATAGCAAAGAAATCTGTAGTTAATCTTTAGGAGAAGAAAATGTGGAAAAATGAGCTAAATATTTGGGGCTGCTTTTCCCCAGGGGTGTCTAGTCCGAATAAAAAGATATTCAAAATGTATAAAAAATTAGTGCACGGATAGTTTGAAACTAAAACGAAGGAAAAAATACCATGTAATCACAAAAAGAAAGCTGAAGAAGCTATATTACTGGACAAAGGGTACTCTAAGGCAGGAAACTTTGTTAGAGATAAAAAGGGGCATTTCTTATAGTAAAGGGAATCAAGCCATCAGGAATACATCCTATGTTTGTATGCACTTGATAATGTCTTCAAAATATGGAAAATAAAATCTCAAAAACAGCAAAATAGAAGAAGAGAAATAATTAAGACTTTAACATACTTCTCTTATTAGCTGATAGGTAAACACAAACAAGTTGAAGACAAGAACAAATTTGACTAATGAGAATGTAAAGAATAATATACCCCAAATTAGGAGGATTTATAGTTTTCAAATACACTTAGACAATTTGCCCTCCAAAATTAAAAATCATATTCTGGGCAATAAATAAAGTCTCAGAAGTCCATATCCGGGTCCTGGGATCGAGCCCTGCAGCAGGCTCTTTCCTCTCACCCTCCCTCTGCTCCTCCCTCCCACTCATGCACTCTCTCAAACAAGCAAACAAACAATCAAATAAATAAATAAATAAAATATTTAAAAATAAATAAAATCTTTCTATAAAGAAAACCCCAGGATCATATGGCTTCACTGGTGAATTTTTTCCAAATATTTAAGGAAAAAATTAATATTTTCATAAACAATTTCAGGGAATAGAAAAGAGACAACACTTAGTAGCTCCTTTTATAAATCTAGCATAACCTCAATTTTAATATCTAGTGACCTCAGTATGAGAATGGAAAATTATAGAGCAAAGCAACAACAGCAACAACAAAAACCCCAAACTATTAAGGTAGATGTGGTAGTCTATTGCATTGATAACCTCTAATGAACCTCTCAGTATTCATGCTCTTGTGGAGTTCCATTTTCTTCATTCTGGCCTGAACTTAGGAAATGATTTTGCCAATAAAATGTGGTAAAAGTAATGCAGTGCAATTTCTGGACATAAGTTTAAAAAAGGTCTGGCAACTCCAGTGTTTTGGATTATTGGGAACTTTAGGCAACATGTAAGAAATTTGTTTATCCTTCAGGAGAGACCACATGAGGTGGCTATGGGAACAGAATTTCTATAACAACATGGAGCTACTAGGCATGCTGTTCCATTATTCCCACTAACCTCATCCTCAACCAGATGCAGCTGCATGAGGAGAAAGCCCACCCAATTGTGTTCAGTCCATACTTTATAATCATAAGCAAAAAAATGGTTTTGTTTAAAACTCTTAAGTGATTTGTCATGCAACATGGATAAGTAAAGTAATAAGGTATCTTATATCTGAACAGTTCTGATCTTAGATATACAACAAAAATAGATCTAGAGGGGTGCCTAGGTGGCTCAGTCGTTAAGCATCTGCTGTCAGCTCAGGTCATGATCCCAGGGTCCTGGGATTGAGCTCTGGATTGGGCTCCCTGCTCGCCGGGAAGGCTGCTTCTCCCTCTCCCATTCCCTCTGCTTGTGTTCCCTCGCTCGCTGTGTTTCTCTCTGTCAAATAAATAAAAATCTTTAAAAAAATGGATCTATAGATCATGAAAATACCTGTGCTGTAATATTTCTGGCACCATTATTTATATAAGGCAAAAACCAGAAAACACAGATCAGTCAGTAATAGGAAGGAAGGATAAAAATATTGGTATATTTGGAACACTATACTGCAATGCAAACTGAACAGCAGCATTCAAGTATTTGAATTTATTTCACAAATACAGGCTCTGCATCCGAGGCCTGACACAAGATTACTGAATGAATCCCTTTATAGAAAGAAATAATGCAAACAAATCTAAGCCATACTGTTAGAAGCCAAGCAATGGTTATCCTGGGCAAGAGAGTTTAATGTATAGACAAAAGCAAGACAGTGTGTTCTGAGGTATTGGTACTATTCTTATTCTTGTTCTTATTCTGAGTGATAGGAGGAGTGTATTTCAGTTGAGAAAATTTATTAAGCTGTACACTTAACGTGCATTTTACTTGAACAGAAAGTTGAAAAACTTAGATGTAAAGTGATAAGAATAACAAACACATTCTTGAAGAAGGTGGGAATATGGACTCATCAAATATGAAGACTTATTATATAGCTCTAATAATTAAAGTATATCATTAGTGAAGCAGCAGATAAGCAATGAAATGGGAGAGAATCAGTAAATAGACTCACACAGGTACATTAATATATGACCAAAATCACATTATAATACCAGGGACAAGGCATGATCCTCTCAATAAATGGTGCTGTTTCAGTTGACTGACTATTGGAAATATCACAACCTGACTCTTTATAACCTTACATTAAATCATTTCAAAATTTATTACAGATCAAAATGTAAAAGTCTAAATAATAAAATATATTGAGAATATTTTCTTTGATTTGGGGATCAGGAATATTTTAAACAGGACACAGAAAGGAATAAACAAAAGTACAATTTAATAAATCGAACTGCATTGAAATTAAGAACATTTGTTTATCTAAAGAGACCATTAAGAATTGGGAGAAGATAATTGCAGCATATATAATTGATAAATGGCTTATACCTAGGATGTAATAAAAATAAATAAACTTATATGAATCAGTCAAAAAATAAAAAGAACCCGATATGTGAAGAGGCATGTTATTTAAGTTGTAAAGTGGTATACAAGAGTGCTCTATCTCCATCAGTCATCAGAGAATACAAATTAAACCCAACCTATACTTCTATATATCTGCTAGAATAACTAAAAGAGATTGACAGTACTTAAAATTAGTAAGTATATTAAGCAGTGAAAACTGTTATATCCTGCTGTCACCATAAATTCATAAACCACTTTGGAAAATAGTTTGGTAGTAGCTACAGAACTTAAACATGTATATCTTAAGATTCAGTTATGCCATATTTAGTTAACTAACAGGAATTTATAAAAACTTGAAAAAATATACCTTCAAAAAAAGAAAAAGAAATGCGTTCATATACGCACTGAAAAACTTACAGAATAATGTTCATTACAGTAGTTATAATTACTTCAAGTTGGAAACAAATGTCTATTGCCAGGATAAATAAATCTATTTTATTTTTCTTATTTATGCTAACATATGTGTGTATTTGTGTATAATAGTATACCATAATAAAAATGAACAACTGTAATTATGATTTATAATATGATGACTATCAAAAATATTAAAAGAAAGAAAATACAGAGAATTCAAAAGTACATGTAATGCAAGAGTCAGTTTATTTAAAGTTCAAAAATAGGCATGGCCTATATATAGTGTTTAGAAGTCAAAGCATTGGTTTTCCTCTGCAGAGAATGGTGGGTGTACCTGAAAGCAAGAGGAGTGCTTCTCAAGAATTCTGAATATTCATAATATAGAATAGTCCATTAACCTGAATTTATACTTAGTGTCTATCTATCATCTATGTATATGTTATTTTACTCAGAAGGTTAAGAAAAATGTGGATTAGAATCAACATTTTGAATTCTGTTACAAAACAAGTCTTTTGTGAAGATATGATTTAATAAGATGATATGCAGCAAGTATGTTCCTCTAGATACAATAAAAATAATCTATATCCACAGTAACCAAAAGAGAAACTTAAATGATACTGCCTTAAGTAAACTTCCTTAACTTTAAAAGGAATAAAATAGGTGAGGGGGATTAAGTGTACACTTATCAGATGAGCACTGAGTAATGAATGATGTATAGAATTGTTGAATCACTGCATTGTGCACCTGAAACTAATATAGCATTCTGTTTATACAGGAAGTAAAATTAAAAAATTAAAAATAAAAGGAATAACCCTTATTTTAAACAAATGAGCTAATATAAGACCAAAAACAGCAAGATGTGCCATTTTTAATGCTATGTAATTCCACTTATGTTGCAGTTTTCATAAATTGTTAATTTTTTAAAAAGAACTTCTTTTTACAGATGTAATAACTATGGGAGGGACTCATTACATATCCTAACTGTAAGAACTACCATTTCCTTTGTAAAGTCTTTTTTAAAGACATTGAATTGGGAATTCTAAGAGAATTGTTTCTCTGTTAGAGCAGCATATTGGTTATGTATTTAGTACAGATACATCCACGATGCTTTGGAATAAATAGAACTCAAGGAGTTATACATGAGATAATTAAGATTATAAAACAAAATGAAAATAAACATGCCACATCTGAGTAAAAGGACTATTGAAAGAAATTTCTACAGCATGTCTGTATTGTCATTGGCATATAAGATTAAACCTCTAAGGATGGGGGCAGATTTACATGGACAGATTTACTTAACAATCTTATATGCCAATGACCATTCCAAGATGTGGGAAATAAGAGAATAGAAATTGAAATATAATAATAAGGATTATTCTTTTGGCTAATAATCTGAGAGAATTAATATAATTTTCACTGTATTTCCTCACCAAATCTGCTTTTTCTTAATTTCTTTAATCTTCTGAAATCAGTCTTTCTTTTTCACTGGTATGTCTCAATCTCCAGTATCTACAGTGACTATATCATGTTACATTGGAGTATTACATTAGTTAAATGAATGATTCTAGTGATAAAGATAGAGGGAATGCATGAAGTAAGTAAAGAACTATGGCATCTCCTCTTCTCTTTATTTCAACTCTGTGTTCTGTGTGTTTTACATACGTTTGTTCTCTCTCCCTCACTCACTCTGTCCTCCTTTGGCTTTAGTAATATACTTTTAGAAAAATTTATATTAAACACAAACATGCATATGGGTGCGCACATACCTGTGGCATAATAAGCACTGTTTTGTATTTTTCTACGTTACTTGCTGGGGGAACAATCATAAATGAGAAAAAAAACAGCTAAAAATAAAATGGAAAACAAGGTAATTTGAATTGAAATGGAAAAGAATTTTAAAAAATAAGCTACAAATTGTGTGGATCATTTGGAAGGGTCATGTGTTTATTTTTTTAAAAGAAAAGAAGGAAATTAAGACATGTTTTACTTAGATTTTAGAAAGACAAAAATTCTTAAGAGGTCTGTTCAAGTTTTAAGGATCTTGGGATCATCTGTTAATGAATTATAGAGGCCTCATTCATTTTGCAGTCAGCTAGAGAGCCATTTAGTTTTATGGTTTTCTCCCTCAAAAGCTCACAGGGTACCTTATAATTCAATTATATTATAAGTACCCCTAAGAATTTTAATTACATAAGGCAGATGAGTTTAATTCTTGAATTTCTACGAGATATACTTCAATAAACATGCATTGAACTTTTGAGTCCTACTTTCCCCTTGAACAAAAGAAGACATATAAATGACACTGTCTTAGTTATTAGTGAAAGTAAACTGGTTTATTCTCAGTCCAAGTTTTCTAAAGGACCTTTCTTTCAGCTGACCCTACAAAAGATAATTTGGCAATCCCATTGGACACAATATAATCTATATTATGCTAAGAAATGGAAGAGCCTGAGTAACTCTCAGGAAATTTCCAATTACCTCTGTAACTTTTCCCATCCTTATCCCTTCCTTAACTAAGACTATGCCATTGACTGTCTCTACAAAATCCAAGAAAGAATATTAGCAAAATAAATAGGTGACAAAAAGTCCAATTTTATTAGAAGAATAGTGTTCCCATGTATTCTGTTCCCTTTTATATAAAGAACTGAACCCACTGCAGGCTGAATTCAAGCCAAACCAATAAATAAATAAAAAATATGGATTTAAATGTTTTTTTCCTAGTTTGCTTGACAGAGCACTAGTCCTAAGTGATGCTATCAGAATAAAGCCTAAATAAATTTAGGAAAAACTCTGTTCCATACATATATATTTCAAGGCCTTATGATGAAAATTACTGTATTAAGAGTTCTGAGAACTACTGTAATGGAGAAGTCTGTTTAGCTCTTTAACAAATTATCTCTCAAAACTGTTGGCCAGAGAACTCTATTCTCCAAGTGCTTGCTATCTGCTTATACCTTGAGAAACTCTTCTTTGAAGTAAACAATAAATATCTTTGGGAAAATTGTATGTGAAGCTAATTTTTTATTTAACTACTATTCTAGATGAAATTGTAAAGATTATTGTTTCAATAATCTCTCAATATATGCTTGATACCTTTAGGATTTGGCCTATCGTTTTCTTGTACCAGAGAACATCTTTACTATAAAATGTTTATGAACAACTGAAAATTAATAATTGACATCTGAAGTAACATATTTCTTTTCTTTCAAACACAGATATTTGCAGTAAGTTGTCAAAGACATTTTAGGAATATTGTAAATTAGTTCTTGTTTGCCTGCATTAATTAATTTAGTCATTCAGTAATATAGTTAGCCACTGTGGCAAGCATGGAAATGAAATAATACTAAATATATGGGGTGCCTGGGTGGCTCTGTGGGTTAAAGCCTCTGCTTTCAGCTCAGGTCACGGTGTTGGGGTCCTGGGATCGAGCCCTGCATCAGGCTCCCTGCTTGGCCGGGAGCCTACTTCCCCTCTCTCTCTCCCTGCCTCTCTGCCTGCTTGTGATCTCTCTCTATCTGTCAAATAAATAAATAAAATCTTTTAAAAAATAATAATACTAAATATAATAATGATTTATAATTAACAGGTATTAAGTACTTTCTATTTATTTCACATGTGTTATCTTGATTCATCGCAAATAGTGCCCTATGAGGTAGAACTATTGTTGTTCTCATTTTCTAATATTAAAAAAAAAAAACCTAATTTATTTTTTATTTTTATTTTTTCCCAAATACTTTTATTTTATTTTTTCATTGTTCCAAGATTCATTGTCCATGCACCACACCCAGTGCTCCATGCAATATGTGCCCTCCTCAATACCCACCACCAGGCTCACCCAACCCCCTACCCCATACCTTCCAAAACCCTTCAGTTTGTTGCTCAAAGTCCACAGTCTCTCATGAAAAAAACCCGAATTGAAAGACTTAGAAATTTGCCTAATATCATGTCACTATTAAATTACATAGCTGAGATTTGACCCTTGGCAGTCTTGTCCCAAATTCTGTGCTCTGTACTATATAACTGTACTATGCAATAGAATGAGTAATATGAGATGAATAAGATGGGCTTCCCTTTGGAAGTTTAAAATCCATTGAAAGAATGGTGCCTACAAACAGATATGGGAAAAAAGTAGACAATGACAATAAAAGTGAAATGAGAGAAATACAAAGAATTGAACACCTATGAGTCAAAGAAAAAAATGAGAAGTTCAGTGTTAGATATGTTTCACTACAATGGCAAGGGTCGTCTGGGTGGAGATAATAAGGAAAGAACTGATAATCCTCACAAGAGTTCCAGAAAGAAGTTAGCATGAAAATAGGATTATGAAGTTGTCAGAGACAGGCCTGTGTGGCTCAAGTTGGTTGAGCACCTGCTCTTGATTTCAGCTCGTGTTCTGATCTCATGGGCAGTGGGATTGAGTTGAGCCCCTATTGGGCTCTGCGCTCAACGCAGAGTCTGCTAGAGACTCACTCTGTCCTTCTGCCCTCCCCCTGCTTGTGTACAAGTTCTCTCTCTAACGAAACAAACAAACAAATAAATAAATCTTAATAAAAAAAATGGAAGAAGAAGTCGGGGCGGGTGGGGGGGGGACACCTGGATGACTCAGTGGTTAAGTGTCTGCCTTTGGCTCAGGTCATGATCCCAGGGTCCTGGGATTGAGCCCCTGCGTTGTGCTCCCTGCTCAGCAGGAAGCCTGCTTCTCCCTCTCCTACTCCCCCTGCTTGTGTTTCTTCTCTCGCTGTGTCTCTCTGTCACATAAATAAATAAAATCTTTAAATAAGTAAAATAAAAAATTTTTAAAAGTCAGGATATAATTTGAAATCAAAGGAATCAAGTAAAGAAAAAGATAATGGGGGTGCCTGGGTGGCTCAGTGGGTTAAAGCATCTGCCTTAGGCTGAGGTCATGATCTCAGGGTCCAAGGATCCAGCCCTGCATCGGGGTCTCTGCTCAGCGGGGAGCCTGCTTCCCCCTCTCTCTCTGCCTGCCTCTCTGCCTACTTGTGATCTCTCTCTCTATGTGCCAAATAAATAAATAAAAATCTTTTTAAAAGAAGAAGAAGATGATAATGATGATAATGTGAATAAGGATAAGTCCTGGTTAATAGCGATTAGCCTGTGATATTAAGGAATAGTGAATATTTTTCTTGCTAATGTTCTCAATGGATAGGAAACATTAATCCATTTATAGTGCTCATTTCATAATATGGCTAAATTATATGGGGAGCAGTATAAATAATAAGTATATATTTTAAAATTCTGTAATGAGTCTCGCATGCATTTTTATTTAATTCAGTTCACTTTGGCAAATGTAACTTGTAGAAGAAAGGAGTAGAATTGCTTAAGACTATTTATAATTAGATCCTCTTGGTTAAGAATCAGAGTAGGCACAATGAAGTTGTCATCAGTGAGTGGTCAGGGAGTAACTTCCAGAATGAAGAGAATTGGATTCTCTGGGCTCAAAACACTAATACAGTTTCTATATATAAGATTTTTATTGCACTGCAGGGTATTTTCATGAGCAATGGTAATGAAAGTCACATTTTACCATAAAAGGCAATATAAATTCAAACTTTTTTTAAACATTATCTATTAACTTTACAAAAATAAATAAAATTTTAAAAATTAGCCAGCATTTGAAGCTAAAAATATGCTTTGGAAGCTAATTTTATTATCATTCGAGTTCTGAGTTAAGCCTTTTCTCTCTTCTTACTCTTAACTACATCTACAAACTGGCATTTGTACCTTTGAGTGTGCTTACATGTATGTGGGGGGGGGGGCAGCTGTGTATGTGTAACACTCATCTGGCTATTTTTCTGAGTACACAGCCTCCTAGATCTAGACATCAATGTAGTTTTATTTTATGTCTTTGAGTAAGTGACCTTTCCATTTCCTGAAATATAATATTGCCTATTCAATTCCAGTTCTTCATATTTTCTCTAAATTGTGTACTTCCTACTCTGAAAAATGTCAATGTACACATTTTTTGGAAGCTCTGTTATTAATTGGGCAAAAACAACACTTCCAGTGCACTTTTTTTTTATTGTTTCAGGGATAGCGCTACCATCCGCCACACACCAATTTAATTATTGCATGCTAACTTACCCTGCCTTTCATGGATATTGTTTTGTTTCCAGTATTTATAGAGTAGTACTTAATTGTTGAATTTTAAAATAGCATTCCAGCCTTTTTTCTATATTGCTGATTCTAAACATCTATTTTGCACTGTCCCCATCTTACTGTCCATTGCATTACTACCTGCATCATCTATTTGTAGAATGTTCTGCTTTGTTTACATTTGAACTTTTTTCCAACTTAGCAAATGCAAATCAAATCCAGTAACTATAGCAAGTAGGAATGATCGTGAGAAAAATAATGTAGTACATGGTTATACTAATAGTAGTAGTTCTTTGGACAACTGTGTGGGGTATGTGACCCTAAATTCATGTTGTGGATAAAGATATGACATTCTTTTTAGGTAGTGTCTGAGAGAACTATGAGCTTATGTGAACTAGAAAAAATTTTTAAAAAGATTCCTTGATGAGAATAAAAAGAAGGCAAGAAATACTATAGTAATATGGATTCAGTCTATTACACCTTTTCCTCTAATACATTGTAAATTAGTGTTTAGAAAAGAAAACAAGGAGCAGATAGATAAGGCAAATTGTCACTGGGAGGTATTTTTGTTCAATGAAGATAAATCTTAACACTTTGCGAGTGGAAAAAAGAAAATAAGATTAATTCACATGGAAATAGAGTATTAGTATGGATATATACCCAGTAGTTTGTGATTACTGAATTTCTAATGTCTATAAGCAATCTATTTCACAGTAAATTAGGCTTTGGCAGGTATACCAACACTTTTAGTATGTAGGAAACCAAAGAGAAAATACTGAATGATTCAGGTTAAAAACTTTTCTTTTAGAATCAGATAGTCTTTTAGGGAACTAGCAAATTAGCTTGTTCAAGTATGTAATTATATAAGTGAAAAAGCAGAGGCCCACGGAGATATATGGATAGATCAGTGCTATATGACAGTAGCCAGTTTCATAACTATCAGATCAGGGAAGTTTTTGGTATGCTGGGCTTTTGCCTGTTTATTTTTCCAAGGCCCTGGGCCTACATAACCCAACAAATAGATTTTTAAAACTGTTAAACTGAAGAGTAGCTTCCACTGGATTGGGGAATTCATCATTCCACGAAAGTGATGGAGAAGAAAGATTTCCTTTTCCCCAGCATGTGGGAGATGGATTGGAGAGGATAGTGGGAAAGGGAGGAGCCCTTTTAGCATTAAACTGGATTCATTCTCCACTGAAGACCTAAAACACTCAAGGGAATTTGCTGCACTGAATTCAGCACAAAATTTGGTCAGAGAAGAACACTACAGGACCCTGATTTTTTTGAAGCCTTTCAGACATCAGCATGACTTCTGCTTCATAGAATCTGTAGATTTTGAAAGTTCATTCGTTTGATTGTTTTTTTAAAGATCATGATGTTATAAACCTGTGAGGGACTGTATTTCACAAAAGGTAGGTCTCTTACTGTGCAAAGAAAGACATCTTGCTGTGTGAGCCTCCTTATAGCAGCATTTCAATTTTGAAGCAATCTGGGAGCTATGTTATTGTAGGATTTCCTTATTTCTCACAAATTACCTAGTTTAAACCAGTCAGTAACACAGAATAATTCACTTGGCATAGAGGAATGAAATATAAATATATATTTTTATGCATGGTAGAAAGTCATGTTTATTTTCAATGAGATTATAGATAGTATCTTGTGTGAAATATCGCTGAAGTCTGAGAAACCTTCAGTGACAGACCTTTATTTATTTTTGGAATAAAACTTGTCAAGCTATAACAGTCTTCTATGAACTGAATTAATTTTTTATACTGTAGTACCATTTTTTGCCAAAGCAATTGCTTGACATTACAAAAGACTTGTTTATTTATAGAAATGGTTTTGTATGGGAAAAATGAGATTATCCTATATTTTTGGAAAATATGTGAGGTTTCTCCATTTTTTTAAACAACATCAGCCACAGTTTAGGAATTTAATATGATTATAGCTATAACTCTTAATGATCAACAAATGCTCTTTACAGGAGAAATAACTCCTCATTTCATTGCATAGGTATGGAATAAGAACATAATCTGCAACTTGGAATTTAAGGATAAAAGTATAAAGGATGAAGTACTTGCTTTAGGCAAGTACTGTTGAATACTGAGGGAACTGATGGCCGAGTTACCATAGAGGAATGAAATTACATGTGTACATTGATTAGTACAAAAATAAAAATATTCTGGTGATTTTTAATAACAAACTAGATTTAAGATAAAGCAATAAATTATACAGCTATTCTTCTTAATTGTTTGTATTTATACAGTGTAATTTGTTTTAGAACTTTCAAAGCAACCAACTCTAGAATTATGGTCAGTGAAGGTTCCAGTTCAAAGTTCCATTGCTGTGCAAGTGCCTTGTTTATAGAATTCAAAGACCAATTCCAGTCCATTTCTTTTTCCAAGAGTCTATTTCTTTTCCAGTCTTTTTCTCAAGATTCTCAGAGGTACCTGGATTCTTAAGGAGGAGATGGGTAGAAAACATGTCCATATGTTCTGGAAGACTTGTTCACTGGATAATTGTCGATGACTATAGTTAGGCCTATCTGCAAAGGGGAGGATTCCGTACAGTGCACAGTGCTCTAAAAAATTTAAATGTGGACTAAACAGCTTAACCTGACCTGGGTCTTCTGATTTGTGTGTAGAGAGAATGACCTATACAATGAGTTTTTGCTTATAGGTACAAATGATGATGGTTGTCCACAGAATAGTGCTACTCTTCTCTGGGCCCTGCACTTTGGCAGTTTATAGTTGACACTGTGGGGAAATAGAGGAAAATCACATACCTTGAGAACATCAAGTAGCAAGTCAGCATTGATTCTGTAAGTATAGTGTGCTGACTTGCATACTTTATTTAAAAATTATATATTAAAAATTATACAAAAAGATAATATAAAAGGTGAACAGTTCCTTCTCCACCACAGAAACAGTTCCCTTATGATAACTATTAAGACCTGATTCACAATATGTAGGCCATAATGGTACAAAGATGATTGATATTTGTGAAAAGAAATTTAAGCCAATTAACTGTGATCCCTCTTTACTAGCTTTAAAAAATTTTTTGTTCTACTTGAATAGGTTCTAATTTTATACAGAGTTTATTTGCTTAGTTAATTACTTTTGCTTCTAAAGTTATTTCTCTAAAGAAATTACTAGCAGTTTGGAAAGCATGCTGTTCAGAATTGTTTTGACATATGTGGGTAGAAAAAAATGATGCTGAAAATATCAAACAAATGCCTTTGGTTTGGAACATTCATCCTTAAACATCTGTTAATACAATTGGTATTGCAACAGAATGCAAACAAAGTCCTCACTTTTGAACCCCACTAGGACTGAAACATGTAAGATTTATAATGAGTCATATGAGCTTTGCTTTCAATTCCTAAGAATGTTTTTGCTTGGGCTCACCGATAGCCAGCCCACTTGAAACAAATAGACCTCACTTCTCAAAATCGCATGCCGGATTCGTGATCTCAAAAGCATGCCGTTTGTCTTATACTCTAATTCAGCATTATAGTCTTGCATTCTGACCACCTCAAATGACAGCTTTTAAGAATCCTAAGTACTATCATTCCTTACACATTCCTAAAGAACCATTATCTCAGTTGAGCTTTTTGGAAAAGAACTACAATATATTTACTGATTTTTAACTCTTAAGAGTTTAAGTTGTGTTTTTGTCCTACTTTAGCTGCAGACTAAATGTTCTCTTTTACTCTTTTTTTTTTTTTCACTTAGGGTTTTAGAGGATATACTTTCCTTTTGTTGAGAAAATATACAGGGTAAATTTCCATCCAGGGTGTTTTTTGTTTGTTTGTTTGTTTGTTTGTTTGTTTGTTTGTTTTTAAATCTCCTCTAGAGCTCTACCAAAACCAGAAGCATGAGCTTTGGATTTGCCCATGACCCCAGCATGTCACGACAGGCGTGTTCAGGGCGGGGGGGCTGTGAAACTGGTAGGCAGGACTGGAATGACAGTATCTCCCCTGTTGTAGTCACAGGGCAGCTGCCAGGAGCACAGTATTTAAGTGTATTTTTTTTTAAGGATTTTTATTTATTTATTTGTCAGAGAGAGAGAGAGGGAGAGAGAGCACAAGCAGGCAGAGTGGCAGGCAGAGGCAGAAGCAGGCTCCCTGCTGAGCAAGGAGCCCGATGTGGGACTCGATCCCAGGACCCTGGGATCATGACCTGAGCCAAAGGCAGCAGCTTAATCAACTGAGCCACCCAGCGTCCCAGTATTTAAGTGTATTAAGTTAGCCTCTGATAGACCCTAAAGGGCTACCAGTTCTGAAAGTTTTTGGAAGCATTTTATTGTATGATTTCATTATGTTGCCAAATGCAGAAAGCATATACTATGATTTAAATAGTGATAATAGATGTTGTCTTTGAGTTTCATTAAAAGACTATCATAATGTGTTAATAGAACAGTATACCCAAAAGGGCACTTCTGCCAAATTCCCAGTTAATATACATGTCTAGGTAATTTAAAGGGATTTTGCTTTATTAGTAATGTCACAAGGCCACCAATGATAATTAAATAAAATATTTAATAATCTACCATATAATTTACAATCTCAACATTTAGATATAATTCATGTTTCTATTTTTCAATTGTGAATTTAAACAATTCTTTTAAAGTAACCTAATAAACACTTAAGTCAAAGTCACAAGAGATAAAGTAATTCAAATCACATGAAATTTAATATCTATTATATTCAATATTATATCCTTGTAATCTCTGAGACATTCTACATTGTTTTGTTTTTAAAGTTTATATTAGTGCATTAACACATTGTTTCACAGTGACATATATGTTAACAATTTAAAATGCATGGTTAGACTTTATCATAGTACTACTATCTCATATTTTGTGTTTATTTGTTTATATATTTGCTCTTTTGAAAGTAAAGTCCATAAAAGCAGGTATGTGGTTATCCATTGTTGCATTCAGGGTCATTTCCAAGCCTGGTAGAGTATCTGAAATGTAACCAATGAATGTTCAATCTTAATAAATATAATATTCTGTATTGTATTGTTCTGCTATTAGACACTTAGGTAATTTATAAATAGGAATTTGGCTGTTTCTAAAGTGTTAGTTTTACAAATAATTGTTTTCATAGAATATATTGAATTATACAGAATATAAGTGTTTAAATTTTTTCAAATAATGACATTTTTCAGTAACATAAAACATATTTTCATATCTAACAAAGTATGCCTTTATGCTCAGAAATAGCTAAACATAACCTTAACTTCCTCCATTTAATCTTTCTAATTCTATTGGCTTTTGCAATACTTCCTAAAATTGTTCAAATTTTTCTTAATTTCTGAATACAAAAGCATATATTGTTGCATTTCATGTTATTAATGTATGGAGTATGTATGTGCATATATATGTATATGCTTAGGTGATTTCCTTCTCATGTTTGACAGAATTATATTAAATATCAGCTTCAACTTGTTTATTATTGTGCATAGGTTATCATACTCACTGTTTAAACATGACATTTTTTCATTCAGTTTACTTAGTAAATCTGTAGATACATAATTTTCTTTAAAACATACCAATATTGGGGCGCCTGGCTGGCTCAGTGGGTTAAGCCTCTGCCTTCGGCTCAGGTATTATCTCAGCCCTGCCTCGAGCCCTGCATTGGGCTCTCTGCTCGGCGGGGAGCCTGCTTCCTCCTCTCTCTCTCTGCCTCTCTGCCTGCTTATGATCTCTCTCTCTCTGTCAAATAAATAAATAAAATCTTAAATAAAATAAAACATACCAATATTTATACAATATGTAGAATTGAAGGTATAGACCAAATAAAGGTATTAATCAAATTTGCCTACAGAAACAAATAACTTGATTGCAGTATTAAGTAATATTATTTGTAAATGTGATAAAGTTCATGTTCAGTGTTATAGAATATTATTTTTATTGCTTTTCCTAAGACTTAAAAAATTCACCATGTTCCAGTCTTCTTTTACTTACTTGTACTTACCACATAGTCATTATGTAACTTTCTATTTTTCTCAAAAGCATTATATTGGAAGATAGTTATTTATCTTTTAGAAGAATTTGTTCACAAGAACATACAGCAACAATAGTATGTATGGAAAGCATATCATTTCCTAAAAGTTAATTATGAGTAATTAAAAGTATATTGGGATTTTTATTTTTGCTGATTGACTAGGAATACAAATATTTTTAAATTAGTGTTTAAATTTGTTTTTAAAACATATCTCTTCATGATATGGGTAATTATTAAAGATAGTAATATAATAAAATAAATCTTTTAATCCAAATTTTAAAAATAGCTACTATTTAAAAGAAAAGAGAACCTAAAGGTAAGCATATATATCCACTATCTGAGTACTCACTTTTTGTAGAAATTTAGTTTCAATTTTATATTTGTACAAAGTTGTAACAGTTCTATTATTTTGTTTATCTAAGTAATAAATCCTGATTTACATATTTAAATTTTATATAATCTCTTAAATTAGTATGATTTTCCAGTCTCTCTTATTAGGAGCTCAAGCCAAATATATTATTTAGATGTTTCACACCCCAGTGTGGTGTATCATTTGAAATGATACAAATATTTTTTCACCAAATTGTGAATAGTCAAAGAATATAAATGATTTTATACATTGCACCATTCCACTAAAATTACTAATTCTCACTTCCACTTTTGGTCTCTTTGTTCATTTTAGAAGAGGAAGTTAACATCAAGTTCCTTCATTCATGCAAAATGTGTAGGAAACACTTATTTCATATATTCCAGATGAGTGTGTTAACCTGTTATATATCATAGGGGAAAAATAATATTTCAGTGCCTTGAACCAATGATATAGGCAATCAGTCTGACTGATCATGTATCATTAAAGCGTATGTCTTAATGTGGTCCAAAGACATTTTTTGGACTCAGTGATGTCATCAGCAAAGAATTTCATTGCTACTTGGGCACCTGGATTGTGAAATGTATTGTTTTATATATACAACCCAGTCCTAAAGGAGAGAACTCTAAACTTGACATAGCCTTTTATAGCCTCATAAAGTCTTAGGATTTGGGGAGAAATATTTGGTTGCCATTTCATATAATGCTTAGGTGTACAGAGTGCTGGTGCTGGAGAGTGAAAGTGGAGTGGAGAAGATAAAATTTGGCATAGAATAAGGTCTAATATATGAAAAAACAGAAGTATAGGTTGTGGGGGAAACCGGAGAGCATTTGCATTTAGGCAGGGCAAGATAGGCAAGAATCACAGGAACTCCAGAGATTAAGGATTTTCCTTGATGGGCCAGGGAGGTGAAGAGGGAGGAGGGAAACAGAGTTCTGATTTTGGTGCTTATGAGAAAGAACATCAACACAATTAAGATGGAGAACAAAATGTGGAAAACATTTGGATATTCATGATGTAGAGATGTTGAAATTACTAATGCTGAAAATTTATTACTTCTGAGATGATTTTATATGGAATAACAAATTTCTTGTTTAAATTACTTTTAGTTCCATTTTCTGTGATGTGTAAACCCAAAGCAATTAATTGCAAGTTTAGGTTTTACCTTTGTAAAACAATAGGCACTTTTAGGAAAAACACCAAAGTGATTAAGTCTCTCAAATATATTTTACTCTTGCTTAATTATTCTTGAAAAGAGATAAGGTTCTTTTACAGGAGAAAAAAAAGTATGGATTATTTTAGCATGTCTGTGCATTTATAGGCATATAAAAATATCTACTCAAAAAGATAAAACTTAAAATATTGGGCAGCCAATAAAAAATTATCAGGCATGCAAAAAGGCAATAATATATAATCCATTAATAATGAAAAATATCAAACAAAATTGACCCACAGATGTAATAGATTATAGAATTAGCAAGTAAGGATATTAAAAGATGTATAATAACTATAGCCATATGCCCAAGAAAATGGAGGAAAGAATGGACATGTAGGATAGCGACTTGAAAGATATAAAAATGATCCAAACTTAACTTCTAGAGATAGAAACTGCAGTGACTGGATGAGTTTGGCCAGTGGTTTATCGATCTTATTGATTCTTTCAAAAAACCAACTTCTGGATTCATTGATGCGTTCTACTGTTTCTTTAGTTTCTAACTCGTTGATCTCTGCTCTAACCTTGATTATTTCCCTT
>CM052809.1:57194954-57213500 GCA_028533885.1 Nasua narica | reverse complement strand
CAAAACCAGAATTCCAAGTAGACGCAAACGAAGACATTCAGCACTGGGAACTTCTTACTAGGAATTCTGTTAGCATGGAATTTCTCTGCAGTTTCAAGAATGTAAAATAAATATCACCATATAGAAACAAAAAAAAAAAAAAAAAAGAAACTGCAGTGACTGAAATGAAAAATACACTGAATGGGATTAACAGATTAGATAGTGCAGAATGAAAGATTAGTGAACTTGGAAACAAAGTAATTGTTATACAAAAAAAGCACTCAGGAAAAAAAAAAAGTGAATAAAGCATTAATGAACCAGGAGATAAAGTTAGATGCCATTGGAATCCTGAAGGAAAAAAGAAAAGGAGAGCTGTACAGATAAAAAGTTGAAGAAATAGGAGCTAATATTTTTTTTTTCAAATTTGATAAACATTGTGAATGTACATGCCCAAGAAGCAAAACAAGCCCAAGCGCAAGAAGCATAAAGAACACCACACCAAAGCACCTCACACTAAGATTGCTCAACAACAGTAAAAAGGAGGAAATTATAAATGTACCTGGAAGAAAAAGACATGTTATATATAGAAAAAGAAGAATGAGAGTGCATCATGCAGTAGAAATAATACATGCAAAAACACAGTGAAAAATAATTTTGAAATAGTAAAGGAAAAAAAAAACCTTCTGCCTAGAATTCTTTATCCAGAAAAAAATATATATCAAAAATGAAAATGAAATAAATATATTTTTCAGACACATAGAGTTAAAAGAATATATCACTCAGCCAGAACTGCACTACAGTGAATGTTAAAAGAAGTTTTTCAAGTAGAAGGACATGGTACCAGATAGAAATCTGGTTCAAAACCAAAGAATGATGAACATCATAAACAGTAACTTCATGGATAAATGCAGGAATTTTTAAATTATTATTTAAACCTCTTTAAATGATAATTAACTGTCTAAAACAGAAACAACGGAACTGTACTATGGGGGATTGTGTAGAGATAAAATGTGTTACAGCTATAGCACACAGATCAGAAAGAAAGAAATCCACAATATACTGTTATAATGCTCTTTCTTCAAATGATGTACTATTTCTTTTTTTTTTTAAAAGATTTTATTTATTTGAGAGGGAGGGAGAGAAAGAGAGTGAGAGAGAGAGAGAGCATGAGAGGGAGAAGGTCAGAGGGAGAAGCAGACTCCCCACAGAGCTGGAAGCCTGATATGGGACTTGATTCCAGGACTCCAGGATCATGACCTGAGCTGAAGGCAGTGGCTTAACCAACTGAGCCACCCAGGAGCCCCCTGATATATTATTTCTTGATAAATAGAACTTGAAATTATATTTATTGATAAATGGTGATAAATGAAAAATGCACACTATAAACCCTAAATTAAACCTGTAAATACCAAAATGATTTATAATCTGTTATTATATTGGTATTCACTTGCTGCATAACAAATCACCCCAAATCTAGTTTCTTTAAATAACATGTGCCTATTATCTAACTCTATAATCAAACTCCTTGGGTTAGGAGTCAGGCATGTTTTTCCTGGGTGTTCTATACAGGGTTCCACAAAGCTGTATGCAAGGTGTAATCCAGGACTAGATTCTCATCTGAGGCCCAAGATCCTCTTTCAAGATCTTGTGGTGGTTTTAAGAATTAATTTCCTTGCAACTGTGTAACTGACTGGCAAGTTGCTTTTTCAAAGCTAGCAGGACAGCTTTTCTCTGACCTCTAGACCATCTTTTAAAAAAAAAAGAGTCCAGTTGATTAGGTGAGTCCTACCCAGGAGGAGTTCCCTTTGATTAACTCAAATTCAGCTGTTCAGCAGAACTTCACCTACAAAGGTAGAGTTCTTTCATATATTCCTTATAATGTATTATAATCATAGGAGGAATATAGTCACAAGTGTGCTGTATACTAAAGGGGTAGAAGGAGAAGGAGCATCATATAAGAGCATAGTTCATTGGGTGTCACTTAGATTTGTACCTACCACAGATAATAAGCCAATGAAAGAAATAAAGTAGAGACATAAAGATATTCAATTAATATAAAAGAAGGAGAAAGGGTGATAAGAAAAAAGGGACATATGAAAAACACCAAGACAGTAAACTTAAACCTAGTCATACAAGTAATCACATAAGTGTAAATTAAAAGCAATGATTATCAGAGTGTATATAAAAGCAAGACCCAACTATATGCTGCCTACAATAAAAGACTTTAAATATAAATATATAAACAGGATTGGGATAAAAGCAAAGAAAAATATACTATGCTGATGCTAATTATAAGTAGGAGTGACTATTAATATCAGGCAAATTAATTTTCATAGTAAAGAATATCATGGAATGATTTTTAATGACAAATTTGTCAATTCATCAGGATAACAAGCATACTAAACATTTTTGTGTATCATAGCATATTTACAATATACTAATAAATACAGCAATATCTGATAAACCTGTAAAGAGAAATAGACAAATTATATCTGAGCCAGGGATTTCAACATGTCTCACTAATTATTAGTGAAAACTTTATTAGTGAAAACATTATTATAGAAAACTTGAATAAAATTTTGATTTGATTATTATACAATAGTACGCTCAGCAGCAACAGAATATATATTCCTTAGAAAGCATATAGAATATTTTCCAAGGTAGAACTATATTCTGGAGTATAAAGCAATTGAAGAGAAATCAGGTGATTCGTTCATAATGTAACCTGAGTGCAATGAAGTTAAATTGGAAATCAATAATGCAAAAATATCTGGAAAATGCCAGAATATTTGAGAAGTAGAAACACTCTAAATAACTCATGTATTAAAAGAAATCAATAGAAAAATTAGGAGAAATAGATAAAACTGAAAGCAAATAACAAAATATTTTTTAAATTGTGGAATTTAGCTAAAGCAGTACTTAGATGTAAGCATGTAACACTAAGGACATATAATAGAAAAAAGAAAGATTTCAAATAAATTACTGGAACTTCGGTGCCCACTTTAAGAAACTAAGGGACAGGGCGACTGAGTGGCTCAGTCGTTGAGCGTCTGCCTTCGGCTCAGGTCATGATCCCAGGGTCCTGGGATCGAGTCCCACATCGGGCTCCCTGCTCTTCGGGAAGCCTGCTTCTCCCTCTCCCTCTGCTGCTCTCCCTGCTTGTGTTCCCTCTATCGCTGTGTCTCTCTCTGTAAAATAAACAAATAAAATCTTCAAAAAAAAAAAAAAAAAGAAACTAAGGGTAAGGGACAGGTTTTCCAGTTCAGCATGTAGTTGCTTTTTATAGGTAAAATGCTTCTTACAGGTAAAATGCTAAACAAATTGAAAAGTGAACAAATCTTCTTAGATTCTTAAGAGAAATGAAGTTACAGGGAAGCCAGTGCTCCCCTATATTGGAGAAACAGGCAAGTGAATATATAGCATCACAACATGCTGGAGCAGTAGCATCTGCAGGGACTAGTGACCAGTGGGAAACCTGACCTCTAATCAACAAATTGCTAGGTTCTATGTGGACATCTCTGCTCTCAATCACAGTGTAATTAAACCAGCAATCAGTAACACATAGCTCAAAAAATGCCCAATACATGGTGTTTACATGACAAACTTCTAAATAGCAAAAGGGTAAAAGAAGAACTCTCAAGAGAGATTGAAAACTACATTGAAACTGAGAGCACAACTTACCAAAATGTGTGAAATGCAGCAAAAGCAGTCCTTAGAGGGAAATTTAAAGCATTGTATGCAGATATTCAAGAAGAAAGATAAAAAATTAATTATCCAAGATTTTACCTTAGGAAACTAGGAAAAGAAGAATGAATTGAATTCAAAGAAGAAAAGAAATAAGAATTTGTTTTTTTAAGATTTATTTATTTATTTGTCAGAGGGAGAGAGAGAGAGAGAGCGAGCGAGCACATGCTGGATGAATAGTAGGCAGAGAGAGAAAAAGATCATAAGGAGCCAGATACAGTATTCTATTCCAGGACCCTGGGATCATGACCTGAGCCAAAGGCAGACGCTTAATTGACTGAGCCACCCAGATGTCCCAGAAATAATAAGAATTAGAGCAGAAATCAATAAAATTGAAAACTGAAAATCAATAGAGAAAATCAACAAAGCAAAAGTTGGCTGTTTTAAAAAAATTAGAATTAATAAGTCTATTTAGGCTAAGAAAAAACATAAATCACTAATAACAAATAAAAGAGAGGACATCACTGTTGATCTCATTGATGTGAAAAGCATAATAAAGGGATACTATGAACAACTCTGTTCCCACTATTTGATAACCTAGATGAAATGGACCCATTCCCTGAAATACATATTCTACCAAACTCACACAAGAAGAAGTAGATGATATAAATAGCCTATATTTATTAAATAAATTGAATTAATAACTAATGCCCTTTAAATCAGAAAGCACCAGGCGCAGAGGGAGTCACTTGTGAATTCTATCAAATATTTAAGGAAGAATTTATACCAGTTCTCTGCAGTCTTTTTTCAAAGTTTGTAAACAGAAGGAATAACCCATGACTCAATGTGAGGCCAGTATTAGCTTCATACCAAAATCAGACAAAACACTATAAGAAAACTATAGACAAAATCTCATGAGAAAAGATGAAAAAAATCCTGAACCAAGTATGACCAAATTGAATCCAAATTGAATTTATGAAATTATACACCACGACTAAGGAGGATTTATTCCAGGTATGCAAAGCTGATTTAACATTTGAAAATTAATTGATGTAATCCATCACATCAGTGGACTAGGTAAAAAGAAAAATCATATGATCATGTCAGTAAATGCAGAAAAAGCATTTTATAAAATCCAATACCCATTTATCTTAAAAAAATCTAGGTAAGCTAGAAATAGAGTAGAACTTTCCCAATTTAATAAAGACTACAAAAACCTACAGCTTACACACGTTTCTCACCAAGAGCAGGAATAAGGCAAGGATTTCTTTTCTCAACACTTTACTCTAAATACTTGCTAATACAATAAGCAAGTCTAGAAAATAAAAGTATACAGGTTGGGAAGGAAGCAATAAAACTGCCTTTGTCCACAGATGACATGACTGGCTATCTCAAAAATCTAAAATAATGAATGTAAAAAACCTGGAACTAATAAGGAATTGCAGCAAGGTTTCAGGATACAAGGTCGATATACAAACAAACAGACAAAATCCCTCACTTTTTTATATATTATTTGCAATGTGCAAGTATAATTTGAAATAAAAACACAATACCATTTATATCAGCACCTCAAAAAATGAAATACTGTATAAATCTAACAAAATATAATACCTGATATATATGAGAAGAATTACAAAGCTCACTCAAAAAACATCAAGGAAGAACTAAGTAAATGGAGAGATAATCCATGTTCATTGATAGGAAGAACCAATATTTTCAAGATGCCAGTTCTTTCCAAATTGATGTATACATTCAATGCAATCTCAACTAGAATCCCAGCAAATCGCTTTATAGATATTGAGAAACTGATTCTACAGTTTATGGGGAGAGGCAAAGACAGAATAAGCAATATAATATTGAGGGAGAAGAGCAAAGTTGGATGACTGACACTATCCAGCTTCAAGATTTACTATAAAGCTACACTAATAAAGATGATCTGATGTTGGTGAAACAATAGGCAGATCAATGAGACAGGATAGAGAGCTCATAAATAAACTCCCATGAATATAGTCTGCTGATCTTTGAAAAAGTTGCAAAGGCAATATAATGGAGCAGATAGTCTTCTTGACACTGGTGATGGAACAAGCGAACATAAATATATTTAAAAAAAAAAAATCCAGACAGAGGTCTCACACACTTCACAGAAATTAACTCAAAATGGATTGTGGACCTGGGGGGCCTGGCTGGCGTGGTTATTGGAGCATGCAACTCAGGATCATGGGGTGTGGGTTTGAACCCCAGGTTGGGTATAGAGATTACTTAAAAATAAAATCTTTAAAAAATGGACAATAGATCTAAATGTAGAACACAAAATTATAAAGCTAATGGAAGTTAGAAAACTTAGGTAACATTAGGTTCGATAATGAATTTTTAGATAGGACACTGAAGACACAACCTATGAAACAAAGAATGGATAAGCTAAGACTTCATTAAAATTAAAACTTCTGGAAAAGATAATATCAAGAAAATAAAGGCAACCTATAGACTGAAAGAAGATATTTGTAAAAGATCTATCTGCTACAGAATTGTTAGTCAAAATATACAAAGAACTCTTAAAATTCGGGGCACCCGTGTGGCTCAGTGGGTTAAAGCCCCTGCCTTCAGCTCCGGTCATGATCTCAGGGTCCTGGGATCGAGCCCTACATCGGGCTCTCTGCTCAGCAGGGAGCCTGCTTCCCCCTCTCTCTCGGCCTGCCTCTCTGCCTGCTTGTGATCTCTCTCCTGTCAAATAAATAAATAAAATCTTTAAAAAAAAAAAAAAAGAACTCTTAAAATTCAGCAATGGGGAAACAAACAGCCTGATTAAAAAATAGACCAAAGCCCCTAGGAGACACCTCACCAAAGAAGATATACAGATGGCAGGTAAACACGTGAAAAGATGTTCCACATCATATGTCTTCAGGGAAATACAAATTTAAACGATGAGATACCACTACGTACCTGTTAGAATGGTGAAAATAGGAAACTGACTACATTAAATGCTACCAACAATATTGAGCAACAGGGTTTTCATCATTGCTAGTGGGAATGCAGAGTGGTATAGCTAATTTTGAAGACAGTTGGGTGGTTTCTTACAAAATGAAACATACTCATATCATATAATTGAACAATTTTACTTTGTATTTACCCAGGAGAGTTGAAAACTTATGTCCACACAGAAAGCTGCACACAAATGTTTATAGCATCTTTATTCATAATTGCAAAAACTTGGAAGCAACTAAGATGTTCTACAATAGGTGAATAGATTATTAAACTGTGGTTCATCCAAACAATAGAATATTACTCAGCATTAAAAAGAAATGAGTTATCAAGCCATGCAAAGACATGGAGGAAACTTAAGTGCATATTACTTAGTGAAGGAAGCCAATACTGAAAAGGCTACATATTCTGTGATTTAAACTATATGACATTCTGGAAAAGGCAAAATATGGAGACAGTAAAAAGATCAGTGGTTACCAAGTGTTCAGGGGAATAAAGGGATGAATGGCAAAACACAGATTTTTTAGGACAGTGAAACTATTCCTTATGATACCATATAGTGGATACATGTTATGCATTTGTCTAAATTCATAGAATGTACAACACCAGAGTAAACACTGATATAAACTATGGACTTTGATTATGATGTGTCAATTGTGAATTCACCAGTTGTGACGGATGTACCAGTCTGGTTGGAGATGTTGATACTTGAGGAGGCTATGAATGTTTATATGGGAAATCTCTGTTCTTTTCTCTTGAGTTTTGCTCTGAACTGAAAGCTGTTCTCAAATACTTTTTTAAAAAAGCTAAATAAAAAATAGAATCGAAAGTAGAAAAAATTTAAAAAAAATTAAAACAGAAATCTGTGAAAAGAGAAAATAAGGAAAATTAGTGAACAGAAGAGTCATATCCTTAACAAGACTATTATGAACATTTAGACATACTTATCAAGAAAAAGAACACAAATAACCAGTATTTGGTTGGGAGACGAAGTATGAAAGACTGTGGACTTTGAGAAACAAACTGAAGGGTTTTGGAGGGGAGGGAAGTGGGGGATGGGTGAGCCTGGTGGTGGGTATTGAGGAGGGCACGTATTGCATGGAGCACTGAGTGTGGTGCACAAACAATGAATCTTAGAACACTGAAAAAATAAAATAATAAAAAATTAAGATGCTAAAAAAAGCAAAATACAGACAGCAAAACATAAAAAAAGAGAGATATGTACATAGTTCCAAATTATAGAAATTATTTTAATAGGTAAACCATGTATACAGTAAGTAGCTATGTGGAACCTTCAGAGCAATCAGTAAGGAACTGGATTATTTCAACAAAACACTAAAAACAAATGCCCTTTTTAAAAGTTTTTATTTAATTTACAGCTAGTTATTAGCTAACATACACTGTAACATACACTGTAATATTAGTTTCAAGTATATAATACTTGAAACTTGTTCTCAACGCTTGTTCAACACTTCCATACAGCACCTGGTGCTCATCACAAGTGCCCTATGATATTTTTAGAACACATCACCCAACAACAACAAAATACACATTTTTAAGGAAAACATGGAATTTTCAACAAACATAACCATCAGGTAAGCCACAAAAGTCATCTCATTAAATTTCAAAAAAATGCTATATTACAGAGTACATATTTACTGACCAAATAGAAGAAAATTAGTAATTATTAACAAAAAGTAAGGTATTCATGTATTTGAAAATTAAACCACACTTATCTAAATATTCCCTAGGTTAAAATACATATCACAAGGGACATTATCTTTTCAACTGAATGATAATAACAATACAATGTATTACATTTTGTGAGAGGTAGTGAAAACAATGTTAAAGGGAATTTTTTTTGTATGTTTCTATTCAAAAATAAGTAAATTTTCTAAATGTCTGACTTAAAAAGCAAAATAGAGTAAAAAAGTCGAGTTAAGTAGAATGAATAAAATTTTTAATGAATATGCATTATAGGTATGTTTTAATAAGTGGAAACAACCCTAATGTCCATCAACTAAAGAATGAGAAGATAAAGTTTTCTAGATTTATATGGTGGAATCCTATCTTATTCAGCAGTTTAAAAGAAACGAACCAAAATATATAAAAGCAATGATGAATGTCAAAAACCTTAAGTTTTATAAGAGAAATCAGGCACTTATTAGTATGCAATATATGGTATCATTTATATTAAATTTTAAAACAAATCTTAAAACTGATTTCTGGTGATGGAAATAGTAACATTGATTTCCTAGGGGGATTGGGCACTAAGTGAAGTGAACATGAAGGAGTTCTCTGGAATGATGAAAGTGTTTTCCATCCTAATTAGGGTGCTGATGATGTGTGTATGGATTCATTAAACCTCATTGAATTATAGAGATAAAATGTCTCTATGGTGCTGTCTTTATATTTTACCTCTTAAAAATACATAGGTTACTTTCATTAATGAAATAAATAAGTGGGGCTGATTTACCTCTAGAGAGATGTCTATATGTTTGGCATGGCAACATGAGTATTGCCATTCTTTTCAAACTGTTTTATAAAACGTGGTGGCAGCAAAATAGAACAAATTTTTACTCAGGAAGCAACTGCTTAACTAGCTATATGGATAAGAATATATCTTTTCTTTCTTAATAATGTGTCCGTAAAGACTAGAAAATATACTTGAAACTTATAAATACAAGACATTAGAGTTACGTATAGCTGTATTTCAAGTAAACTGCTTTACAGTGTAGCAAGTGTAACTTCTCATGAGTCTTGTTACATCTTAAATGTATTTCTAGAAATTTTCTGGTACTTATTTCTAAAGTGGTATTGAAGTTTGTTTGGGCTAATGTACCAGCAGAGATGATATCACCATATATATTTATCGAATGAGGCTCTCCCTGTGTGCTACCGTCAGTCAGTGTTGTTGCATCCCTTTATTTTCTTGGTCTGAAAAATTTCCTTATATGTTCATAGGTTAACTGAAAACAAGAAGAAACAAAAACACCTACAGAATAAATTCCACCTATTCCGTAAGTTCTCTATCAAACACATTTATTATTTATAAATTCAGTTTCTATGCATATGGAGTATATAAATATATTGTGTGTTTGTGCTATTGGCATAATTGGCATTATATGTTATGCATATATATGATGTGTATATGGATAATTAGCATAAGTAACAACTAAAATATCTCCTTAAACAATAAATGTAAAACATAAAATCTTTTTCAAGGAAGAACATGAAAGAATGGTATTTTGTCATGTTTCTAGAACAAGAGATCTGTTAAGAATGGACTTTGGAACTTAATGTTAGGAGATTAGACTCTATTGGCAAGACCGTCATTTCCTTATTATAATCTACTTGGTACTGTTACTATATACAAATCATAATTAAAAGGGCATACTTTTTAAATGTAAAAAAACAACAATATAGAGGAAGTAATAGAATGTTAGGAAAATCAATTAGTTAATTCATCCTAAGTTTTACCTGGAGAAGGTATTTGTCACCAAGAATTTGTATTTACCAGTGTGGTTTTTTTGTTTTTTTTGTTTGTTTGTTTGTTTTTCAGTGTGTTTTACATTAAAGATATGACACAGAATATCAAAAGGGTTTCAAATTTTCTCTTAAACTTTATGGTACTGCAGATGGCAACATAGAGTACGCTGAAATTTGCCGCTTGTGATTCTTCAACTTTAAAATGGGAATAAATTGATGTGTTTATAAATTACTTTTAAGAGCTAAGAAATCATTAGACAAAATGTGATATACCAAGCATGGAATTTATATTTTTCTTAAGAGAAGTATTTTAGTAATGAGCCTGCTATTTTGCCTAGGGTTTCTACGAAATAAAGGAATTAATTGATAATTGCCCAGTGGTTTTAATACATTTGTTTTGGAGCTAAATTACCCAATTTGACAGGATACCAATAAACTTTACTGCATACTTGCTGTTTCCAGTTCACTCTGTGTTATGTAAATACAGCAAAAGTGTATAAAGTACAAAATGTGCTGCTACTACTGACTAACCATAATTCACTTTTTGTAAGTAATTTAAATGTAACTAGAATATGGGTTATAGGAAACCTGAAAAGTATCTTTTATCATCTATAATTTTGTTCACATCTTATATTTCTCTGTATTACCTACTATAATTGTTCCTTAAATATTTTGGGGGTATTATTTATGTAATGCCTATACACCTTTTAAAATATTAAACTCCCTAAATATAAGGATTGTATCTTGTTACCAGTGTATTTCCAGTATCTGACAGAATTCCCAGCACTGAATAAGCATCAATATAAAGTATTGAATGATGGGCTCTTAACTTAATTAGCTGAGTTCTATTTATGGAACTCTGTCCTATTAGATTGGGAAAGATGGGCTAGCTTGGCTATCTGATTTTTGCACTGTTGCCATCACAGAAAGGGTATGAAGGCACTTAAAAGATGGTGGTGTAGGAAAATCCTAAACTCACCTCTGCCCACAGATACACCAAATCTGTAGGTATATACAGAACAGTTACCTGTAAAAAAAGATCTCAAAACCAGCTGAAAAGCCTTTCTACTACAAAGGCTAGGAGTCACATCAAGATGGTTACAAGAGGCAGAGGCACAGTCTTACAAAAAACCTCACCCAGGGTGCATGATCAGGAGGGATCTCACAAACACAGAGGAGCCAAGGGTCTGTGCCCACATCAGGCACCCCAGCCCCAAATGTCTGGCTTTCCAAACCAATGAAGCTTACCCACAGGGCTGTAGGGAACTGAGTTTCTGCTCTTTAAGGGTTTTCACTCAGACTCACCCTGGGACCTCGCACAAAAGCAGCGGTTTGAAAAGTGCCTACGCTGTATCTGAGATTTGTTTGCTAATCTTAAAGCATCTCACACAGGGACAGGGGTCTGTTGGGACTCTGTTCTGGACAGAGGGGTACTAGCAGGTGTCATTTTTGCACTCTCTCTCTACCCTGCTAGTGCCGGCAAGTGCTTGCAGCCACAGGATTCTCCCACTGCCTTACTAAAGCTATCCTCCTTCTGCTTCGCTAAAAGCTGGTGGGCACATGTGGTCTACACAGGAGACGCCCCTGTTCACCTGACTTGTTGCAAGGGTGCTTGAATTTCTGAGCCCCAAGGAACTGAAACATCCAGAGATAGTCCTTGTCAGCATACCAGCTTCAGGGCCCTGAATAATTCAGAGAGCAGATGAAATGTACCCCACTCTTCTGTGAAGAAGGCCTATTTGTCCTGAAGCTTCAGCCCGAGGGATTGCTTCAAATTTGCCACACATCTAGAGGCTTCTAAAGTTCTCTCAGGAAATGTAGGCTGTGGAGTGCCAATTTGGGGCTTTCCTTTGGGCTCACTAAAGCTCATCAGCACTGCCCAGGAAGGAGGTTACACACTTATGTAGAGCCCCAGTTTTTACACCCGTCACATAGGGGAACCTGCAGATTGCCTGGTCTAGAGGTGAGCCGTGTTTATGATATACAGTTCTATAGGAATATATATATTGCATACTTTGAAAGCTACTGTCTAAGAGTCGGACTTCCAGTTAGCCTGAAACTAGGTGCTGTCTAAGATTCCTCCCTGATACGACAGGTCTTGGCATACCCTCACCAACTGGGACCTATCAAGAATAAGTTGACCTGATTAAGCAATCACAAAGGTTCAAGACGCAGTGGCTGATTTGTGGATGTTGAACCATCTTTTCTCATGGACTGGAAGAATTAATATTGCTAAGAATGTCCATAGTACCCAAAGTAATATAGAATCAATATAATTCCTCTCAAATTCTGAAACATTTTTCATGGAAATAGAAAAAATATTAAAATTTGTATGGAACCATAAAAAATGGTTGCCAAAAAAAATCTTGTGAAAGAAAAAACTGGAGGAATCATGCTTTCTGATTTCAAACTATATTACAAAACTATAATAATCAAAACTGTATGGTATTGGCATAAAAAAAGACACTTAGATTAATGGAACAGAATAGAGAGCCCGGAAATAAGCCATACATATGTGGTCTGTAATTTATGATAAAGGAGCCAAGAATATACAGAAGGGAAAGGACATTCTCTTTAATAAATAGTGCTGAAAAAATTGGACAGCTGTATGCAAAAGAATGAAATTAGAATAGTGTCTTAAATCATACACAAAAATTAACTCTAAATGTTTACTAACTGTACATAATAAAAAAACTAACTCAAAATGGAATAAAGCTTGAACATAAGGGGTGCCTGGGTGGTTCAGTGGGTTAGAGCCTCTGCCTTCAGCTCGGGTTGTGATCTCAGGGTCCTGGGTTCGAGCCCCAAATCGGGCTCTTTGCTCAGTAGGGAGCCTGCTTCGTCCTCTCTCTCTGCCTGCCTTACTGCCTACTTGTCATCTCTCTATGTCAAATAAATAAATAAAATCTTAAAAAAAAAAAACTTGAACATAAAACCTGAAACCATAAAACTTCTAGAAGAAAACATAGGCAGTACCTCCTTGACATTGATCTTGGTGATTTTTTTGGATCTGACTCCAAAAGCAGAAGCAACAAAAGCAAAAATATACAACTGAGACTACCTCAAACTAAAATGCTTCTGCACAGCAAAGAAATCTGTCGACAAAATGAAAAGGCAACCTACCAAATGAGAGAAAATATTTGCAAATTGTATATCCAACAAGGGGTTTTTATATATATACACACACACACACATATATATATATGTGTGTGTGTGTGTATATATATATAACTTAGTAAACTCAATAGCCAAAAAAAAAAAATTCAAATTAAAAAATGTGCTGAGGATCTGCATAGGCATTTTTTCCAAAGAAGACATACAGACAGACAACGGGCACATGAAAAGATGCTCAATATCACTAATCACCAGGGAAATGCAAATCAAAGCCACAAGGAGATACTACCTTACATCTACTAGAATGGATATCATCAAAAAGTTTAGAAATAACAAGTATTGGCAGTGGTGGAGAACAGGGATCCCTCAGCACAGTGGGTAGGAAAACAGTCTGGAAGTTTCTTAATTAAAAAGAGAACTACTATATGATCCATCAATTCCACTTCTGGATGTTTATCTGAAGACAATAAAAACACTAATTTGAAAAGATATGTGTTCACTGAAGCATTATTTATAATATCCAAGATACAGAAACAATTTAAGTGTCCACTGATGGATGTATATGGATAAAGAATATGTGAGATACACTCACACACGCACAATGGAATACTATTCAGCCATAAAATAAATGAAATCTTTTCATTTGTCAGCAACATGGATGGACTTTGAGGGCATTATGTTAAGTGAAATAAATCAGACAGAAAAAGACAAACGCTATATGATTTCACTTATATGGGACTTAAAAACAAACAAAAATGAACAAAGATGTAAAACTCACAGTTACAGAAGACGGATTGTTGGTTGCCATAGGGAAAGAGGGTTGTGTGGTGAGCCAAATAGGTGCCTGAGGTGAAGAGGTGCAAACTTCCAGTTATAAAGTAAATAGTCATGAGGATATAATGAACAGCATGATGACTATGGTCAAATAATATTACATATTTGAAAGTTGCTAAGAAAGTAAATCTTAAAAGTTCTCATCATAAGAAAAAATAATCTGACTTATGGTGATAGATGCTAACAGACTTACCATGGTGATTGATGATTTCATAGTGTATAAAAATATTAAATCATTAGGTTATACAACTGAAACTAATATATGTCAGTTATATCTCAATTTTTAAAAGTTTTAAGGAAAAAAGTATATAATAACTGGGATGATCAATATTATCTTTAATAATAGTTCATAATTTAAAAGCTTGTACAATGATGGGAAAGACCTCTTTTAAGGTAGAACTATTTTAAGGAAAAGGCAATTATTAGGTATTCACAACAAAGTAGATAGAGAAATGGTAGCCCAAACCATGACTTAATGGCCAGAGATTACATCCAAACCCAAATATAGTGAATTCATTACATTTTCAGGTAGTCATCTATTGGAATTGAGGAGTTCTAAACCTTATAATTCTATAAGACAGAGAAGGTGGTAGTAGAAAACTCTGAAAATGAGGTGGAAAGAGAAAGGAGGACCCATGTAAGTAGCAGAATGAAGCAGAGGACTATAGTGGGTGAGGTAGGATGAGAATGTGAAAATATCCTAAATTCCAGGTAGTAAGGTTGCATGGCACTGTGTTTAAAGTGCTGTTTTCCCAATTCGATGTTAGCACTTGGAGACATTTTTTTCCTTTTATATTTTCATACTTTATCCTCCATGCTGGATAATGGAACATTTATAAAATACTTGGATTTAAGAAGGGGAAGGATAGTCTACTAATACCTGGGTGTTCATTATTCACTGTTGCAATCAAGCTCATTTGGGGGCAAAGTAAAGTGATGTTAAAGGTGATGAGCAGGTATTTCTCCCATTTTCTGTGCTAGGTCTTGAAGTCCCTACCCCTTATAAATATAATTTCACATAATCCTTGCCATATAAGTACTCCTAAAAGGGGGACAGCTGGGTTTCCCTAAATCCATTGCCACTATTCTCTGTTCTCGTTTTCCTTTTACTGTAGGCAACTGTCTCTAGATGCTATACTTTCAGTGAAGTGAAGTCCCTCATCCCACTTTGACCTCCTGGTTCTGGTTCTGAAGATCATTGGTCTTCTAATAATTATCTGAAGATGGATTGGATCAGTTCAGTCTCTCTGTCTATTGATCACATTTAGAGTATTTTATAGTTAGGTGCCTTCCACAGGCATAACAACTGGGGTTTCAAAATTATCATGTATCTAGGTCAGGAAAACCTTCAATTTCTGTCCGTTAAATCCCATACTCTGGGCGGTAATCGCCTGGTCGGCCGGAGGGCGACCGTTGGGGGCCGTTGAGTTGGCGGCTGGTCCCAGCATAAGGCTCCAGATGGAAGCGGCGCCAGATCCCGGGCCGGGGCTCTGCTGCAAGCCTGGCGGGCGACTGGACATGAGCCACGGCTTTGTGCACCACATCCGACGGAATCAGCTCGCCCGGTACCGCCCCTCCCCGCCGCCGCCCCCAGCCTAGCTTGGCCCGGCAGTCCCTGACTCCCGCTCGGCTCCCCACATGGACTATGACAAGAAGGTGAAGCAGGTGGCCAAGGAGAAGGCGAGGAGGCGGCACAGGCCCGCGCCAACGGGGCCCTGCAAACCCGACCTGCAGGTGTACCTGCCGCGACACCGAGATGGCTGGACCCAACTAAGCAACCCAGACTGCGAGGAGTCCGGTGAAAGCAGCAGTAGTGGCAGCTCCGAGCCAGAACCTTCTGGCCATCAGCTCTTCTGTTCAGAATATGAGGCAGACAGCGGAGAGGTCACCTCAGTTATCATGTATCAGGACGATGATCCGGGAAGGGTGAGTGACAAGGTGTCCGCACACACGCCTCTGGATCCACCCATGGGAGAGGCCCTCAAGTTGCGCATCCAGGAGGAGATCGCAAAGCGCCAGAGCTGACACTGACCAGGCTGAAGGCATCCTCACCAGGCCGGATTCACTGCCCAGAGAGCTCACTCCTAGTTTGGGGGAGCCAGGACCAGTCTGAGCTGATCTTGAGATACACACACACACCATGCTCAACATCCATAGGAACCGAGTGTTACAGGGACAAACCTGCTTTGCAGGCCATTCTTTCTTGTATGTTGGCCCATTTGACCAGCTTAGAATTCTGGAATTTGAGAATTTTATTGGGCTAACTTGGTGTTATAGAAACAGAGATTCCAGGGAGAGCTGAGGTTTATGAAACCTTATGCTGCCGTGCTGCTTTTTTACTGAGGTCATATGCCGTGGGACGCCTACCTGCTGCCGCTCCACCCAGCTCAATGAACCATGTTTGTAGTTTTACATTTCCTTTGTTCCTAGCTTCTGCTCACTTCCATCCATGTTTTCCTAGACCTTTTTTTCAGCCATTTCTTTGTTCTTTCCATTCCCTCATCTTTGTCTCAGAATCCATCAGTTCCATCCCACCTCCCAAGGTGACTGTGCACCTCCCAACTGCTCAGGACTTTGGCGGTGGGGAGTTCTGGGGGTCGACCTTTCTGACAAGTTCTCCCAGTAATTCCGATACCAATAAAGTGGGAGATCTTCATTTTTGAGACTGACTTGCAAGCATGTGTCCCTCCTCTCCCATGGCTTTTGCACATTTCTCTCACACTGCTCTGCTTTGCACGGCCTAGATAAAGAGACCTAGGGAGATGATGCCAGAACTCAACTGCAGGGATTTCTTGCAGCAAAACCTCCTGTGGTTAGGGCTACAGGATTCTAGTTTTCAACCTCATCCCTAGCTCTGAACAGACCATCCTCTGCTCAAGTTAAAGGGGAATTATCAAACAAACTTGAAATTGACTCTCCAAATGTGACTTAGCAGCCCTGAATGTACATACAAAGGGAAATTTAACACGAGCAATAATTGCCTATTTGGAGCCCTAGTTGGGAAAAAAAGGCCCATATAATGGGCTGCAAAATGAGCCTCTCTCATCTGCCCTGCCCCTTCCCCATTCTTTCTCCTTTCCTATCTCCCAAGAGTATATAGATCCCAGGAATATTACTGTCTTCAACTCAGTGACCGTTTTCCCTAATGCAGGGTCAGGCTAAGGTCTGAGAAGTCCACAAGACATCCTGTGCACCACAGTTCCAAGCCACTGCAGATTTCCAGCAACTGACCTAACCTCAGTGACTTGGAAGTATGGGGTTTTAATGAGCCCATGAACACTAAGACTTCTTGAAACCAAAGTCCCCCTATCCCAGGGGTTTCTCTACATCAGGATCTCAAGATCAGTCTGGCTGTTCCCATCTCAGTGGCTTTTCTCTTAAAGGACACCTGCGGGCACTGTTGATTTGTGCCCTACACCCCTGAAAATCTACCACCTCAGAAATGGGGCAAGGCAGCTACTTCAACTACATCATTAGAATCCAGGAAGCCACATCCTGCAGTGCCAGAGGAATTCTGGGAAAGTGAGTGAGGTAGATAAGTTAGGTGAGCCTGGTGGTGAAGGGAACCAGGGACCAGAGTGTTCCTGACCCACAGAGCTGGCCCAAGGTTAAATGCCTTAAATTTGCCGGCCCCGGGCTCGTTTCTACTTTCAGAGTAGAAAGTCTGCCCTCCACTTACTCAGCCAGGCTAGAAGTGCCTTTTGACTCACAATATTAACTACCCTCCAGAGTCTCCGGGTCAAGGAGTCTGTGCCATACTCTCTCCCCAATCTTCCGGCAGCTCAGAGGACTGGGGATTTTAGTCTTCCAGCTCTTCAACCTCTCTTCGGACTTGGACATAGGATTTCACTGGAACTCTTAGGGTTTCTAAACTGGAAATACTTCTCTGGATCTGGCTTCTCACAACTGGATGGCCTCTTTCAGTGGATTTATTTCAGAATTTAGAAACAAGACCAGAAGAGGAGGTTGGGGGCATGGCACCTGAAATTAGCCTCCATTCCTTTTTGTGAGAAGGGAAGTGTGTACCTAATGGAACCTTTTATGTCTGTCATGTAACCCTCACACTCTCAGGTAAGATGACTGATGACAAGTCCTTGTCGGTGAACTTGTTTTCTTGCAGCATTTCGCTTATCAAGTGCATATAAAATATTTTCCACCCAAGAAAGCATCCTCATTCTTAGCTCACTTAAGCAGTAGGACTATAGAAAGCATAAAGCCTGATACTTAAATGAGAGGTTGTCCTTTCGGGGAGGCCTGTTCGTGGTGATGCTGCCCCTTCTCTGGATGTGCCCCAGATGCTGCTCTGGTGGTGGCCCTCAGCCAGCTGACAGCCTTTGAGCTTAGGCCCACTGCTCATGGCTGCCCCTCTGGGGTCCACGATGGTATTGCTCCTGTCCAGTTTATTCACCAGACTTGCCTCCAGACATCTTCCAGCTGTTCTCAAATCTCAGTGCTTTGCCATCAAGG